>JACTOM010000070.1:1799229-2183175 GCA_015832385.1 Elymnias hypermnestra
GGATGCAAAAGGCGGTGTTGCTGGACTCGGCTAGGATAGTCCGGCGGTTTCTCAGCCTGTAGCCCTGACCCCCGGCCGTTTGGTCTCCCTGCCGGGGTGTATCCTCCGCCCGTTATATGTATTTATGTAATTGTTTATGTAGATATATGTATTATTTCATATTTATGTATACAAGTAATTATTATAAATTTATTTATATTTAATAATAAATATATATGTTCTTTGGTCAACGGGCGTGAGTGTAAAAGTAGTATAATAATAATATCCTTTATTTCAGGCTAACAACCCATATTACATGTTTTTTAAAAATTTAATAAAATTAAAGATTAAAATTAAACTTAAAATGAAATAAAAAAATACTAATCAAATTTAAACTAGTTAAAAATTAATAAACGTTTATATTATTATTTCGTGTCTGATGCAGAGTAGACCAGTATCTCGTGGAGGGATTTCTAAAATCTTCTCTTATCAGATCAGATCGCGATCTGAGTATGGCGAAGAAGTGAGGGACTCCCGCAGTTGCGAACATCGTTTTAGCACTGCAGAATCGCGGTAGTTTCATTAGAAACCGTAAAGCATTGTTGTACTGGATTCTCAACGCATTGTAAGATCGTGCTGTGTACCTTGTCCATAACGGGTGCGTGTAGAAAGACTGACAAAATACTTTGAACAAGGTAATCTTTACGTAATCCGCACAACGTGCAAATATGCGTGCTATCATGTTACTGCGCGCTCCCTCTCCATGTCGCTATCATCCTTTATGTCTTCAGTCAATATGTGACCTAAGTATTTGACACTCTTAACAACGCGAACTGACATTCCATTCAAAGAAGGACTGAGAAGAACCATATCGTCTGCGTAACTTAAATTAGTAACACAGACGCCAGTAATGTGACAGCCGATTTTAGTACTACTCAGTCTTCCAATCAGGTCATTTATATACAAATTAAAGAGGTCCGGCGAGGTCAAGCCCCCTTGACGAACCCCACGCAATTGGTTTGGTTTCCGTACCAAAATCTCCACAGGTTCACCAATTCTTTGGGCACAAATCTTGCTAATTTATTCCACAAGATGTTATAATTGACAAGATCAAATGCCCGGGTAAGGTCTAGAAAACATGCATAGACAGAAGTCTCCCTGGCAACATAATAGCTAGCAGTATATTTAAGACTCAGAATTGCTGAATCCGTTGAAAGTCCGGCGCGAAATCCAAACTGGGAGTCATCAATTTTAAAGTTCTTTGTCAGTTCGGGTTGCAAGAGCCTCTCTAAAACCTTTCCGATTATAGTACCCAAAGATATTGGTCTATAATTTGCCACAGATGACAGATCCCCAGTCCTATTTTTAACAATCGGTATCACCACCGATTTCATTAAATCTTTTGGTAAGTGACAATGTCTAATACGAGTACATGCAGTAAAAATAACAGATATAACCTGATATATTTCGTCCCTAGCATAAACAATGTGTTCCACTCTGAGGCCGTCATGCCCTGGCGATTTACCACGCTTAATACTAGGCACAAATTTAGCAATGTGCAAAGGCGTAAATTTACTACACAAATTATTAAGCGAATCTTCGCCAGAATTAACCTCAAAAATATTGCCGATTGTATTACAAGAATCTGGCACGTCAATGGGTTTTTGTTCGGACTGTGTTTAGCTGTTAGCCCTACTGGCTTTTACAGCGTAACCGGAATGGGTTTTAATTAGTATTAGCTGTGACTGTTTATAAAACATTGTAAACATAAGAAAAATCTGTAATTGGCATAAAATTTGTTCTTTTGGTTTTCTATATGTTAATTAGTTAAGATGCTGTACATTTTTTATAATAAACCTCAACACGAAAACTCCGAACTACCAAATAAGTATTTCAATTATTTTTAAAAACGCTTTTAATTAGACCCTACTTAAAAAAATAATGCAGCAACAAATAAATATAATAAAATTTACCGCAGTCGCGCAATCAATATTTTTGGTATGGAATGTTAGTTATGGAAACTCATAAATATCCTGAATTACATATTATAATTTAACAAACATATGGATTATAGCTTAAATATCAATTTATGCCTATTTGGTAAAAAGAACTAAGAAATCTAAAATAAAAGATAATTTCAAAAAATCACTTAAATGCAAGTAAAGTAAAAATATATATTTTTGGTACCTAATAGTACTTTTTGTTTCGTCTATTTTAGTGGGTCTATTTAGTTTTAAACTACTATTTGTTTCCATAACGACACCTATATATATATACTACTACTGTTACTGTCTAAAGCAGCGGTCGGGGAAGCGGGGTAAATTACCCCGGTTATTGGGGAAAAATGAACTTTTTGGTAGTAAAAATGAAACTTATGAGTTTTACTACTACATTGATAAATTGAATAAATGATGTTTAAATTAAATTTTTACTTTTTGTTTTCTTTGCAAAATTATCATGGGGGCTATAATATGAAAGATAAAAAGCTAAAAAGAAGCGGTTTTGTTTTTTCTGCTCTTCGTCATGGGGTATATATCAACAGAAAAATATTTTGGGGTAATAATTAAAAAAGTTTCTCGGCCACTGGTCTAAAGTATCGATCAACCTCCGATCGTGGGAAACATTTCTATGCCAAAGATTATGTGTTACATAAAATTTTGAATTAAATCATTACCTTTGACCACCACAAGCTAAACAATCTTTATATGTCCAATCCTTTCCGAATTCCTCACCCTCTTCAGCAGTTTGTGGTAAAGGACAGTGTAACGTTTCTGGCAGTCGTAGCGCTGTAATTCCTCCAACTACTGACACTGCACCCATCAGCACCAAGGGAAGTACAAGGTTACTAGTTCCCTGTAAGAAAAATCATTAAGAATTCGTATTCCGTTTTGAAATAGATGTTTTTATTTTGTTTCTATCATAATTTATACCTTGTATCTAGGTATAAATCATGATAGAAACAAAATAAAAAAAATCACGATGTAAAAATATTTACCAAGGCGTGTTTTAAAACTGTTTTCCTTGTTCGGTTTCGCACTTATTAAGACTGGACTATCTTAGGAATCTGACCTAAACTTCAGTCATAGGTTAATTTAACAAAAATATTTAAGTTTAGTTTTCTAATATAATAATAAATAAATAACTGTATTTTGCTATAATCAAACAATTATTTGAAAATCTGTTTCAAATTCAAGTTTATACATAATGATAAAGTTGAAATTCTTACCAGATAATTGATAAATGGTATAATAATTAAACCCAGGCCCCCGATGTAAGCCGAAGTTCCAATTCCTATTCCTCTAAGTTCTGTGGGATATAATTCTCCAGCGTATGGATAAATAATTAAGAAAGATGCCGATATAAAGCATTTGGAAATTAAGTACAATATTAGAGTCTCCGTTTCTGCATCTATAATTAATAAGGAATAAAATTTTTGTGGCGCGAAATTATGATACATAATGCCTTAAAAATGTATTATGATGATCTTTTTAAAAATGGAGGTTCTTGTAACTATGATTAATAACAAATTCGTACTAAATAAATTATACTAACCATTAGGGAGGAGTACAGTGACAATGCAAAAAATTCCACTGATAACCATTGACAGGCAAAGTGGCCACCGTCGTCCAACACGGTCCATTAAAATCCAGCAAACTATATAGCTTGGAATTTCTACAGCGGACGAAAGAAAGAAACTCATGTATTGATTACTTCCAATAGCAGGGCCATAGTAACTTAGACCAACATAAACCATTTCAGATGCGCACCAGTTTAAGGTAATCAAAAATGTTTTTAGTCTCATATTTGGCGTTCTACATAATGCAAAGACACTTGGAGCTTTCGCTTCTTTATATCCATGTTCTTTTTGTGCTAGGACTTGGTTTTGAAGTTTTGTCGTAAATTCTTCGGGTAACTCTTTACCATTCACTCTTGCGATAGTTTTTAACACTGCGTTTGCTTCTTCTAATCTTTCTCTCATTAGAAGCCACCGTGGCGATTCTGGCAGGATGAACCAGTATAGGTAGTAGAAGAAAAATGGTACTGATGTGGCCAGTGCAAGCGACCTCCAATCTCTTAGCAAATATGTCACAATAGATAGTAGAATTAATCCCAAAGTATAGAATATGCACGTCATTACAGTAACAAATGATCTATAATTAGGCCCTGCTAGTTCTAATGCTAAAAATTGTAAGAATGTTGAAAATACAATGTTCAATATTAGTACCATGCAAAAATTTGAATAGTTTGTTTACTTACATATAATAAACGGTATTTGATACACCGCAGGAATAGTCAAGCCGACAATTATACGTGCTAAAACCCAAAACCAGAATTCATGTGCATAAGCTGTCATCATACTCCCTAGGAGTAAAGTAGATAGACAAGCAAAAAATGATTTCTTTCGTCCTATTCTATCGTTCAAAAGGCCAAAAGAGTATACTCCAATGGGTCCCCCGACATTTAACGCAACCAATCCTAATGTTGGATAGACATCATATTCACAGACTAGATCAAACTGAAAAAAACCAATGAATAGAGTTTTGTGGTGTTTTTCTTTTCAGGGCAAGTATGTCAATGTAATGAATTTGTAAAAGCTTCACTTGGATAGAGCGTGCTCTAAAGTTTTAAGTCGCTAACATACTAGAACTTTTAATTTTTCTTGATACAGTTCTAAAATCCAAATATCTTACTGAACTAAAATTTTTCAACCTACATCTACCAACTGTTTTTTTTTTGCCCTGATCTCGGCTACTTACATCGATGACGACGGAGGATATCACTTCAGTTTTGTCATATTCATAGCCATCTAAGCAAGGTTCAACGGGCCAGCTTTCATTAACTGTTATGGGTTTACCCGTGCCTAATAACTTAGACCAATTCACAGAGTATCGTATGCACTTTTCATAACTTGTATTGTCATCTTGCTGAAAGTATGACGGATATTAATTATTGTATTTTTTAAATTAAGTCTGAATCTTTTGAACTTTTTTACCTTACGTGGAATTGCTAACATTTTACGATTCTCTTGTGTTGTGTTGTGCAATTCTGGAACTCGACACCAGTGATTAGGTGTGTCTGTCATGAAGAGCTGATTGAAAGCACAAAATCCACACGGCAGACAAGCAGGCAGGCAAACAAACCACAAAAGAAATTTTTGATACACTCCAAATTCACCAATTTTCGGTAACACATCATCTAAATCGATTGCGTCGTTATTTGTATCTTTATCCTTTAACAAAAACTAAACGATAACCATTCGAGTAAATCAAGGAAACATTAACATATATACTACTATCGTTAAATAAAATGTTCAGTTAAAGAATTGATATCATTACCGATGTATGGTCCTGGGCACTGTGTTTTCTTAAATTATTAGAATTTTTTGTCATAGCTGATATTTGTTTATCTACACTTAATTACATAAACAGATACACGTCTAATGGCGATTCAAGTCTAGTAGTTATTATGCTACCTTGGTATTGACCGAAGCCTTAGAGTATTAATCTAATTGATTAAGGAATATTGTATATAAACGTAGGCCATATACTAAATATGACCTAGTTAATATTGCTTCCAGTTTTAGCATGTGTAACTAATTGAAGTCATTTACATACATGTATTGTTAAGGAAAATAAATTAAGCATTTCGCAAACGTTTTATAATGTTTTATTCACTAAGGATGTATGGTCGGGAGGCCTACCTGAAATGAATTTTTTATTTCTCCTGTCTAGAAGGCCTGCTGACTGTAGTCCTACTGTAATCAATTACTGACTGTACCTCGTAATTGTGTCAGCTCGGATGGCGAAATACCACATCCTGATAAATGCGTAGGGAATGGACTGGCAAACTAGCCTTTTTAATCGCCAGTGCCACTGATCCTTCAAATGTCTAGAGACACTACGAATCATTTAACATTAGGTGAAACTTAGGCTCGTTTGCCAATTTATTTCTATAAAAAAGTACACAATGGTCGAAAAATTTTAAAGGCTTTTCATCCAAAAAAGTTAAATCGAAAATTGCCATTGTTACATAAAACTGGATTAGTTACTACTTCTTAAGCCATGGTGTGATGTAATACTGATCTTTAACCAGTTCCAACTTTATCAAAATGGTCTTTTAACGTGGCCACCCCAATATCCAGTTCCGTCCGAGTTCAAAAGACATCGACAATTCGCAGAAAAAATTCTTTAACTCATATTTCCACGGGATCGGGAATTACGTGAATAGTACTACCGGGAACAGCTTGTATTGATATATAAAAATTTATAAAATGATTGAGGCCTGATTTGAAAAACTATGAAACGTGTCATTTTAATATAGGGGAGAATGGGGTAATCAGAGTCAGTGGGCATTGGGAGTCGCCCTCATATCCAAGAAACGGCGCTAGCGAGCAATGCGTTAATGACATTCCCATCACCATGCTGGCCCGTTAGCACCATCTGGAACAGCTCGCGCCAGTCAGCGTCCGCGTCACTAAGTTACGTCGATTTTTTGGTTTTGTGCTCCGCTGAAGTAATTTTACGTCAACGCAAATTAGAAGGTAAGTGCCGAATATTTTGTAGTACGCGATCAAGACTTTTATACGGACTTGGTTAGAGTTTCTGCAATGTGATGTGCAGTTCAGATTGTATGAACTTTTTAAAGATTTTTTTTTTGTTTAATTTTTTTCTTATAAAGGTGATTGCGGGGTAATGAGAGTCAGGTGACTTTCGCAACTTTGCATGTTGAAATACGTCATTTTTATTTGTTTTTAGGTGCAGGATTTAGATAAAGTACGAGTCAGGATAACCGTCTCCTGATAGCTTGGAAAAAGCTATAAAGCTTATTGATTCTTTTATACGAAATGCTGATAAGCTTATGGGGATCCCATTTTCTTCAAAAATAAAGGTTCTACCTCAGAAAAGATCTCATCCGCACTAGCAAACTTGATGAAGAAATAGGCAAATATTTTATATGGTTGCACTGCTAATCACGTGAGAAGAAAGAAAATAAAACAGATGGAACGGTAAATATCATCGAAAGGACTACAATACAGAAGAAGAGTTCTGAAAAGTTAAAGCGCGAAATGCTACCAGAAACGAACGAAATTTCTGTATCAGACGTTGACACTGACGGCTTATGCCAGGACGATGACTACGCAGAAGATGCTGGAAACAGATGCCTAGTAGAAGTAACAACAAGATTTGGTTCAGATACTCCTCATGTAGGCTGTGGCCAGGTTATATCTGCAACACGTGCTAGATTTTCATTGACTCCGATTGCCCTCTGGGGTGACCACCATTACCCACACGTTGGTGCAATGAGAGTCAAAGCTGTTTTTTTTTCACTTTTATATTAGCCAAAGGTGATTGCCAAATGGGCTAAAAATCACTTCTAATGATAGTCAACTAATTAAATTATGTTTACAGGTAGTTGCTATAAATTTTCGTTTATGATCAAATGTTTATCTGAATTTTCGCTTTAGTGACCCACATTACCCCCTTTCCCCCTAACAACTAATAAAAGGTCTATTGATATTGTACTTGTCGTAAATTGCAGTGCATTATTGAAGCATGAAGTATTGAATAAATAAAATTAAAATATTTATGATTTTGTTAAAATATTTTATTTGTGAAACGTAGATAAAATTGATACACGTAATTAAAACTCTTAAAGATAACTTATAGTTGTAACATAATAATGAAATTGCGAAAATTGTCTTAATTTTAATAATTTAAGGTTTGCGCGATTTCCCACAACTTTCGTAATTGTACAGCGTGTCAACAATCTCGCATGCACACATATTAATAACATTATATAATAAATAAGATAAAATTTAACTTTCTTATATAAAAGTTCAAATAGATGAAATTGACTTCATAATTCAACACAAAATTACATGTTTGTATAGCACATGTTTATTTTAAAATGTAGACTTTATTAATTAAATATATTATTTTTCATAAATACATTTGCTCTAATTGCCGGACATAGTACAAATTTATAAATATATATATATATAATAATATTATAACATCCCCTTTGTTATTGGTAACAGAGTCAATATATATATAACGAATGTAACTATATGTACATAATAATATTTTTTTGTACATTGATAATGTTAGAACTTAGAATAAAAGTAGGGCATAGTGCCATTTAAATGAAGTATAACTTCTTTTTAGGAATAAAACAAACATTTCTCCATTTTCGTTACAATTTAATATTGATAAAATATACAAAAGATGACTGAAATAATAAAAAAAGACTGTAATAATTTTCCGTGATTCTCCGGCTACGGAATTTCTAGAGTTAAATTCAAATTATTTTGAAGAATCTTTCTAAATTCAAAGTTTATTCTATAATTTGGTCTCATGTGTGTAATGTTTCATAAAAAAACTACCGTTCATTATTCACTAATATTTTGCGTCCATTTTATTTTCCACCTAACCGTATGTATTTAGTAAGGCAAGCATTTAATATTACAAGGGCATAAACCTACAATATGCAGGTTTTTATGTAAATCGTGCATCTTACATTCGAAGTTTTGGACTAAAAGTCACATGGTCTCACGCTCACTCATTAAGAATTTTTATATTGACTCGCCGAGGGTGGGGCATACTTGCACTTTGTATCCATAAATTTTTATCTTCCATTTACACACTTTCACATCTCCAATAAGTACACTAGTAAAGTCGAAGTCCTTATCTATAGATAGATAAAAAAAAATCGTTTCGAATGGTAAGATTTAAACGTACAAAGGAGGACTGGGTATTAAATGGCTTATTGATATTTGCACATAGTTTGCTTGGTGACTGAGTTTGTTTTGTAAATGTTATACACACTTGAAACGTAACACTTCGAGAGGAGGCGCGCGTGCGCCGCCCACCGACGCTACGTGAGCAGCTTGAAAAACATAATGCCTAAAGAGATGTTGATGAATAGTACAAGGATCACTAGTTGCTGCCTCGAGAACCAGTCCTGAAACAAATGTTACATATTTGTTGAGAAAACAAAAGAAACGTGGCCCAACTAATATATTTCAAATAAAATTTCTTGACGCACACTTGACCTGAGGAGCAAGTAGGTGAATAGAGCGTGACTAGAGCATTACGATAAGTGTGATCGGGTGAGGCGAACACACTTAATAAATTTCAATATTTGTAGAAAATTAGTATACGCGTATTCATGCATATATTATACATATATAAATATTTAGTTCAAACGTGTGGTCTAAAAGCACACTCTTTTTTGAAACGCGCGATTAACGTAACGAAGATGTGCACTTTTTATGCTGATTCGTTCAAAGGTTAGGTAGTTTTAATATTTACAAATAACATGTGGCAATTTAACTCGTCATTTAATAATTTAGTATACTACTTTTCATAAAATATCAAATATTTCATAGATTATCATTTCTTAATTTTTAATTCAAAAACAAAATTTAATTATTAATTGTTGATAGTGACAAAAACACGTGGCATTTTTATTTACAATTCGTCGAGATTTCATAAAATTCCCTCTAAGACTGAAAATCTAAAGCTTTACATTTGTATAAACTATGTATGTGTGTGTGTGTGTGTATGTGTAAATATAAACAAGATTTAAAAATTAATTTGCCAAAGAAGTTTCACTTCTGACATGTGTACTTTATACGCACGCCTTTTACTTTTTTTGACAACTGCAAGTTTAACTTGCTAACCCGGCTGAAGGTAATTTACCGATTTTATCAGCATAGTACCGGAACACAATTTCTTTTGCTATTCGGCACATTGTTGCTAGTAATTAGCCACGGCCAAATCCCACCAATTCAGCTACAACAAGGATATATTATGAACTGTAGATAATCCGGATTTAATTATTAATCTAAACTAATATTGAGTCCACCTATGCTCACATACATAAAATCATTCAGCTCTTTAGGAGGAGTTCAATCGCATACACACGTAGAGATGAATTATATATTGTACATATAAGTCCCCTGTAAGTGAATTTCCTTTAGTTTTATTAATTTTTAGATTCTACCTCATCTTAATTATAAATTTGTGACATAGAATGATAATAATATGTTCCAAATATATGCAGCGAAGACTCTGTGTTCATATACCTTTACTTGTGGACTAACTAGGTATAGGAGGGGATTGGCTCTCAGTTTCTCCGACTCTTCGTGCATACGGCGAACTTCCTCGCGCCGAGCAGAGCCTAGCGCGGACACCTCCTCCCGAGACATCCCCCCGCCATCAGGTAATCTCGGCATTCCCGCTACATCGGGGAGCGATTTCTTACGTTGCAGCGTTTGAGGGGTGCTAAGCATCTGTAAACATAATTTGTTTTTAACTGAACGATTCATAATCTAACGATGTATTTTGAACATATTTTTACGCACACAGTACAATAGAAAGCTATTTACTTGACAAAACAACCAATAGCAATTATGTAGTAACGCGGTCTATAGAACTGAGTCTAAATATTAACACAATACATTATATTCTTAGTGGTATATAGTCCAAAATACATTTTAAATAACGATATATTAATATGTACTTGCTTATCATATTCATTAATTCCTAATCAAACATCCTGATCTATCTGTTACAAAAAAGCGTTATATTGAGAACCGTTCAATTATTGTTACTCGTCGAAAGAACTAGTCATTTGTTATAAATAGTTTAATAACTAGTAATTTTATTAAACAAACACAGTATTTTTATTAAACAAACTTCTATGTATATAAGTTTTCTATTTTACTACAAACTAAATTCCTGATAGTTTTATGTGTCTTATACTTAGCAATACGTGACGCTGTTGTTTTTTTACCTCGACGGGAGGCACATTTATCCAACTTTCCGAGGCTCTCCGAGCAAGTATAGCCGGTGAGCACATAAGGTCTTCATCTTCATCTTCGTCACCGCCTTGATACCACATTTCACGATAACCCTATACTAGTTGCGTCAACTTGTAAATATGTAACACCGAAAATTATATTTTTTAAATCAGAAATATCGAGAAGCACTATTATTCTAGTAAAGATATTTACATGAAACGCCACAGAATTCTGCACTTATTATCGTATTTACATTTAAATATTGCCCTGAGTTTACTTTGTTAGATTATTAGTATTATCTATTTATATAATCAGCGAAGATGTTATGCGCGGAAAGCGGCAACGAATGACTGTCTCAATTTAGAAATAGAACGGGCTGCCCGCCCGAGCTCAGCCGCCCACCGCCTACATAGTCAAACGTCAACGCGCGTACATCTTTCGACATAATATGTATATCCGTCAGTCAATATAATTAAAGGTGGTAAGAATCGAAATTGATTACAAATAATCGTAAAAAAGGGCAGACCTTCCTAGCCTTGAATCAAAATACATTTTATGATATAAAGAGAATTGAATGGGCACATTGAAGCAGATATATATCTCATAGATCCGGCTAGAGTAAGCGGCGATCATTGAATAGTGTTTTATGAACACGAGAAAAGTCACATGAACAAAAACTCCACACGACAGAAATGGGCAGGCGGGGTCACGCTCAAAGATAGATTAAAGATTTTAAGGGAACTTTCAAGGTTGCAGATATTGGCTATAAGGCGAAGAAGTCTAGATTAAGATGGTGTAGCCATATGCTGGGAAGACATAACGATCATGTTGTCAAAAACTGCCTTTTCATGCACTCAAAAAAAAAAAACGGGGCGAGGAAGGCCGAAAATCACATGGTTCACGAGGTTCCATAGAGACCTCATAGAGGCAGGTTTGACAAAAGATGAGCAAAATGGCGCTTCGTGCCTGGGAGGGCCGACCTCGCTTAATCGGGAACCGGCGTGGCCGATGATGATGAAGGGAATCAAAACTTATCAATCATAGGTTAGAATTAAATTATGATTACTTGTAACAAATTATTACTTACGTACAAAAGTAAGACTATATATAATTCGTACGAATTTTCATACGAACTATATATAGTCTTAATTTTGAAAGTGTTTCAAAGATAAAATTATTCATTACTTTACTGTGTTTTGTACTAATGTTATATAATATGTAAGTTATATGATTTATAAAAAAACTAAGACCGTGCTTGATAAATGGGGTATAATAATTATCAAAATGACAAAAACTGTTTATACGTTGTGGCCGTCGAAATATACAAAAATACCTTAGTGGTGTAGCTTCGTAGCTTTAATAAGATTAATACTATAAGAATCAGAAAAATATAATCACTGCATTCAAAAGAAATGATTTATTTTTAATGGAAATTCGAAAATGCGTTTATAAAATTATTGTCCGTTCATATGTTTGACAGGACTTTAGAAACGGCCGGACTGTTTTTACGTGAGTTTTACCCTTAAAGTATATTATTATTAACTTAAAGTATAACGCGTCTTTTGAACCTAGTGGTTAAAACACGATATAAAAACCTGTGTGAGTAATAGAGAAACATTCAGTCGGCTGATCCATTTGATGCAGTCAAATCCAAGGGAGTCTTTATGGGCAAAATACATACTGCGTTTTCAATGCTTCACCTATTTTGGTAAAAAAATCTCTTCTCACAACAAAAGGATACAAAGTTATCTAACACTTATTATTCTGTTACGTGTATTATAAAATTATGACATATAACTAATGTGACTTACCTTACGTCCTCCTCCACCTCCACCTCCTCCTCCCCCTACTGGCGGCGGAGGTGGCGGCGCAGGGTTTTGTGCTACATATAAACTTTCCGTCCTTTTTGGTTGGTAGAGAGAGGGTGATATTTCTTGTCCTAGAGTTCTTTTTCGTAAAAGTGAATCTTCGAATGGTTGGTGATCCCTAGAAGAAGCTCGAGAAATGGAACCGCGGCCTGAAGCCAAATGCCCGTTGCCCGCAGGAGTGGCTGCTCGAGATGGTGGACGAGATGTTGGTAATGGTTGCGGTGCAACGGATCCAGCCCGTGAGCCGCTACTTGGGGGCGCAGCTTCGACTGATGGTTGCCGTGATCGCCTGCCATATCGATCTACACTAGAGTCTCTGCTCGGTGGTCGTTTGTAATGATCAAAGTAGTCAATTGATGGCCGACTACCTTGTTGCCTTTGCTCACGATCTCCATTGATAATATCTTGTTCCGCACCAGACGGTCGATAGGAGGGTTGATCCATTGCTTGTTGTCGATATATTTGTTTATCGGGAGTTTGTTTATATCCTTGTTGGTCCATTAGAGGTTGTCTATACATTTGTTGATCCGGTGTCTGTCTGTATCCTTGTGAGTCTAACGGTTGCCGGTACCCTTGTTGATCCAGCGGCTGTCGGTAGCCTTGTGAGTCGATTCCTTGTCTATATCCTTGATTTTCGATATTCAATGCATTTCTGTCCAGTGGTCCTTCTGAATGTACGGTGCCGGTCCGGAGTTCGTTTCTCGCATAGGATGCCATACTGCTATCAGTGTAAATATTACTTGGTGGATCGTTTGTTGGTAAAGCGAGCACGCTTTGTCGTCTTGCGATTCCTGCTGAAGAAGTCCAGTCTTGGGATGGTCTCTGATTTATAGCGGGTCTCATGGAAGCTGATGGTCTACGATTCTGATTTGGAAATTGTTGATTCATTTGGTCAAGAGATGGTTGTTGTTGTAAACGATAAGAAGATGCAGGAGGAGGATGACTGTCAGGTAATGTCATGTTATAACTGCTATTGGAATCATTGGAAGGATATAATTTCTGATTAGGTATCTGATTTTGTGTACTTCCAGGTGCGGACCATGCATCTTGGTTAGGTTTATAAAATTGATCATATGGCGGATTTATATTTCTAACATCGGTGTTATAGTTGGCAGCAGGAAATCTTTGATCAATTGTTGCTGGTGAATTTTGATATTGAGTTGACGGTCTTCTAGACGACACTGCGTTTGGTAATTTATTTATTTGGGGAAGTTGTGAATGCGTCGGAGGGATATGATTTGGAATGCTCTTTCCGTCTATGCTTTTATCGGATTCTAGATTTACTGGACCAGTAACCTGTGAATGCGTTTCATAAATTTTTTGTCTATATTTCTCTCTTAAGCCTATTCGATCAAAGCCGGGATGCTTAAAGTCTGGTGCAAACTGCTTGGCAGTAGTTTGTGCAATATCACAGTCTTCTTTAGCTTGGTCTGCCGCTTCGTCAGCTTGTTCAGCTTTACCCCTCGCAGTGGCTGTTCTGTTCGAAACAATTTATGAAATTAATATTGTACAAATTAATGGAAATAGGAAGTGTTATAAATAATAATTTTATAAATTCTCAATCACCATTAAAATATTTTAGCGATTTAAATGTGATTAATATATAATATAAATAATTCTTAATACAATTCCTAGTGGTTGAAAAAGTACCATCTTAAATGTTTTGGAATCCTTAAATAATTTTCTTCTTTTATTTTTTTCTACTTCGTTGCATTCTATTCTGTTATTAAATATTAAAACACGGTTATCTCTGTAAATATATTTACTTAAAGATGACTAAATTTTATAGAGGTTTTTTAAAAGTTAATTGTATTACGAGTATAGTATGTTGATCTTTATGTCAACAGTCAGTACTTAACAGAATTTAGAAACCTTAGAATGGATTTATAAACATATTATAAGTAAATAACTATTTATTTTTACATATGTGATTCATAACTTCCACCAAATACGAACCTAGATGTGGCAATATCGGCCTTTTGTAATGCTATTTTGGAAGCTCGCTGTGCTGCATTTACTGCTGAGTCAACGCGTTCCCGAAATTTCGCTGATCGCATGAGGAACATATGTTTACGTTTTTGGCTTGTGATAAGTACATTGTTCTTGTATTTGCCCTCTTCCCTTGTCCCATCTCTAAAAGTCGTTACACCATAGCCATATTTTCTATTCGCGAACCACTCGCCCTCGTATCGTAAACCATCGCTGCGTTCACTCACACCGAAACCTGTACGTTTATCATTCTTCCATTCGCCTAGGTATGTTTCGGTCACACTAGCATCCAAATGTTCATCCTGAAATGTAAGACACGTGTAAGTTAATATTAATTAGTAAAATCTGTTAAACTCGTAGCTTTTGTTAAAGTTTATAATACTGCAGAAGTTACAGAAGTTATCATAATCTTTGTGTCAATTTAAAAGTTAAATTGTACCTGATTTACATCACTAATGTATAAAAGTTTGATGTTACGGATAAATTTCTTTTTATGGATTGACTTGCAGAAATTATTTGATGTGGCTTACTACCCCACTGTAAATTAATTATAAGCAATGACCATACGATTAACTTAATTAATTGTGGTGGAATAAAAAAAAACTTTTTTTTATGAAAATTTTAATTAGTTAAAGGACCGCCTATCACTCCCAGTTGTCTGAAACAGTTATTGTATTATTGTTAATAAAATGACCATGATATACGACATAGAATATTGAAATTCCCTTATTTATGTAGCATATTACAAACTTTCTACAATCTTTGTAATATCTATATGAACACGAGATACCCGCGTTTGTTCTTCAGATAATATCAATATCTGTGCATTGAACTGCCAAAGATTTGTCTATTTTCTTTGAGCGATGCACACAAACCCCGGGTTTTGATTTTCTACAACTCTCGTTTCCTTGGACTATATTATTATCAAGCCCTTTCTGTGAATATCACTCTCGAACGAGTCATGCGACGAACGAAAGCGTATAAACTAGACATAAGTGAAATGCTACACAACTCCAATTTCGGTAAGGATGACTTCTTTAACGGTGTAATATGAGATTTTGCAGCAAAGAAGTGACCACTTTATCATCAGGATATGCGACATCTTAGCAACTTTGTCTATTCTGATGCTTGATATTATCGAGATTGTGCCTATTCATATGACGGATGTAAAACAACAAGAAGTTGTTAGTTGTTTGTTGTTGTGAACGAACTACATGCTTTGAATGTCATAGTCGGACCGAACTCGAGTCAAAAAGCGGAGAAATTTATTATTTCCTACATATCTTATGGCAAATCTATATTTACATTTTAATTAAAAGTGCGTGCGTACAAAGTACACATGTCAGAAGTGAAACTTCTTTGGCAAACTAATTTTTAAGTCTTGTTTTTATATTTATACAAATCTAAAACTTATATATAGATATCCGAGATTTAGAGGGAGGGAAAAAGGAAGATATGTTAGACATTTAATGAGTTTAATTGTCATTAACATATTTAAAGTGTCGAAAATAAACGATCTCAAATGACTGATCGTAAAAGTAGTATATTAAATTATTAAATAACAAGTGGTACATTGAAATGTCACATGTTATTTGTAAATATTAAAACTATGTAACCTTCAAACGAATTAGATTAAAACGTTGCACATCTTCGTGACGCTAATCACGCATTTCATCCGTAAGAATTTTACCCAAAGAAATTCCTTCTCCCTCTTCAAAAATATTTAAATATCTAGGAACAACCCGTCTGGCTGGGTCTTCACACGTATACCTCGACAATGAAGCTGGTGTTGGAATTTGTGTGGGCAGAGTGCGTGCTTTCGACTGAAGACACCCAGGAGGCAGCCGAACCGCCCGAGCCCCCCGAACGTACCGAGGCCGTACCACGCTTGTCCAACTCCCCCGCACTACGTTGTTTACGCAGTTTCTGTAACCAAGTTATTCCTGATAATGTAACTGCAATATAATAAGCGTAAAATGAATTTGAAATTCTAAGTGTTTGCTAACTGCTAGGGTGAAATACGTTTAGTTTAAATTTAACCTTTTTCGTTTTTTTTCATTTACTTGATTGATCGATCGGGATACTTGTAAATCAATACATTTGTTTAGTGCACAAAATTATTATTTTTCATCAACGTAAATAATTTAGCAATTTTTATTTTCATTACTTGTAGTAATAATAAAAAAGTAAAATGAACATATAAAACGCAATCCTAGGGTACGATATATTTTTAATCAATAATAAACTCTGTGTTGACAAAGCTGACACCACTTACCGCGTTCCAGTTTGTATAGTTAAGAAAAGCACCACTTGCGTTTAAAGTATTTTAGACTATTCTATGTCGTAGTTTTTTGCTATATGTTAGAATGAAATTGCTACGCGACTATAGTTTATGGTGGAAGATTAAATTTTATTGAACGACACTATTCTGCTTTTGTAGGATCCTAAATGTCATCAAATTATATCCTGGCTTACTAGACACCGGAAATTTGGCAAATCAATGTATAACTAGCCAATCGAGTCAAGTTATACAAATTTTTGCATCAAAGTAATTGGGATTTTGACGATAATCATACAGCAGTAAAGTACAGATGAATAATAGCCTATTATCTTCCCACTCCTGGGCACAGGCCTCCTCAGTCATAGATTCTTAGGATTCGAACCCGAATTAACATGAATCCACGTGTCTATCCATTAAACCAGGAGTAGACAACCAGCGTCCCGTAAAAAATACAAAAAATAGATTTATCTTAAAAAAATAGTATTAATTATATGAAAGCTGGCCCACCTAAATATTCTCTCAAAAAGATTTCCGACTCGTCCATTTAACCATCACGGCTTTTCATACATAGCAGTAAATGTTTCATACTTTTTGTATATTTATTTATATACTTACAGCAAACAATCCCTTCTTAGTTTTTTCGACGAGAGAGCCACGTCTTCCCGAAGGCTCTTCCGAGCTGGCTTTGAGCACAAAGCCTCCTCTGGCATCGTCCATTCGAGTGGTTCGCCGGTCAGAGGGGTCCGGTGTGCCCGTCGCCTCCGCCAAAGAGGAGAGTGATCCACGGGGGTCGCGCGTACCCCCTCGGTAGTGCGATGCCAAGCCGAAAGGTGCCGAAGTGCGCACTCCATAGCCGTGCCTGAGCCCTCGCATCCATTGCCCCTGGTAGGTTCCTGCAACATGGACATAAAAGAAAATCATTCAAGAAAATCGAAATAAAGCAAATAATAATTTTAATTCTATAATAATTCCTGCGCAAACTATTTGGACTAGGAATGTCAATTTTAGAAGGTAATAGTTTTTGGGGTAAAGCTCACTAGTGAAGTTTGCGAGACCGTCATTTCGCTGAAGCAGGCAAATGAGAGGCTAAGACATCAAGCGGCTAAAGCCCTCACTCGTCGTCGGAGGAGGCTGGGTGGCAGAAGTCGCGCGTATGCGCTTCATGCACCTGTCACTAGAACCTCTAGTAATCTCACTCTTGGATGAAGAAGGATGCGCCGGGTTTTAGCGGGTATTCTGTTATCTGCGAGTCCCACCCACCCGATT
Organism: Elymnias hypermnestra; assembly: GCA_015832385.1. NCBI lineage: Eukaryota > Metazoa > Arthropoda > Insecta > Lepidoptera > Nymphalidae > Elymnias > Elymnias hypermnestra. The sequence continues at coordinate 1,817,417 of JACTOM010000070.1, forward strand.
GAAAAAATTCTGTCATCGGGATGCGTAAAGGCATTTCCCAGCGCAAAAAAAGCTATCTGTAAGGCTAAAAACTCTCTAATTCTTCACTCTCATAGTTATAGGAGTCGACAGTTCGATACAACTGGAAATATATAAGGCATGACGATAATAATAACAAATTAGTTTCTCAGTTATGAGCGTATTTACTGTGGTTATTCATATAACACTCAGTTCAGCTGTATCAAAATAAGCTAGGCAGTCAATATAAAGTTAGACTAGAAAATTTGGTAATTTAAAATGCCTATCATTTAAAAGAACTGCTAAAAAAGGAAATTTAATTCCGTTCTAAAAAAAAGGATTCGATTCCGTTAACGCGGTGTCAAAAATACGGTTGAAATAAAAAAATAATTGTTGGATAAATACGGTGATCTCAATTAATAAAATGGAGGTTATTAAATAATTTCAACAAAATTATTTTTATGAAATGATGCCGTTTCATTAAACATTATTTGTGATAAAGAACATACAAGTATTTATTGATTTCAGATTACTTCATCAACAAGTATGAATATGTATAATTATAATTTATAATCATATATACATATAATTTTGTACAAAACAATTATTAAGTCTGCCTCTTTTAATCAATCTCTGATACTACTGGCAAGCATAAAAACTTATTATTTGCTAAACTTTAAATGCTAATTTTTCTTTTGTTAAACGACTCATGTCCAATGGGAAGGAAGACATTTTAAGCTGCCAATTTTTATATAAATAATAAAGATCTCACCATATTTTCACTATAAAAAAACAAAGAACAACTTTATTAATACTATGAGTTCTTCCTTTTATTTCGGGATGAAAACTTCTATGAGAAGCATTTTATTTATAGACCGTGACGCAGTGTGAAATCCGAATAATTGACAAAGATGCGTCATTCATCGTGTCTTCGATTTTACCTGACTAACACTAATGACTTGAAAGTCATTTGGTATTTTTTATAGCATGAAATAAGCCATCGCGGCGGGATTGTGTTGAGGCAGTGCGCGCGGCAAGTGTGCCTATGCTATATTTAACCGGCGAGGGCCGCGTACGCGGGGAGATCTGCAGGGCCGCTTTACTCACGTACTAATCTCGTGAAATCGTAGTTATTTTTCTATTTACGAAAACCAAAACAAATTATAAGTTTTATACGAAATATTTCAATGACTGCTATAATAATATCTTTAAAGATTGGTATGTAAGTATCAGTCCATTAATGTAGTGGGACATTGTTGCTGGGCACAGGTCCCCTCACTCATATAGAGAGGGTTTTTAGAGCATAGACCCACCACGCTGCTCCATTGCGGATTGACAGGCATAGTACACCAGTGTACTTTCTATTCCTTCACTCTCATAGTCCGATGTAACAAGAATGGGGCTTAACGTGCTCTCCGAGGCACATCGCCAACTTCTCAACTTCGGTCATTTATTGAGAAATTGAGACTAAATAAATGATAATTTTTGGTATAGTTGCAAACATTCTCAAAGTTAAAACGAATGACGGATATGACTAATATAAATTAGTATTATGTTTTCAGGGAAACGATTCAGTGTTACATATTTGTGATTTTATGAATGACAAATCTTAATGCGATTGTGACTCAACGTACAGCCGTCGAGAATTCTATGACGTTGTTTCAGTTTTCATGGTATTGCTCGGCCGCGACACGGCTTGTATTACGTAGAAACGCCAGGAATGGTCAGCCAAGAAAATGATCCATAACATTTTTGGACAATATAACAAAATGTTACTTAGCAAACGTACCAACGTGTCAGATGTATGTTCGAAAATTTTCTTAATACCTATGTAATTATACTAGTCTAATTAGGACGATAAACTATCGTTACACGATCGAAGAGAGATCAGAAACAGAAAAGGCTTTTCTGCATTCCGTGGCAAGGGATTATAACATACTAAGTATGGCAGAAATAATAATTTGTTACAAATAATATTAAACCATGTTAAAGTTTCTAAAATTTATAGGTTCACAAGGTTTCATTTTGTTTACAATTATACGTAAGTAGCTCTTAATCTTACCATCTTGTTGTATATTGTTTACAATACATAAAAATATTAAACAACGCACGCGATTTTTCACATTATTTCATGGATCAAATCAATAAATATCCTATTAAGGTCTGTAATTATTGTGTAGAAATAGTATGATTCTATAACTTCTAATTACTTCGAAAACACAGGTTGTATAAGTGCATATTTTCAATAGTTTTCTCTAACATGTAGTTATTTATACAGAGACCTTAAAAGAGTTTATGTTCGCATATGTTCGCATATGTTCATAAAATTGATGAATGTAAATGATTATTATTTTTTTAATTATCAGCTGCTCCGCGCAATTTCGTATTGCAAAAAATGGGAGGTGGGAGTAGGCGGAAGATAAATACTTTACGATCCATTCTCAAACCTGCCAAATGTGTATTGTTTCATAAAAATCGATCAATCCTTGAGCTGAAGTTCGATAACAAATACTGTGACACGATTTTTATAGATTATATTTTGCCTATGATTTCCAAATAAAGCCAATTTCATAAAGATATTCCTTTGCCAATTTGTCCGGGTACCGTAATGTAGTCGTATCTCGGTAATTGTTTTCAACGAATTTTTCACACGCTGAATGAGACACATTTTTATAAATGTAGTCCAGGTGTTAGGGCCTTTTCCAATTCCCACTATAAGTTCATGCTTTCCCTGTATATGTATGTATAATTATTTTTTAAGCAATAAAAAATAATTGACTTCGACATTTTCATCACAACACAGTTATTAACATATTAATATAATCATTCTTATTTATACAGTTCAATAAAAATTGTACAGCGCATACTATCGAAGTCCCAGAGAAGTTGCAGGCGTTTGCTTGTTAAGGAATGAAATATAACGATTATAAAGTTATATTCCCTAAGCGTGAGCGTTGCGCAAAGCAGGGGAGTTTTTTTTAGTTCACGCAATCATAATATAGGTCATTAGGTGATATTCATGTGCAAGCTATTATTAAGCTTATGCGGGGGAAGAAGCGACGCAGACGGGCTTAAAAGTTATAGACATATTTATTCTTGTGAACAATCTTTTTTGTATCTTTAGTAGTAGACCTTTTAAACACTATATAAAAAGCCGTGGTAATTTTATTTTTTTTATTTAAATGTTTATTAAACTCATCTTTATACCCGAAATAATTAAAAAAAAAATAAGTTATTTAATCAATGAAAGGCAAACAGTTGAACATAATATTATTTTTGTAATGTAATCCCGATTTAGGGAACTTACGTTTAACCCATTGCGATAAAAAATTTAGTCAGAAATTTAGGATTTATTATATTATATAAATTAACATCTTTTCATAAAACTTTAAATTTGAAGCTTTTCGACTTGTTTTCATGGTTGTTTGTTGATTTGTAGTGGACCGATCTTTTATTGAGTTCGCAATAGTTATCTATTTAGTTATTAGTATTATCTAGTATTATCTAGTTAGTATTTAGTTTCGGGTTAATATTCAGAAGTAAATGTTCACAGCGTGTCGTTTCCCATTTTAATATTGTGGATGAAAATGTACAAAGCAAAATCTATTAATTTCATTGAGGTAAATAACATTTTTCACGCCCTCAACAACATCGAAGAACGTTTTCTTATTTAGAATGAATAAATCAGAATTTGGTTTGAAATTAGTTTGTAACAATACGAAGAATTTACTTAAACTTAACCGTAAATTATAAATTTATAGTGTAAAAATGACGTTGAAGTGAATTATGTTAATAAGAGAAGTAAAACATTTAAATGACAGTATTAAATATGATCAAATGATAAGTTAGTGTTCTCTCTAATATAAACACATGGATATATGGAATATATAATAAAAAAATCTCTTTTCAATGTTAAAGTGACAGCTTCCTACTATATATGCAGTGTAATATTATTTTTTTAGTTACATAATAATAAAAATAAACATTAAGTATCTATGTGATTTTGACGAGATATCTATATACGTATGATTGGCAAAATTTTTGATATTTTTTTTTCCAAATTTCTATGACGAAACTTTTCATTATTAATAAATATAACAATGAGTAGCTACTCGTTATAAAATATAATCTGCAATGCTTAATTTCAAACAAATATCCGGTGGGTGACAGTTTTCGCGTAGATTAGTATTACCGCATGCTCTATAAATAGCGAGCCAAAAGCCGTGCCAATGATTTTTATTAAAGCTTTAAGCGTTAATTGCTATGATTGAAACAATCTAATATTCTCAGACTATACAAGATCAGAGCGTCATGGTCATGTAAACCGAAGTATTTCTGTCGGTATTTAAAAAATTTGGCAATGAAACTGACAGGGCTGCTGTTTATAAAATCATCAAATTCGTATAATTTAATTTAATATACAGTGAAATATTTTTTTTTACTTTTTACTTAATTAAAGAGAAAGTAAAATTAACTTAGAAAGGAAATTCGCATATTGTAATCATTATTAAATCAATAGGTTTTTATATAAATATTTAAGTAATTTTTACGAATTGGTTAAGCAATGTGTATTAAATGTGTATAATTTAAATTGCACTAATCTGTTTATCCTTTCACCTAAAGTTATGTGCGATAAGATCGCCTTTAAGCACTTTTTTCATTTGCTTTAGATAGTTTTGTACCATCCTTATCATAATTATACACTATTCACCATATATAAAAAAAACAATTTTAGTCTAGACCTAGGACGAAGGATTAAATACAACGCTGACTTATTTCAGAAACAGTAATAACCTAAGGCAGGAGTTACGAACTAGGAAAAATTCAAGGTACAGAAGTTTACATTAATATTAATAATAAGTCTATTTCTAATCAACTACAACTTGTATTAAATTATGTATCTTAACTAAGAAACAAAGCGACGTGTTAAGAGAACATAATATTTAAAATTATAATGCTGTTGTTGTTGTTTTCTTGCCCTTATTCCACTAGGTGGGGTCGGCACAGCATGTTTCCTTTCGCCACTTCACTCTATCCGCTGTCATTTCTACATTCACACCCTTAATAGACATATCCTCTTTCACACAATTCATCCACACTTTTTTTGGTCGCCCTCTCCCGGCCCTGCCGCTTACCATCATATTTAGAACCCTCTTACATACATGGCTATCTTCCCTTCTCATTACATGTCCATACCAGGCTAACCTTCCACTCCTTAACTTCTCGGTCACTGGTGCTACTTTCACACTTCCTCTAATATACTCATTCTGTCTCCCCTGATATATATTGTTTTACGAAATACCTACATACACTAAAAAATTACTTTTTGGAATTATTGTCTGATCATTTGTTTTCGCTTATATTTGCAATAGACAGGCTGACTTTGATGTTCTTCACTGCCACAAAGTTAATATGAAAAAGGTTAATCTACTATAACACATAGTTAATATTAATTAAAACTGCTTATACTCTGAATATTCCACGGGAACAGAAAATTGCAGGCGTGAACGTAATTGTATCTGGTAATTTGTACGTAAATTCAAATAATAGGATAAAAAGCATGCTAATGTAAATAACATTAAATGATGATGATTCTCTATGTTAAAAGCTAGAAGGCAAGGGAATTCTATGGATCTGAGTTCTGCAGTCGTCCTTAGTAGCAATTTGCTAACGACGCTATTCATATGTGCAAAATAAAATTTAAGAATCTAGTACAATTAACATATTTAATGTCAGATAATATGCAATAATGAAAATAATAATGCAATATGGAATACTGGACTAAGTGTCCAACTAAGCATAACTTATGTGTATAAATTAGACAACTTGAAACCTAAAATGGGTGCTTAAGGAGAAGTTAAAAATGCCCTTCAAAAACGCCCAAGAAATATAATTTAAGACGTTATGTTACTTTTTCAATTAATCTATTTGTTCACGTTTTCACAATTGAAAGAGTAAAAGGTTTAAAGATTTCTTTCTATATAATGAGTTACGAAAACATGTGTTACATGGCTTAGGAATTGACTTTAATTTTTTTTATTACACGTTTGTTATTGCTCCATTCAATTCTAAGGAATAGTTTTTAGCTGGATAGTGTTGTTGTCGAGATGCAAAATTGTTTACCTTTAATAGCACTACGTATTTTGTATTAATCAGTTGATATGTCTTATTACCCGCTAAGTATTAGTTTAAAAAACTAAAAATGAATGAAGACTCGGGTCGAATATATTTTTTTGTTTTTGAAGTGAGACTTCTTTAGGCGCATGAGAGTAAATTTTTTACGGATGTAACTCGTGATTAGTGTCACGAAGAAATGCAGCGTTTTTTATGCTAATTCCTGTGATTGTCAGGTAGTTTTAATATTTACAAATAACATGTGTCATTTTAATTTCTCTCTCGACATTTAATAATTTAATATATTATTTTCATAAAATAGTAAGAAAAATCAAAATTCTCTTTTTATAATTTTAAATTCAAAAACGAAATTTAATCAATAACTTCTAATATTGACATAAAATACGTGACATTTTTTTACAATTCGTCATTTGAGATTTCATCAAATTATTCCTATTAATTTTCGACACTATTAATATTTTCATGACAATTAAATTCCTAACATATCTACCTTCCTTCCTGCCTCTAAATCTCGAAAATCTAAGTTTTAGATTCGTATAAATATAAACAAGACTTAAAAAATTTGTTTGCCCAAGAAGTTACACTTCTGACATGTATACTTTGTACGCACGCACTTTTAAGTCTTATGAAAGTTTTCCAGTTTTTTAGATTTACGCTTCGCTTCTAGGGTCGATATATAAAATTAAAATATATTTACCACCATCGGCGTATGTTTCTGAGCCATATCCATCTTGTAGACCGTTGGCCCAAGTTCCCTCGTACTTGGCGTTGCTTGTGCTACTTTGTCGGACGCCGTAGCGTCCTTTGTAGCCTTGAGTCCACTCGCCGCGGTACAACCATCGGTCCCGTGACTCAACTCCGAGACCGTGTCGCTTGCCATTCTGCCATTGTCCTTCATATGAACTGCCACTGTAATAAGAAAATTCTCTCATTATATTCTCATTAAACATAGAAGTTCTGCGACGTTCATCGTCAGTTTCAAATAATTTAGTTAAATGTATTAATGTTTATGTATTACTATTATTACTTAAGTATCTAAGTCGGCTTGTTACGCATGTTGCATAATTTAAAAATGAATCGGGGAACACTTGAAGGAACAAGTGTCTCTTGAGTAAAGTATAAACTCAAAAACACTTATACATACGTACTAAGCGTAAAGCGCAACCGCTTTTTTCCTAACGTGCAATAAGAAGTTATACTTCAATAATAACGGGCTCAATAGAAATATTTATATATAATGAATCGATTAAAAAAAAAGTAAGCCGTATATAGAAAAAATGTTTATTAATTATTAAAATACACTTTTTGGGGATTTATTTCTTAAAACTAAAATCGTCTAAATGTGGACCCTCGCGTTCTCGGCACTCATTTAATCGTACAGTAAAATTACTTATGACGGCTCGGCAGGTGGAGTCTGCGATGGCTGCCATTTCGTGAGGGATATTTTTTTCAAATGTGCCAGTGAAGTCGGTTTATTGGCGTAAATTTTGGATTTAAGATAACCACATAGGAAAAAGTCCATAGGGGTTACATCTGGAGTTCGTGGAGGTCAATTTATGTCGTCCATACAGGAGATCAATTTTCCTGAGAAAATTTCATGAACACGTGGCAGAGACGTATGTGAATTTGATCCGTCCTTTTGGAACCATGCTCATAGGTTATAGCCAGGAATGTTTTGCAGTTAAGGTACCAGGAAGTTGTCTAACATCTCCACCTAACGCTCTGAATTCACTGTAACTGCACAGTCCCTTTCGTCTTTAAAGAAGTAAGGGCCGATAATTCCTCACGCCGACATCGTCGCCCATACGGTCACTTTAGGCGAGTGTAGGGTTTTCTGATGTTTGCGTTTCGGATTCGTTACAATCCAGTAGCGGCTGTCCTGCTTATTTACATGGCCATTAAGATGAAAATGAACTTCATCCGAAAATAAAATCTTGGTAAACTTTGAAAATAGCTCAATCACCTGAATTACGAAATTAATCCTCTCACTGGCATCTTGAGGCTTTCATTCTTGCACAAATTTAATTTTGTAGGTTTAGGTGCAGAACTGAATTCCCAAGAGCCAGGCTACCGATTGACATAACCCCCGCGTCACTCGGATACACTGCGTTCACGCATTAAGCTAAATAAATATAAAATTTCTTTTGAGACACCTGACATAACTTGAAAGTAATGAAAAACAGGAGGAAAATTCTTTTTTTCGAGCTAAAGTGTCTATTAAATATTCAAAGTTTAAAGATTGGGCCATAGAATTTTCAATAGGCAGAATAGCTAAGTTGTATAACGTGTCTTGATTCATATGCTGCGAGTACCACTTGGGCCGGGGCCCTCTCGGGCCAGGGGCCTGTGGCATTTTGCCAGCCCTGCCATCCTATTCCCAGTTACGGCACTGGAGGCATGTAAATAATCTTAGCTCTTTTAATCCTCGTCGAATTTCCAAATTACAGATTTATAACGCACAAACCTATAAGCTGTCCTAGTTTAAGACTATTTATATTACAAATACAGAAATGCCTGCATCATTGGCCATTATGGTCATTGGTCAATAAATGACTGCCACGTTGGTCTAGTGGTTAGCGTGTTTGACTACAGACATGAACAGTGGCATATCTATATCATCTGAGGCCCGTAGCAAATTCTTTTGATGGGGCCCTACCAAATCATCTCGTTGTACTTAGTCAAATTATAATAAACCACTTAAGTAGTTATCCAATACTAATAAAAATTTTATTTTCAAGAGCATGGATTTATACATTTACATTAATTCCCATACATAAGCCTCTATACATCCCACAACTGGACATAGGCCTCCGCACGCTAGCCCAATTCCGGTTGGAGACTAAACATTCATTTTCCATTCGCTAGCTTTTGGTGACAAAACCTGCATACAGTAACATAAAAATAACTCCCTTTTATCTTTCGTTTATTAAATATTTTCTGCTTTTAGACATTAATATGTAACTTTCACAATTAACTTTACTTTGCCACCATTTGCAGATTCAATAAAACAACAAAGATACAAATTACCAATTGTCGAATCAATCACACATAGAAATTAGGATGCGCAGTTAGTAGAAGCCTCATAAAAATATAGCAAATTCGGCATTCCCCTAACATAGTTCGCTAGCTCGCCTGTGCGTTCTAAAATTGATCAATATCTTTTGTTTATGAAGTGTTAAAATGCTTAAAGATTAACTTAGAGTGGCAGAGGCCCTCTCGGGCCGGGGGCCCATATCATTTTGCCGGCCCTGCCACCCTATCGTTACGCCTCTGGACATGAGGTCCTGGGTTCGAACCCAAGGTCGGGCCAATTCAAAATCGAAATTGAGTTTTCTGTTAAGATTTTCTCAATATTTGCACCAAGTTGGCGGTATGATTGACCCCTGTGCCTCGGAGAGCATGTTAAGCCGTCGTTGCCTGATCTATCTCCGGTCGTGCCGGATCCAAATTACATAGGACTATGTCGTCGTCGTCGTCGTCGCTTCAACCGATGGACGTCCACTGCTGGACATAGGTCTCACGTAATGATGTCCACAAGGCCCGATCTTGCGCCGCCTAGCTCCAGCGGCTACCGGCGACCCTTTTTATGTCGTCGGTCCACCTTGTGGGAGGTCTCCCTACACTACGCCGCCTTGTGCGGGGTCGCCACTCGAGCACCTTCGGGGCCCAACGTCCATCGGTCCGTCGGACTATGTGCCCCGCCACTTCAGGTTCGCGATTCGTAGGGCTATGTCGGTGACTTTGGTTTTGCTACGGATCTCCTCATTTCTGATTTGATCGCGTGGAGAATCTCCGAGCTATTGGACTATCAGAGCGAAGGAATAAAGAGAGCACTTGTGTACTATGCCTGCCAATCCGCATTGGAGCAGCGTGGTGGGTCTATACTCTAAAAACTCTCTCTCCTATGCGTGAGGAGGCCTGTGTCCAGCAGTGGGACGTTAATGGGCTGCTACTTACCTTTTTCTATTATAAATGGTAAAAGAGATGTGATAGATAAATATATGTGAATGTATTGTATATACAGATGGACAAATATTTTAGAAAATAAATTTGTCCTAGATAATTAATGATATTAATAAAAAGAACCGTTCAAAATATATTTGTTGGACATTGTTAATAAAATTAAACGTAGTGTTTAATTTTCAACCGCTCTCCTGTAACATTAGTTATTTAAACTTGTGCGACTATTTTTCCAAAGCATCGCTGTATTGTCAACTATTGCTACGATTATAGTAATAACTTATTAAAGGTTATTGACATTACTTCCTGTTATGTATTTATATATGGTAACTTACCTAAGAAATATGATTAAGTTCGTTTAATTTTTCTTTCGATCGTGTGTCGGATTGCCGTCACGTCGGACTATGAGAGTGAAGAAATAGAGAATATACTTGTATACTAGGCCTGAGTGAGGACGCCTGTGCCCATCTGTGGGACGTTAATGGGCTGCTACTTACTACTTTACATATAAAATTTGCATAAAATATATAGTTTGATTGGAGATTGTGAACTAATAGTAGGAATTTAACAATAAATATAATAAAAGGTACGCGTTTTTAATAGCCAATCAATTTAATCAAGGTGTCACCGTTATATGCCGCGATACTGGCAGACATGGAGGCTATAAATGTCGCTGAAAATTAAATCAACGATCCGCAGTTCCGTGAACGTTCAGTTCAGCGAGTACGTGTTGCAATTTTTCTTTACTAAGACGTGACGTCGTACAAAGTGGCTCGATTTCTTAATTACGTAATATGTGTATATAAAGGATTTAGCAACTCGCATAGCTTGTGTAAAAAAGAAGCCTGTTATAATTAGCTAAACACGACACATGTCACTTTTTCCAATTGCTCTCTTGTAAGAAGATAAATCATCTAATAAACCAACTTTCGTTATCAGCGTTAAAGATAAATAAATAAATATATATATATACACACACACACACACACACACATATATATATATATATATGTTAGGCCGTCGGTTTTGCGCATGATCTCTCTCTGGTCGTCCTGGATTGCTGTCACAACGGATTATGAGTGAGCAGGCCTGTGCCCAACTGTGGAGCAAAAATGGGTTGCTACTTACATTTTTACCTTACCTTATATAGAGTAAATTAATTAATTAGGTTGAAAGAAATGTGACCATTCAGGTCCTCTGATACAGCGATTCATAGATTTCTAGTAACGTGTTTGATGGTAAATGGGGAATAAATAGAATTCTAGTCAGCGTTCACAATGTTTAAGGGGATCTTGTGAAAGAATCTTATAAACTACGACTATGAAATTGGATTTCCAGCACGATTTTTGTGTCTATAGTATACAGAAAGACGTAGTTTTATCCCTCAATTACACTGAGAATTGAATCTTGATTGAGTATGCTCTGGTCTGTGCTCTATATATCGACTGTAAAATTATTTTCATTTTTTAAATATTTAATTACCTAAAAAACCACGCTTCTACTTGTGTTTCTAAAAGTTGGTAAAATTAAAGGTTAAAATTTTGCTCTAGTCCTGAATAAACAATGAAGTCTGTTTTATCGTTTTTCGCACCACGTTTTCACGTCAATCATCAAGCAACATTTTTATACAAACACGTATAAATAACCTAGCATATATAAATAAACGTTTCATCTATATAATTTGGAAAACTGTTCATTGTGTATGTGTGATGTAATATTTTATAAAATAATAAATACAAGGAGAAATATATTTTATAGGATAATAATAAAAAAAATTGAATTATTATGTAAAATGAAGTCTTCATAGTTAAAAGTAAAATCTTTTCTATTTTAATACGGGATTAACTTTTCAGTTCAGGATAATCCTTTTAAAAGTTATGTTTTGTGACCAATAGTAGCCTATGTGGTATTATCTCCATAGAGATAAATGGGACCTATCTCTATACCAATTCTCACTACCAACAGGCGAAAGACGTGAATACAAAATGGAGAGAGTTTTTCTGCTTTTATAATATTCCTATGGAGACTCAAGCATGCTTGCTACATATTATACTATTTTTTTAAAAATTAAACCATTTGGTTCTCTATATTATTTAAATGAATGACTGATGATAACATTAAATAACGACTTACAATCTAAAGTTACGAGGGTACATTACAGAATTGTAACGGTAAATTCAATAAAATGTCAAACGTCATTGTGTAATGTAAATGTAATGTCCTTTTATTTGGGTATATGTTATTTGTCTCAGAACACTCCATTTTTAGCGTCAGTTTCCTTTCTATCAAGCCGAAGCTTGAGATGAGGCGGGGATCGTCTCTATGGCAAACTAAGATCTTATCATAGACTAACCACAAAGTTCTCAGATACATAACAGTAAATATCTTGCATAATAATTTGAAAACTCTGATTACGATTCCTTTATAACGTTGTTAGTTTATAACATGGAATATTTGATATACTTTTTGTAAATGTTTTTACGTAAATATAAATTTGTTATATATCAACGAGTATGATTGGCACCATTGCAAGTTAAATTTATATTATTGCATTTACATAATATTTATCTTAGGGATTTCAATGTGCATAAAAGGTATGTGTATTAATTGATCAGACTGAAGATATTTTTGTCCTACGGTTGTATTAAGCTATTTAATATTATTAATATAGTATAACGTTAAAATAATAAACGTATAATTTCGCTGGTATGCAACTAATCGTTTTGCTGCCGGGGATCCTGTTTTGATGTCTGAGTGAAAAACACTAAGAACGTCAATTGCTTTTAATATTGAAATGATATACCGTCATAATAATGACCAATATTAACTTCTGTGGCACTTGCGATGACGATATTGGTAGATTATTTCGACCTTGATGCTTAGTTTATCTTTGAATAAACAAGGCTTTATTCAAATTGACTACGTTACATATTCTATTATGGAATATCATATTCCAATGGCACGCTGTCTTTGTTTGTAACGTAATGTCGTCCCGTCAGAATATAAAATAGGGCATAGAAAATGCAGGGGTAGCTCATATTTACTTTAAAATAGCCGAAAGTGCCGATTTGTTTCTGTAATATAAAACTTATAATTCAGTACTGTTTTATACTGAAATCAAACGGAGACTAGCAAAAATTTTACTCGTATAACCTCATACATACTTGCAAATCCATTTCACCTAATCCGTAATAGTTTAGTAGTTTAAAACTGTCTACGAATAGTTGTCATTGCAATGAAACTGTTCTAGGGTACATTGGTTGGAAAGTTTTATAAGTCTACAACGTGAAGTGAAACTTCTATAAGCGCATGATGGTAAAATTTTTACGAATGAAACGCGTAATTACCATCATGAAGATGTGCAGCGTTTACTTATGCTAATTCGTTTGAAGGTTTCGTAATTTTAATATTTACAAATAAAATATGGCATTTTAATTTGCCACTCGTCATTCAATAATTTTATATTCTATAAAATATAAAATAAAAATATTTCATAAATTCTCTTTTCCAAATTTTAAATTCAAAATAGAATTTTATTAATAATCTCTAATATTGACAATTTGGATTCATTTTCGACACTTTTAATGACAATTCATAAAATTTCTGACATATCTTCTCTTACTGAAGGGGTAATAAGGTTTAGGAAATCAATATTTTTAGATTTGTATAAATATTAGTATGCCAGAGAAGTTTCAGTTATGACATGTGTACTTTGTAAGCCTGCATTTTAATTATTATTAAAGACGACTTATCTTGCAAATAAAAAAATTATCTATAAGACATGCACTTTTTAGGCGTTTGTATAATTCTAACGCTATTGGATACAGTATAAACTGGCCTAAATATAAATAATATGAAACCATAGAGCTAAGGTTAACATCAACAGATGTACGAGCAGTGAGTAACACTGAAATTCCTTTCAGTTTTTATTAGTTGCGGTAAGATAATGGATCGGTCTGTTCTACACATGAGTACGAACGGAACAAGCTATTTATAACGCACCGGTTATGTGTTCTGCGGTACCGTAACTGAATATTGCAAGTTAAACTCGTTATTCGTAAGCTTTGAAATAGTCTTGAATGAAAAAGGGTGGTACCGCTACAGTTGGTACTAATTAAAACGAATTCACGACTTGGAGTTATTTCACTTTTTTCCAGCTGCATATATGTATAGCGATTGGTTTGGTTTATATGTCGCTGCTTTGGAAGAATGTCCACACAATACAAAAAATTTCAAATTGTTTGTTAAATCGGCAATAATGGCGGCGAGACACTAAAAAATGTCATTTTCCCATCGGTTAATTTAAACGTTTTGTGTATATTTCCTTTTATTCACAGTTCGGCTGTAAAATTAGCATTTTAGAATCATGACACTATATATTCAAAGTAACGAGTTGTTACTAATTGAAACAAATGCACTAGCGGGATATATATGGCACTTGAGTTTTATTTCATTATTTTCGAACTGCATAAATCGCGGTTATTTGGTTAACATATAGTATCCACATCATTTAAGAGCATTACTCAGATTCAAGACATCTTGTAATGGTGATAGTAAAAAAATATAAAATACATGAAAGAACCCTCGTAACTTTAGATTTTAAGTCGTTTTTCGAAACCATCAGTCGTACATTAGAATTTGTGCTGGGAATATATATATATATAACGATTCAAAAGTGCTGTAAAGGCCTACTTAGATAAATATATATATTAGGGAAAAATTATGAGAGAATTTTTTTTATAAATTTTTACGAATCGCGCGCACACAATCACAAAAAACCGACACCCTGAACTTAACTATGGCCAACATTTTAATTTTTTTAATATAAAATATTATATATACCTTAATTATTTATTATATTACTTGTTAGATATACTGTGACATTCTTATCAAAGTTATAACTTTCAGACTCAACTATAGAAAACAGATTTTGAACTATTTATATCCAATGAAAGTTATTTATGTTTATTATTTTCGGATCTTTGTCCTTTCCCTTGTATTGAGTGACGACTGAGGAACGTATTTGATTTTACAAGCAACAAAAAGTACGGCGTAGATTTATGGTTAAAACTTCGAAGATACTAACTGTGGCTTATATATTATTTTGCATGTTTTTATGCAATCAATAAGACATTAAATAATCACATTAAACAATCACGCTAAAAGTTGTGCTATCCAATGATAATGACTGATACTTTAAAACTTCCGAAACAAAGTTTATGTATGTCCTTGTTTGAAACTATTTTTATCTTGTTATGACAAAGAAGTATAACTTCTAACGCGTGTACGTAAGTACAACACACACACACACACACTTTTATCAAATTTGCGCAGTTTTGAAGGATAGTATTAAAATAACCTAACCTAACTATAATAAAATAACTAAACACACATAATAACCTTTATATTTCGCATTTATAGTATTTTGGATGTTAAAAAAACTCAGATGACATTTAAAGACGTTAAAATAAAATTATTAGTGTTGCTTTCGCATAATTTTTAATTATTTCTATTACCTTTGCGTAGTCCTGTTTTTATCAGTCTGTTTTTATATAGCCACTGTGAGGGTTAGTTTGCGAATTTACGAAGTAAATAACGACTATATAAATCGCCATACAGTAGGAATTCTTCGACGTTAACGTATACGTTCTTCAGAGTGAAATCTTCACTATATTTTTATTTTTTATTTGTTATCGTTATTGAAATTTGCAAGTAAATAAAGTGTAACGCAAATAACAAAACAAACACAGAAAAATACGAAACTTACATTAAAATTAATAATAATTAATAAATAAATAAAGCTTCTTGTATCCAGTAGTTTAGAATTTGAAATAGTTATTAAATATTTTTAGAAATAACTTGTTGGAGCTAGTAAAGGTTTTTTTTTAAACTGATAAAGCTTAAACGATATTGCGATATTGCGAAAGATGCGTTATACGTTATCGTTATAGTGCTTTTTACTTTCCAATGTTTTGTATTTCGTTTCAAAAATAAAAAATTTCAAAAGATTAACGGCTATTTTATCAGTGATATTTTAAATAAATTACTGCAGAATTAGTGATTGGTCTTGTATAATTTTCATTGGGAACAGCTGCTTGACGACTGAATAGGTTTGAAAATAGTCGGGCTTTTCGTTGTGCAGTTTTTTTATCATGTATAGATTTGGGTTTGACTGTCATCTTAACTGATATTATACAGTATAAAGAAACCCAATTGTTATTTAGTTTGAACTTTTAATACATTTAACGCGTCAGTAGTCGCCATTCGGATATTTGTGTATAATATCTTTAGATGTGGTCACTAGTCTGTTTTATTTGATTATACGAATTACGAGCCAAGAATAATCTCGTAAACTTATGGTCTAACGTCTTACTATAATATACGAGTATATATGTAAAATAATTGTTATTGATCAAATGTTTAATGAAGTTAGGGTTTAATTATTACCTACTACTTTAATTTTTTTAAATATATGTTTTTTAGGTTTTCCATTCAATATTCAAGATGTTTTTTATTTTACTATATAGATACGAATCGTTATGTAAAATATAAGTTATATAAAATAGTACTTTAGTTAGCTTATTCGAAGGACATAACTAAATGTAAACGGAGTAGGTACTCTCAGTAAATATTTTAGGGATTATTCCACTCCAAAATATAAACTCTACAAACTTATGTTTTATAATACTATGCGACTTAATTGTACAATCTACTTCTACGTACGTTCAGCGTGCTTTAAATTTTCTATTATTGCTAAGATAGAATATATGTTGCATATTTTTCATGAAGAAAGAACTAATAAAAGAGCTTTGTTAATTTCCTGGGTATTTCCTGTCGCCCACGCAGTTGCAGCATCACTGGAACTGCCTTAAATAATCTTTTCGTCATTAAGCTACCACTTCGTCCACAAGTTCGAAAAGCAACTCTTTAAGAGCGTACTTTCCTGGAGATTCAGCTCAGTTACGAACTTCGGTTAGTGACTAACTAATATCCGTAGGTAGTATAACAATTATTAGTACGTTATCCTAGTTTATAAATCCAAATTTTATTAAAAGCAAATCCAAAAATTTAGTAAAAGTTATTTTATTTAAACTCAAGTCGGCAATAATGATGTTGGCGTTTGTAGATTTTAGTTGTGTTGAATTTTTAAACGGCTTTCTGTTAAAATCTTTTATGAATTGTGTCTTAATTCTTACAAATCGGCGATATGTGAAACGAACATAAGATTATATGTACTGTTAGTCGAATAGTTTTATTAAAGTGATTATATATTATTGAGTAATTGTTATCTGTGAAATAAAGTAGTGAAAACGTTTACTAAAACAACATTACATGACCTACAACTTGGCTGCCGGCCGTGGCAACCACCCACACGACTGACGCACCTTGCTTGTCACGCAAACGACAATGGTTAGACTCGAGGACGTTACACGGAATTAAAAACATTTCATTGTTATACATTTGCTACTATTTCGTTTCCGATGCTCTATATTTATATATATGTAGGTTTATCTGTTTTTGGTAACAGTTCTCCGGTACTTAGACTATGTAATGTAGTTTGTTTTTTTTATTATAAAACAGCTGGAACTATAGGGTAACTGGAATTTATTTTGTTTCATTTAGCTATTTTAACTAATTGACATTTGTAATTTACTATTAGTAAAAAAAAGAATATATATATATATAATATAGCTGCTGGTGACCCAATAAATAAAAGATATATCAGTAAAGACGGGCCACCAAAGAATAAGTTTGCGTACCAATATGATGCTTATAAAAAAATTACGTACTACCATCTTAGACTGTGATAGCACTTATCATCAATTGAGATTAGTGGCACTCCGAACGATGCTTCTTTGTAAACAAAGTGGGCGTTGAGGTTGTGTTGCTGGTCTCGTTTGTGGGGTTTCATGATTGGGACGAATAAACGTATTTTACCATAAATACGTTTAAATGATTCGTATATTAAAAACTTTACAATAATACGTTTATTGTTGGCGTAACGTTTGGCGCTAGTAGTACGAATTGTTGAACGGTTTGTTCATTTTGAATTTTGACGGCGGCTACGGACGAAGTATCAAGCGTTTCATTCTACGGCGCCTAAACAGTGGGACCAGATCTCTCGGCACAAGAGGTAGTCGGAGCGATGCTTAAGGAGCGTGGAGAGAGGTATCCTTCTATGAAGAGGTTCTTCCCAAGAAGGAGACTGCTGAAAGAATCTGTGAGAGGGTTCCCGTTCGTAGCGCTCCTATTATACAATTCATCGGGCCCACGGCGGAAACCAAACTTTTGCAACGGCTGCGATGGCTGTGAGGACATGAATTGCCAGGGTGGTGACTCTGGCAGCCCCATAATGACCGATAGATTTTTGAGCAGGGGTGGTACTGGTACGCTCTGCCTGAGTTGCTAAATACACCCCAGCATGCTCATGACGCAATCGAGGAAGTTTTAATGAGTAAAAATCCCACATAACCGGATTGCTTTTCCCCAGATCTCGGGTATGTTTTTTAACATTTCACCCCGTCAATAAAAAAGGTGCGTGCAAACAGAGTACACATGTTAGAAGTGAAACTTCTTTAGCAAACAAATTTTTAAGTTGATTATATTAGATTATTTTTATATTATTATATATAGAAATATAAAACTTTATATCTCCGAGAGTTAGGGGAAGGGAAAAAGGTAGATATGTTAGGAATTTAACTGTCATTAAAATATACAGTGTCGAAAATTAATACAATTAATTTATTGAAATCTCAAATTATAATATTAATTCTTTATTTCGACCTTTGCTCATAAAGTGTTAGTAAATTACAAACAGAAACTTAAATCTAATTGTAATAAGACACACAATATAAAATAGAAAAATAAGATTAAAAATTATTTAAACTAAACTAACCTATACCTGCTCGACTCGTAAATCATGTTACAATGGTTCAGGTGCTGGCAGCTATGGGGTACGCAAATGACGAAATGTAAATAAAAATGCCACGTGTTTTTTATCAATATTAGAAATTATTAACATATATACATGTTAGTTGTAAATATTAAAACTACCTAACCTTCAAACAAATTAGCATAAAAAACGCTGCACAACGCTGCAACAACGTTTTATCCGTAAAAAATTTAACACATGAGACTAAAGAAGCTTCAAAAAAATTTCTGGAAAGCACTAACCTGACTGGTACCAGAAAGTTGTAATTTAGCATATACAAAATATACATATTAGTCTCAGCGATAATAAAGTAGAAAATGCTTTAATACGTTGAATTTTGTTTTTCGCGTATTCCATAGCGTGAGTATCGTTACATAGGCATTTCAAAATTATTTGGGGCGTGTAAAGTACAGACTTCGATGCATGACACAGTTTGCGCAATATTTTTAGTGCTTATTTTGGCCCCTGAGTCTACAAAAGCAACCGTTAAACTAGGAAATGTGAAAAGAATCATATTTGTGATGCGGATAATAAATGTTAATATACATTGATGGAAAAGGTTTGTTGTAATGAGGTTTTATAAAAGGTAAGTTTGATTATATTATTTTCATAGAATTATGTCTTACTGTTATGGGGTAAGGCGGCGGACATTGAAACTATATTTATTTTACAAAAGAGAACAATACGTGCTATATATGAATTAATATCTCGTGATTCTCTAAGAGATAAATTTAAAGAAACATCAGTTCTCACTGTGCCGTCGCAATAAATATTAAATAATATCTTATATATCTGTTATATTCACTTATACAGTAAAAAAAGTGTAATACACAAGTTTAGTACTAGAAATAAAAACAAACTTGTAATCCCATATTTTAGAGTGAAGAAGGTTCAGAAATCATTTGTCGGGTTGAGCATACGCATTTTTAATAAGATACGCAATAGATTTGCCTCCACATAATTTTAAGAAATATGTCAAAAACATCCTTTTACTGTAATGTTGAAGATTATTTAAGCGATAGAAATTATTGGTCTTGATTCCAGTTACTCACAGAAGCAATGTTACATATAGTAACATACAAAATTATGTTTAAAAGAGTAAACAGCTCAGTTTCTTGCCGGTTTCTTCTCAGCGGATTCAACTTTCTAAACCGGTGGTAGATTTGTTAACAACGGACAGACTACTGACGATTCAAAAGTACTTTTTAAGGCTACTTGAATAAAGAATATTTTGATTTGGTATAACAACCGGTAAAATATTGATGTGTGCTTAAGATTACACTACAGATAAGAAATCTTCATCAAGGCGAGGTTGATTTGTATCTTAACTTTATTTTTATAACATAAAGGAATAACATTTACAACAAATATATACATATAGTTTTAAATGAATGTCAAAGAACGAATAAAGCAGTGACCCATTGACTATGCCTCTCTCACTCTCATCGCAAAATCGTGGACTTCACTCAAACGATTGCCACATAGATGATCGTAACGCCTGAGTCTTATTCAATACCAACAAAATAGGATGCATATTGCGCCTTCTAAGTATGTATGTCGTTCTACTATGTAACTTTTACTAAGTTTTTCAAAATAATAAATAGCCATTTGTTATTCGTTGAGAAACTGGTGATGTCACACCGTGCCTCGCAGGGTACGTTAACCGTGGCACATCGATCCTAGGACGGACCTCTATACTCTTGTATTGTTGTCACAAGAAACTGTGAAAGTTAAAAGATTGCACCTATATGAGTTTGCGTATAATTTGTGCTATTCTTCTATCTGTTACAGGTTCTGGGCCATCGTGGTTAAAGAATCCTTAAAGACATATTTTAAGTAGATAATATATAACATTGAATGTGATTTAATTTTACAATTTATTAAATTTCACTCGTATAAACTAGTATTATTGTGTATTTATATACATACATCTCTCTATCACTCACAATGCGTAAATTCTCTTATCTCATTACAATCGGTTTCAAAGCTTATATACGTATTTAAGATGTATACTAAGAGACATATTTAAGAAAATACGATCCGTCTAATTGAACTTACAACATTTAACTAAGTTTTCAGTTAATTAGGTTTACTTATATCGTTTTTAGTGCACAATTTTGGACGTCCTTACAATTTAATTGAGACCTATTGATCAGCATTGGACGCCCACAGGTTGAATCGACGTCGACTACGATGTTGTACAATATTTGATAGGTAAAATATTGTGGGACATTAGAATTATAATATCCTGAGGAACTTAATCAAGCACCTATAGTAACCTATATAGGTAGTAACCAAATATTTCGAAAACAACTCGAT
Organism: Elymnias hypermnestra; assembly: GCA_015832385.1. Taxonomy (NCBI): domain Eukaryota; kingdom Metazoa; phylum Arthropoda; class Insecta; order Lepidoptera; family Nymphalidae; genus Elymnias; species Elymnias hypermnestra. Next base: position 1,838,760 of record JACTOM010000070.1, read on the forward strand.
AAAAAATGCTTTTAGCTGATCTATTTTATAATGAATTAAATAAATTTTCCTACTTAATCAACAAAGTTAAGAATATATTATAATGAGTGAAATTTGTTATTACACGTTATTTTAATCTAGAAAACCGGTGTTTTACTAAATGATGTCAGTCACCTCATTATTTTTAATACTTGCGCGCTGTAGCAGAGGCCAAGTCCTCGAGGTCGTTCAAAGCCGGCATTACGATGCCGCTACATACCTACACGAGCAAAGTTTTCCATGAGCTTTAGGTGAAATTACATTTGAAATGCCTATAGATTTGTGTTAATTAACATATTTTATATTGCTTATGTGTATTATTTATAGCGCGCCTTCTTAACTATTCGTTGTGTATAGTTCATGTTAGCAATCGTTCAATAAAAGTAGTTACGCAATGCTATACGATCGTCTACTAATGCTACATTACGCTGATAATGTGTTTGTCATTTGAAAAAAAAATACAGCAAATGAACTGCCAATATGACTTCGAAAATCACTAACTACATGAAATATACTAGAATAGACGGTGCAAGAAGATTATTCTTCAACGAATGATGATTTAAAAATTCAATTGGATATGTCGTTTTATATTACAATTTATTGGTGACTGCCAGGGATTTTTTCCACTATTGTAGGTTCTTATCTTAGACATGTCCAGAAATTGTTGATGAAAAGTACAGGTCTTCTACAAGATTTCCTTCACAGACAAGCTCATTTATGAATTTAAAATATTAAACAAGACAACCTAGACATCAGAGTGATGAGAAACTCGGAGAGATGCTAGAGACCAGCAATAACTGGTGAATAAGGTACGTAATCCTTTCGTCGTCGTCATCGCTTCACTACTACAAAGGTCTCACGTAATGACCTCCACAAGGCCCGATCTTGCGCCGCCAGGCTCCAGCGGCTACCGACGACCCTCTTTATATCATCGGTCCACCTTGTGGGGGTCTCCAGCACTTTCGACCCCCAACGTCCATCGGTCTTTTGGACTATGTGCTCCGCCCATTGACACTTTAGGTTCGCGATTGGTAGTAATCCTTTACAGTATATATATTTCAATGAGATTTTGGGTTATTGGAATAATATTTTCAAACAGAAAAAAACTAACTCGATATCCCAACGATACCTGTAGACCCAACCGACATACTGCTAAATAAGGCTTTTCCCTATCGTATCTCTCTTTAATAACGATCTTATAGATCACAACGCTTTCTCTCTCAACTTCTTTTCAGAGGCTATTCGTTTAGCTAGTCTACTAGTCGTAGCCGTAGTTATACTACGGATCTCGTAGACCTAGATACGTAGAGAAACTGAGAATGTCAACTGATTTCTCTATCGGTCTTTGCATGATTCCGAGCTTATTACTCAGTGACCACGTTACAAATCCGTAGATCAACATACTGTTCGAAGACGTCAATTTCTCAGAATAGAACTTATCAAACTGAACTACGTATTCTGAGAAGTCTCACAACTTCGATTGCAGATTCCTCAACAATGACAGGTTACGGTGGAAAACCTATACTGAAATCATTACGTGTTGTATCGAGATCTCCCAGAATCTATGCCAAGACAACTATATCATCGGCGGTCGCTGAGTGACATATTCGCTTGTAATGAAATCTGGCGGTATACTGTACATAATGACTATTTGAACGGGTACATATCACGATGGCGATTTTTAATTTTTAATTTTGCCGATATTTCGACCCAGTTGCATGGATCGTGGTCACGACGTTCCAAATAATCAATATGTTAATAAACCACGAAAATTTAAGTTTAAAACAATTAGGTATACTGTACATATGAATACTGAAATATTTTCATCGACATTACACCAAAGTTGCCTTAGAACCAAGGCAACTTTGGTGTAATGTCGGAAAAAAATACAATTGTTACGATATTTGTAAAAATTGGAATCACAATAGATTCCTTTTTTTTTATACCTTGACGTAATTTCCGAAAGACGCACTGAAATCATGGAGTTATGTCGTCGTCGTCGATTAACCGATGGACGTCCAATGCTGGACATAGGTCTCACGTAATAATGTCCACAAAATTGCGTACAGAATTTCCGAGCATAACCCTCTCCATCACTCGCTGAATGACTCTGAGCTTTCGAACGAGGCCCATAGACAGCGACCACGTTTCGGACCCGTAGGTCATCACTGGCAACACGCACTGTTCGAAGAGCTTCGTCTTCAGGCACTGAGGAATATCGGTCGAAAGAGGGGTGCTAAGAATCTCCGGAACAGATTCCGCTCCAAACCCCGACGACTTAACCGGAGTTATTTGGAATTGAAATATTATGTTGTTACATAAAGAGCAAAGTCTGCATGGCTGTTCACGATAAACTTTAAAACGGGTTTTAATGCTGTATTCTTGAGGAGGTTTTGTGTCATTTGTTTGAAATATTGTTGCAACTGTTGGTAAAAATCCTTTCCTTTAACTACCTGTTGAGATATGAATTCTCATATACAATGTAGGGTGTTAAATTGTAGGGGAGTATATAGTTTTACGAAAGTCCATGATAGCATCTACCAGATACATACGAATAACTCACTATATCAATTTTTTTCTTCTAAATAATAGTCACGTATGATGCGGTAATTATTATAGAAAGTTATACGTACGAATACAGATTTAATCCTTATCAATTTATATGTGTTACTTACCTTAAGCATTTCATGTAGATGATCTTTATAGCTCACATTTTATTTCAAAAAAATTTTGAGCTTATAGCAAAAATTACTACCATGCAAAACCGTGGCAAAACGATAGTTAGGAAATTAAAGAGTGTGCCCTTTCACCCTCCGCGTCATTTACCCTTCATTTTTATATAATTATTTACACCTAACAAATTATAACCATTGCAGTACCTACTAGGTACCTACTACTATACCAATGGTTTTAATTGGAGTTGAATTTTGAAAATTATTAACGTTTTTATTAATTTTGAAAATTTTTGTTTTAACGTTGCAAGATAAACAAGGTACAGTCTCAAGTTTAACTAGAAGCCTAAGTGAAACGTAGGAGTTTTAAGAAATTTATAAAAGTAAAGTAAAACTATCTTTAATTTTGATATAAAAGTGACTACATCGTCGCTCATAATCTTTCCATATAAATAAAATGGAAGTGTCTGTTTGTAATGTTATATTTACACAATACCTTTAAGAAATAATTTTTGTAATATCTATCTGACTTGAGTATTCCACCTGTATCTGCGTTTTTTTTCGCTGATCACCAACAGACACCTGATATTATCGGGATATAGAAATTTTCATCATAACGGGAAATTCTTGTTTTCCTTAATTCTCTGACTAATTTTGACAAGACTTTCAGCAGCAGATAGCGATGGTACATATGGTGATGGTGTAAGAAATAAGTAAAACGCGATCACGCCTAGTTGTGGATATTGTTTTATTACTTACCCATTTTTTCCTACATAATCATATGTAGGAAAAAAATGGGATAATATACACCTATTTTTACTCCTAAATTTTGTATAGTATATCCAATCTTTTCGTCTAGTATATTATTGCTTATTATCTCAGTTATCTGCGTGTGAAGGACCCTTCAATATCGGCTTAGCTAGCTTCTGTTGAAATTTCGGTATGAAATGGAGTCGAGTTACACATTGTTAACAGGGAATTCCATTGGTGAAGAACGCTTTACAATGGATTAAACAAATTTTGAGTTTGTCCGGTACAAAAATAAATAACATATAAATTTGTACAATTACGAAAATGACGAGGAAGCCATTCCATAAGATTTATTTACTATTTTTATTTTATTTCATTTTGATTGTAATTCTAATTGAAAATTTATGTAATTATTAATTTTAATTTAAGTTTTGTTTTTTCTATATTTCTTCTTATTCCGTGTTTGTTTTGTTATTTATGTTAAACTCTATTTACTTGTAAATTTAAAGTGTAAACGTGGATAAGTACCTTTTAATATAAAAAAAAACTAACAATGTTTTTATGTTATAGTATAGTATCAGAGGTTAGTATAAATTACAGAGCTACCTTTCTCGAAGTTTCCACAAAAACGGAAACATCCAGACGGGTCAGTACTAACAGATTAAACAGAAGAAAAAGCATGTGTACATTTTGTTACAGTAAGAATGACTCTTGACGCAAGTGACATCATAGTGTGTGTCAAAATTGGATGGGGGTAATCATGCGAAACAATATATTGATGGCTGAACTCCTCCAACGCTGTTGGACAGATTTTGATAATATTTTATCTTGTGTTCTAGGGGCTTCACCAATGGAGTCGAATAATAATTCGACGTTAACAGATTTCCCCATATTTCCGTGCGATCCGGAACTATGCGGGTGACAGGGAAGAAGTAGGCATATGTAATATAAATAATCTGGTGAAAAATTTGAGGAAGAGCTGCAGGTCACGTCTATTCCATATGCGAGTGTATATATTTTTATGTACAGATCTCTTCCAGTTTCGAAGTTTCTATATTGAAGAATAATTAAAAGTACTGTTCTAAGGCTTAAAAGTTTTTAGAAATAAATATTTTTACCTTTTATTGTGAAAAAATACACATAAGAATAGTTGATAAATTTATAAGAAAATTTTGAGTATCTAATAACATTAATTAAAAATAATAACTTAATAATAATTCGTGAATAATACAGATTGGTTAGATTTGATTATATATATTGACACAAGTACACGCTTGTTCTTATCCTACGTCAATAATGCAATAGACCTTTTAAATATTTTCACGAGAGCGAATAAATATCTCTTCACTATTTAAATTCGCATAATAACACAATGTTGGGAGCTCCCTATTTTGATGGAGCAACGACCCGATGAAACTGGGTTAGATGGGAGCAGGCGTCCGCTGAGATTTATTGGAAGGTCTGGCACAGCAACGCATTCTGCCAGAGCCACATACTGCGATATTGGTATAAATCTTGTGTGAATACATATCGATATTGAAAAGATAAAAGTAAATTCATATAATATTCAGCAATGGTTACATTTTGTTCCCACTGTTTAGAAGTTATAGTTTTTATTTAAAGTAGGTCGGTTTTATAGTTCATAACAGTGCCTATAACATGATCAAACATTCGCAAGTTAATGATAATTAAGTCGATATTATACAATTCTAAAATTTTTGTTTGTGTCACATGTCACACCCGTGACTAAAATATTGAACAGCTGCACAATATTGCTCTCAATTGCGATTTATGAAATTGCGTTTTGCCACCACGCGTTATTGGATCCTTAATGGATGTGTCTACAATAATGACAGCAAGTTAATTGACATCAAGGCTTCAGCATCACGATACCTACTCTTATCACTTATCGTTATCAATGGCTACAGATCAATACGAATATTTTCTTCGCGGTCGGACCATTAGGCACTTTCACCGTCGTTACACGCGTTTTCTAGCGAAACACCGAACTCAATTATTAATAGCAGACTATTTTTGGAGCGGCTTCGGACGCGGATTTCGGGCATGTGCGAGGCCCGGGCGGAGACACTATCTCACCTGGGCCAGGTGTAGACGCCGGATACTTCGAAACCGAAGTGCCAGGAGCCGGCGTACGCACCCTGTCCTTTCGGTCCGGTGCACACTCCGTGGCCGTGGGCCTTGCCGTCCTCCCAACCGCCACAATATGTACCACCATCGTCAAAGTCGAATCGGCCACCGTTGAGGCCACTTTGCGGGGGATTTCCGCTAGCAGCGTGCGCGGTGTCGGCTAGCTCGCTCGGCTGCATCACGCGAAACCGTGGTGCCGCGGAGGGGAGGGCCTCCCGCGCGCGCCCTCCGCCGAGCTCGCGGTATAAATAAACATCAGCTGGGCATGTCGCGCCGTGGCGCGCCGCCGAGTGAACGCCACTCCGGTCCTGCGCGAGGAGCACTGCCGCCAGAAATGCGGCCGCCCGCCGCGCCGCCCCGCGTCCTACGCCGCCCGCCCGCCCTGCGCACTGCGCCTTACGCCCGTACCACTACCGACACCAACACTAACACGGCTAAGCCGCACCGCGCCGCGTCCACCACGCACTGGAGTGTACTCCCGGCATTGCTTTTTAACTTAGGCCTAGTCTTTTTCAACTGTTTACGTTTTTATAATAAACTCCTAAACAACTACTGCCGAATTTAAAACCTTTATTATTTAAATCAGGATGGGCTAACGGCCCCGCTACCATTTTGATGGTCTATAACCTTGTTCAAAGAAAAGATAAGTAGGTTTCGTTTTCAGTAAAAGGTGATTTGGTCTTTACACTTTTTTTTCGTTATGATTGGAAAACCATATCAGCTAAATGGTGATCGCGATTCACTATGCAATTTTCGGCATTTTTAAGGCGCTTTAGATGAGATCCTGCAACATTTTCTTAAAGATGTTGAATAATTTTGGGGCTTATTCATATTTTTTTTTTATTTTGAAAATTGAAAAGTTGATGCTGTTAAATCTGGCTGGCCATGCTGAATCCCCATTTCGAAAAATTAGTCTTCATGGAAAAACACCACTGAATAGTTGATTGATTGAACGGACTGTATGCTGTGGCCCCATCTTGCCGATGTATCCAGTATGAACACCACGCCATACAGTTGTTTTTAATAGATGTAATGATGTTTCATTAAATGTAAAGACCAAATAAACTTTTTATGAAAACCAAAACTGCTTATCTTTTTTTTAAACAAAGCTATAGGCAATCAAAATGGTATCACTTGGTAATGGTATCACTTTTGCCTATACATCAAATAGAAATGATACTGTAATTTGAAGAATTGCTCAGACGCCAAAAAGCGCGACTGAATTTCTCTAACTTAAATAAAATGACTTAATTGTAATGATGATTATAAAATATGATATCCGACTGTGTTTGTTGTGGATTCGTCTTGCAACAATGTGCGACGGAATCCAGTAACTTTATATTTAAATCATTCCATAATATCATCATAAGTTGTGCATGGATAATAAGAGATAATATTTCATGATTCAAAATGCTGTAAAAGCCTATCATCGCAACTGCGACTAAATGAAATAAAAAAGCGGTAAGATTGGCTGAACCCATAATTTTTTGCCAAGTATCGCATGATTTTATTCTGAATTATTGACATTTATAACTGTTCGCTTGACGATATGGAAAATATTATTTGGAAAGCTCTTACCGCAGAGCGATTTAAGTGGGATTTAGGATAGTTGTTAAGCCCCACGGAGAACAGCGTACCATAAAACTGTCTATGAATTTGTTAGGTTTTCACTACAACGTCTGCAGTATTTGCAGAATATTAAAAACTTTTGCATCTGTGTCAAATATAATATACAAGCCCTGCCAACGCTCTTTACAAAAGATATATAAACGACGTTAAGCTTAAAAACTAGAACTAGTACCTATTTCTATTCTATTGCCGTAATGGTGATTTAGAAATACTATCGACATAATTTAAATGGTATTATAAAGGATTCATTTTAGGCTTCGTTGGTTTTGCTATCGCAGAAAATATATTATAACTAAAAATAATGTTACAAAGAAACGATTCATTCTTGCGTTTGAAAGAAAATATTAGTATATTTAGACACTTTTTTTATTAAAATTCCGCATTAACTACAAACGCATATATTTAAATCATTCGAATAACAATAAACAAATATGTAATGAGTTATTTGACATAAACCAAGATATACAAACCATATAAACGCACTCGGTAAAACATTGAATGATAAATTTTAATGCAACTCAATTGTAATGGTTGGCAGTGATTTATGGTCTTGTAAATAATAATTTACAATGAACATACATAAAATGTATACCTAAAACATGAAAAACATCGTATATCTTATTAAAAGCATAAAATACAAAATAAAAAAATCGTGATTTTTTAAGTAATTTCAATTAAAACTTTGTTGAAAGAGAATGTCTCATATAGGGGCGTTGATAAGCACAAGTTGTAGTTGTCGGATATCTTTACTTAATTTTTTTTTAAACCGATTGCTTTTTATTAAAAATATACAACTGTTCAGAACAAATAATCTATTTTTTGACAGCCTCGCTGAGAGCACTTACTATGTTTGCTGAATTTAGGAAATCGATTGATAGATATAATTTTTACTTCACACGTTTTTTTGCAACATACATATAATGCATAAATGATTGAATTTTTAAATTTTTCTGAACCTATACTGGTGAGATGCTTTGACTAGTTACTACTTTACCAGCAGATGTAATGCTCATAGGAACCATAAGGAATATGTAGGAATCATCACTTACCACCATCAGGTATGATCACAGTCAAGCCCTAACCTGTCAGGAGTAAAAATTAAGATCATTATACAATAGGGACAATTAAAATGCCTATATATAAAACGGTTGATTTAATTGAAATATTTATATGATTAAATATGGCATTTGTAGGTCCTACATTTAATGATTCAAATAATATATCTTTTTATGGTAAATAAATGACCCAAGGAAGCCTAGATAATGATAAGACAATACAGTCTCCAAAGAAAATATATGGCAAAATAAAACTGTTTTATTTTATCTCTTACAAGTTCTTTATTTTTGTACAACATTTAGTAGACATGTGCCTGATAGTAATAAATTAAAATATTCATACTGTAGGTAACATCTTATGAATTAATATTAGCCTAATAGATAATATGAACTTTAAAACTAGTTTTTCTAATAAAAATATCACTTGTTGCATTCTTAACTACTATAATCTTCTTCTTACAATACTTTGTGTCTTGTCATTGCAATATAGCATATTATGAAATGCATATGTTAAAATAATGTGATCAGATTTGAAAAAAATAATCTGTATACCTAATACAATTATAGAGAGAAACATTTGTATGAGTCACTAGCAAATATGTTATAATTTTTTATGCTATAATTTATTTCTACTTATCTTTAACAATCCATTCAATTCCATTACCTGGAAGAGGACTGGAAATAAATGGTGTAATCCATGATAAATGCCACCTATAACCAAAAACTTCGACTAAATTTTGTTGCCATCCATTGTTATAAGATACATGTACATTTTCAGGTTTATTTTCTGGGGTTATTCTCCCTTTCAATATATTATTCAAGTGATATAGAAATAGAAAACCAGTAAACATTCCTACAGCAAAATTGATCACAACCAAGAATACATACATACTTTCCTCACCATAATCTACAACAAAACCTGCAATGGGGAATACCAATTTAGCTATTAGCAGGCCACTATTCCATTTTGAAAAGTATATCAAAAACTTAACATTGTAGTAAAATGAATATATCATAGCTATAAATATATACATTGTAAAGTACATAAAATATCTATGATTATAATAGCCAACGCAACAAGCAAAAAAAGTGCAATGATGATCTCTTTTTAAGATACACATATCACAGTGGTTACAGTGCCAAGCACGAGGCGGTCTTAAACACTCGCAAACAGAACACATTGTCCAGTTTTCATTGTGAGAACTTTCCAAATATTTTCTTCTTATACTAGTATCAGTGAACATTCCATATATCATGTTCCCAACAATATTTAAAAGGAGAAATGAGGCACATACATAATGAACAATATATTGAACTGTCCCTATTTCAACAACAGCAGGAAGTACAATGCAAAGTTCGAAGTATAAAAATACAGGCACCAAAACAAAGATTATTGTAAGATATGTACCATGTTCTAAAAATCGCTTGATTTGTTTATTTTGTACTTTTTCAGTTTTAATAAACATTGTCTCTACCTTTTTTTATTCCGACAATTTTTGTAGCATTACTTAATATACTGAAGAAAACAATTTTCTTGTAATCACCTGAAATGAAATATAACCTTGTAGAAAAAAATCTTACTCGTAATCTTAGTTATAGGTAATAATTATAAATCAAATCTGTATTCTTTGTAGTATATACATTGAAACTTAACGAAACACTATGTAATATTAATAAAGTAGTTAAATAAAAAAATAATATCATTTAATTTTATATATCAATATTAGAACAAAACAAGTTCTATGACTTAGGTATTGACGCTGATGGACAGATTTCAGTTATAATTTCATGAAATTGTTAAAATAACATTCCTGGAATTTAACAATGATTAAAAACTTACACTATAAATTATTTATATTTGTAATGCGTATAAATATACTATTAACATAATGATATTGTATCCATTTTAGATGTCATATCAATTCTAATAAACTTTTATATTGCTGTATTCTGAATTGTGAGACGGGACGGGGTAAAGTATTTTTTATTATTTTTGCAGTCCAGACTTGTTGTAAAAATATCGACACATCGATGTATGGGTATTATTTTTCAATGCATATGTATTTTTTCGATATTATTTAATATTGGATCGATATAAAATTCCGAGTATTGGTAAGGTACACAAATCGAAATTTTCTCAGCCCAATAAACATTTATAAATGTCAAGATTAATAGAAATCCTGAAAAAGAATACCTTTTTATATTCCCTTCTTTTTACCAATTATATTACTTGTATTTTTTAAAATAGGTTTAAATTTGCTGTTTTGTAATTTGGTTTTACAATTGGTAAACTCCATTTATGTACTATAACCTAAACACCGGGTATTTCGGCACTTGATTGAGTACCTAGTTCCCAAACAATCAATCAATAATCTTTTGAAAATGTGTCTATGGATTAATATTTATCTAGCAATTTAAGATGTTTGAAATTGTCGAAGTAAATTAGGCTAAATAAAGTATTTTTTAAAGCACGAATATTGTCTGTTAAATTATATCGATGTATCGACGTTTTTAAATAAAAATATTAAATTCGATATCACTATTATCGATTTGATGTATATCGATACTTTTTCATTTCCGACATCCCTATTGCAGCCTTTACTCTGTAGGAATGGCTACCATAGATTATACATATACACTGCTAACCACATAACGTTTGTCGCGAATCTATTTATGGTGTGTAGCATTCATGTTTTATTTCCAATATTAGTTCCCACTCTTTCTCTTTATCTGGTTAAAATTTTCAACCTTCATTATTTTCTTTTTCATTGCCTCCATCTCCAAATTTTTATTTTAAAATTTGTAGTGGATTGCCAATTATACTAAAATATGAAATAGATTGCAATTTCAAATAAATGATTGGCTTTAATTTTTTTATAAAGCGTGTGCAGGGTCCGTGGCACGTATAGTTCAGTTATAAATGTTGCAATTATTTTTAAGCATTTTAAAATATCTATACATTTAGTGTTCAACTCACTTTGAAAGGTTTTATGTACAGGAAGGATATAAGAACATTGATATGTTACAAAACACTAATATATTAAATTATCCCATAGGAACGTAAGTATTGATGTGTATACAATCCATTACGAAATGAAAAACACTAATGCATGTAAGAAATAAAACTCTAAATTTAAACAAATCTTTAATCAGAGTTTAAGAATATATAAAACTACATGTTCATTGCTTCGCCAATAAATTGTGTAATAAAATAGATTTTTCCTTATACCCAAATAAATATGCAGCTACAAATATCGACATTCATCTTAAACAATCAAACATATTTTAACAGACTCAAATCTTATATCTAAATGTATAATATGTTCATAGTATGAATACAATCAAGACCAAAAAAGGCAGTTTATAAAAACTTGGAAGAGCTTGTAGGAGAAAAATTGAGGCTTTTCAGTAAATACAACCAATTTTCTTATTAGTTCTTGTGGAATTTCTTGCTGCTATCTTTGGCCATGTCAACTAATGTTTGTGCCGGTTTAAATGGTGCGCCGTACAGTCCTTGGTATTCCTCCATTTTCTTTACGAGTTTATCAGCGCCATATTGATCAACCCACCTAACAAAATAAAAAATAAGACAACATAAAACTATGCACAGTCCCCTATGTTACTTACTTTTATTTTTGCTTTTGTTATTGTCAAAACCAGTCAATGTACTTCTGTAAATGTTTGACTATCATTTTCAAATGGATGCCTTCAATTTCTTAGATGTTACATAATCGAAAAGTTAAAAATTTATAAATCAGATTATGAATTGTGTAACAGTTTAGTGGGAAAAAATTCAAAAAAATTAAAAAGAACAGATTTATCAACACATACAGAAAGATAATAAATATATGATATGCCTACTTATATATGCACAAATATAAAATAATGAAAATGAAGAAAAGAATGTCAGTAGTGAATATAGATTGACTATAGATAGCAAATCAAAGTGTTAAAAACCTAAAAGTCTGGTTAACAAATTAGCACTAGATTAATAGTATATTTAGTGGGAAATAAAATAGTAAAAACATAAATTTTTACTTCCTTATTTCAAGAGAAATACAAGGCTAAATGAGATTTTACCTATAATGAAATATTTCAGTAAATCCAACTGAATTTGAACTATTATACTGACATTTGAATAAAGGTTTTATAATTATTTTCCCGTTACGCTGCAAATGCCAGTGGGGCTAACAGCTAATGACACTCCAAACAAAAAATATATATATGTGTCCTTTTGCCATTGGTGCTTTAATGAGGCTTTCTACCTGATGTGTGAAGTGAAGTGAATAACTTTATAAAGTTATTTACCTGAAGGGACCCCCAGTGAATGGTGGGAAGCCGAGACCAAACACTGCACCAACATCACCTTCCAATGGGCTATGCAAAATTTTTTCTTCTAATGATAATACTGCTTCATTGACAAATCTGGAAACACAATGTAATTTTACTGGTAAAGACGAAACCGTCAATACAAACGTGAAAACAAATTGCTGCTTTAGATATTTCAAAATCACTTAACCTGATTTTTTTTTTAATTTTGTCCTTAATACAGCAGCTGCCTTACTAGTGCAATCCAATCGGTAAAATGAGCATCCATTTTAAAGTTTTGTACCCTTGAGAAAAAATGCAGGGCCAAATGGTTTAAAAAAAACGGTGGGTAAGTAATCAAGGTTAATAATTTCATAGAAATTATTGTGAATCAAATCGCACTGTATAGTCAACGAATTAAAGTACATTTAAAAGTAACCAATCTGTTAACATGTCTTTGGTCCCATTTTATTGTGATGAAATTATTTTCAAAAGAGAGCTGTTTTGCCGCCTGAGTTGAATTAAATCTGGATGCGATGGCGATTGAATTAGATTTCAAGAGTAAGCCACGTAACTAGTCTATATTTTTTTTGTCAAAAAAAAAACATTCAAAATGTATGTACTGTATACATTTTGTTTAATTTTCAAATATTTCTAGTGTAAAATAGCTGTTTTGGATTGTGGCATTATTCTTCTAAAGCATCGAAAGTACGATTTTACTGGATATGGGAGTGTATTATTTAAATTTTGATGGTCTTTCCTCTGAGAGCTAATTTAGAGGTGATTATTACGCGTCTAGATTATTATTTCTATATTCTAAAATTATTATTTCAACAATCACGGCACAAAATCTTATTGACATTAAGCAATATCTTACAATGTGACGTGTATTTTTACGATTTGGAGTGGTGTAATAAATATACCTTTCCCGCCCTAAGCAGCAAAAAATTAAATTAATCCGAACGGGGGTTTCAAAAGACACCAGTTAATTAGTATGGAAATCTGAAACAGTCTCAGACAAAGTAACACACGCTGCCAAACAAATCGGCAAAAACGAAAACAGTGTCGTATATTTGTTCCGCTATATCCTTACGGTTCTATTGCGTTTGTTGGCGTGAAAGAAATGGTATGTCACTAGCAGACTAAAACAAAACTTGTCGCTAATAAGAGGAATACATTGACGGCCTCGCTGGCGCAGTGGTGCGAGTATTCGCTTTGCTAGCGGAGGTCCCGGGTTCGATCCCCGGTAGGACGAATTTAGGAAATTGTATTTTCTAATTTGTCTGAGTCTGGACTGGTGGGAGGCTTCGGCCGTGGCTAGTTACCACCCTACCAGCAAAAACGTACCGCCAAACAAAGAGATTTGTGTTCCGGTACGATGCTGTGTAGAAACCGTAAGGGGTATATCGCCTCTTAACAGATTAGCGCGCTTCCATCTTAGACTGTATGATCACTTACCATCAAGTGAGATCACAGTCAAGCGCTAATCTGTCAGCAATAAAAAAAAAGGAATACATATTTGGCATATAAAACGATTTGCCCAATCGATAATAAAAAATATAAAACGGAAAAATGTTTCTTTACAATGCTTTTATGAATTATTAAATTTAAACGCATACATGGGGCTTTTCAAATCTAAGGCTTCCGACTAGCTTAAAATTGTTCATAATACCTTTTAGGTATCCCAGGACTTATTCTGGGATATTTGTTGCCTACCAAACGCATTAGATTTGTGGGTCTATGATCAAAAAACCCTCTCTCTTCTGAGCGAGGAGGCCTGTGCCCAGTAGTGGTACGTTAATAGACTGCAACTGACCTGGAAACCATTCTAAGCTGTTGGTCCTCTACTGTGTTGGCACCCCGCGGCTCCAGAGAGTATTTGTCTTTTAACAGCTGCACCGCTTCTTGATTGACGTCACGGTTTTTAGTGCCCTTTTCATATATAAAGAATCCTTTACCCGACTTCCTCCCCATGAACCCGGCTTTGACTAGATCTTGCATAATATTTAAATCGCCCCCGCTTAAACGTTCTCCAAAGGCCTGGAATAGCGATTATTTATATGACGTAAGCCTGAATGGATAACCTATAACTAGCAAATGTCCTAGGTTCAAATCACGGAAGACAAATTTAAGAAACTGCATCATCTAGTTTGTCTGTGTCTGGACTGGTGAAGCGTTTCGGCCGTAGCTAGTTATCACTCTAACAGTAAAGACCTGAATAGAAGAAAAGTTCGCCAGTAACCGTGAAGTGTATATGTGTAATAGTAATTTGTATTACCTTAGCTAGATCGACAGCTATGTGACATCCAACATCAATACCGACTTCATCGGCCAAAGTGGCGGCACCGACTGGGAAACCGAATTGTTTAGTTATACTGTCCAAGTCTTTAGGGTCAACACCTTCCTGGAGTAATCTAAAAATAAAAACAGTTCACTATATTTATTTAAAAGAAATAAGAAAAGCGTAAAGCACAAGAGCAACTTTTACCTAATGGCTTCGCTTAGCATGGTGGAGAGGATTCTCGTTGTATAGAACCCTGGACCGTCGCCGACGGTAATGACCACTTTTCCCTGCTTCAAACCCACTGCCACTGCAGCGGCAGCAGTATCGTCGGTGGTGCCAGGATGGCGGATGATCTCCAACAGTTGCATTTTGTCAACCGGGGAGAAGTAATGCATGCCTAAAATTTTTTTGTTGTTGCTTAGTTAGCACTTATCGACCAGCGGATCACTGCAAGCGAAGCGAGTGCTAGCACCATTGCGCCAGCAAGGTCGTCAAAATACAAGAAACAAATTTTTTTTTGAGCAAGGTATGGTTCATGATGCCGGTAGCCGCTGGAGCCAGGCGGTACAAGATCGGGCCTTGTGGGCATCATTTCGTGAGACCTATGTCCAGCAGTGGACGTCCATCGGTTGATGGTTCATGATATGTTGAAAATAATTAAATTGACAATACTATGTATAAATGTGAGTGAATAACAGCTCATTAATGTCCCACTGCTGACCATAGTACTCTTCACTCATAGGATAAAATAACGACTGAGAATGGCTTACTATAAGAAAATAGAAATAATGACGGTTAAATTCGAACTTTACTGACTTCAATTGAAAGTGACACTGTAAAATAATAAAGGTACTTATTTTGGTAGCAAAGTTTTTTTTAATATACTGTATGTGAAGGGGCCAAACGCCTGAATTTATTTACAATTAGGATAAGGTAAGCACTGCTGGGAACAGGCCTCCTTACTCAAAGAAGAGAGGAAGGTTTTTAGAACAAATGATGAGTTTTATAGAACTGTTCCACTGCGGGTGCGCAGGCTACTCATACCTCAGAATGACTTCCAGGTTATGTAGGTTTCCTGACGACGTTTTCATTCACTAAAAAGTAAAATGATGGTTTGGAAATAACAATCAAACACAAAAGTATCTTATTTATAAGGAGAATTCAAACCCACGTGGTCTCTGAATTATGCATTATGCCTATCATTTACAATTATTTGTAACAAATTTCTAATCTTGCCATCTTTGGTTCCCAATAATAGTTGTTAAAAATCAAAATATTCTTTATTCAAGTAGGCTCAAAAGGCACTTTTGAATCGTCAGTAGTCAGTCCATTGGCAACACGTCTACCGTCTACCACCGGTTCGAAAAGATGATTCCGCTGAGAAGAAATCGGAAAGTAATTCAGCGGTTTCTCTATTAAATATTTTTTTGTATGTTACAAAGTGTAATATTTTTATCTCTTAAAAAATCGTCCACATTATAAGCCTTTCGTAAGTGGATGTTTTTGACATTATTCTTAAAATTTTGTGTAAATATTACGACCTAATAAATTTTTTTAGGAAATATTCAATGGTGCATATGTGCCGTCTTTACGGCGTAATATACATGTCTACGGTGTGGTATTTACCAATAACTTTTTCGGGGCGGCTACTGCCTGCTGCTATTTTGGTTATGGGAATGGCGCTGGTGTTGGTGGCAATGACGCAGTGCTTCGGCACCACAGCCTCCAGCTCCTTAATCACTTTGTGCTTGATGTTTATGTCTTCGAATACCGCTTCAATAACACAGTCCGCATTTTTGAATCTACTGTAGTCCAGAGTTGGCAACAGATTTGAAAGGAACTTGTCTTTCTGTAAGCTGCAAAGACAATTAAACGTCACATGTGTTTGTTTTTTATAAAAATACTACTTGTACTTGTGCTGCTGGGTATGACAGTGTCAGTCGAGATGCTGAAGGCTGGCCGCGGGATTGTGGTAGCTCAGCTGTATTACAGCCTTGCTCCAATCTCTTGGAACTTGACCTTTCTCCCAGCATATATTGAAAAGGCAGTACAATATATGCTGGGAGAAAGGTCAAGTTCCAAGAGATTGGAGCAAGCCTGTAATTGTCCCTCTATATAAAGGAAAAGGGTCACACCAGGAGTGCAAAAATTACCGCGGTATCAGCCTTCTTAGTGTCGTCGGCAAACTGTATGCAAAGATATTGATTGAAAGGGTGATAATGAAACTGATGAGAAAATATGGGACGTGCAAGCGGGATTTAGAAGAGGAATGGGATGTACGGATCAGGTCTTTTCTTTACGGTGCATAACTGAAAAATGTTTGGCTAAACACCAAAAAGTTTATTGCGCGTTCGTAGATTTAGAAAAGGCCTATGATCGAGTGGTGAGGAATGAGCTGTGGTCAACGTTATCTACGTATGGGGTGAGCGGTTGTCTGATCCAAGCATTGAAGTCTCTCTATGAGGGTTCTAGTGCCTGTGTCAGAATAAACGGAGCGTACACGGAGTGGTTTCCTGTCGAAAGAGGTGTTCGACAGGGATGTGTTGCGTCACCATGGCTGTTCAACCTTTTCATGGATAAATGTTTGACAGATTTAAAAGAAAGTATGTATGGGTTAAGAATGAATGAATTACTCATCAAATGTTTACTCTACGCTGATGATCAAGTAATACTTGCGTCATCCGCTAACGAGCTACAGGAGATGCTAAATATTATGAATGAAGCTTTGAAAGGGAAAGGAATGAAAGTGAATGTAAACAAAACGAAAGTTATGCTTTTTGAACGAGATGAATCTATGATGAATGGCAATATTTTGATAGATGGGGAACAAGTGGAAGAGGTGAAAGAATTTGTATACTTGGGATCTAAATTTACAAAAGATGGAACATGTGAAAGTGATATCGAAAGGAGAGTGAATGCAGGGAATATGGTAAATGGTGCTCTGCATGCTTTTATGAATAGCCAGATGGTGTCTCAAAGGGCTAGACTGGCAGTGCATGCTGGAGTGTTGGTGCCAACACTTATGTATGGTAGTGAAAGTTGGGTATGGCAGAAGAATCACAAAAGTAAAATAAATGCGGTAGAGATGAGAGCGTTGAGAAGCATGAGTGGATTAAAACTGAGTGACAGAGTAAGAAATAGTGTGATAAGAGAACGTTGTGGTATAAAAGAAGACGTAGTGACTAAAATTGAGAAAGGTATGCTTAGATGGTTTGGGCATGTAGAGAGAATGAATGAAAGGAGACTGACAAAAAGGATTTATGAGTCAAGAGTGAATGCGAAAGTTGGAAGGGGAAGACCAAGGCGAACGTTCCTGGACCAAATCCAGGACATTTTAAATAACGGCCAGGTCAAGAGTACTCTAAACCGACGAACTTGTATGAAAGGTTTAATGAGAATGAAGGAAGCGAAGGAGATATGCAAGGATCGTGGCAAGTGGAAGGATGTTGTCTCTGCCTACCCCTATGGGAATGAGGCGTGATGTTATGTATGTATGTACTACTTGTACCCACGACTTTGTCCGTGTGGCATTGTATTTTTGGGTAGCATTTTCCACAATTTAGGCTAATACTTTTATAAATAAGACTCGTACATATAGATACTTAAATAAGCTATTTTCGATCTTTCACTGTAAAAGGCTTATATTATCAAGTTCAAAGTAGCTTACGAAGAAACTCTCTTCCGTTTGACAGCATTGACGAGACCATTCTGTATCTGACCAACACCTCTGTATAAGCCGGCAGTTGTAGCGTCCTTCATCACAACGTTATAACCCTTGTCTATAGAAACTTGTACAATTCCAGCGCCCATCAAACCAGCGCCGAGAACACCAATCTAATAAGAAACAATTGGAGTTTAATTTTTAAGTATTTTTAAACTTTATCATTAGTTATATTGATATTCAATGTGAAAAACTCGATAAACAACTTTTAAGTTAATTATAAACAAATTAAAATTGATGAGATTTAAACATAAACGCGAAACAATAGGTCGCCATGTTTATGACGTCATAATATTATATATTTACGAATATGCTTACAACAAAATGGAAAGATTTAGTTAAAAACATTCAAAACATTGTAACAGCAGTATTAAGAAATTAATATTGTGACGTCATATGCACGCGGGTTCATTCGTTTACTGTCGCCGCGTTTTCGGTACTTGATTCGGAAATAATTTTTAATATTATTTTTAATTTTTAACTAAAACAAAAAACTTCTTTGGCAAACTAATTTTTAAATCTTATTTATATTTATACAAATCTAAACATTTTTTTGACATAGGGAATGGAAAAGGAAAAATGCCATGTGTTTTTTGTCAATATTAGAAATTATTAATAACTTTTTTTTTATTTTATGAAAAATAGTATATCAAATTATAAACAATACGTAACAAAAATGTTTTAATTTCAAAATGCCAATTATAATTATAATGCTCTGATATAGTAAATTTTATACTTTTTTCGGAAAATAACTAAAGACAGATAATTGGAAAACTCATGTCACATTATTCTACTACATTCTATATATATATACAATTTGAAAAAAATATGACAATGAAAAATCAAATATTTACACTTTGTGGCGACGCATGCCAAGGCGAAGTCTCCGTTTATATACATACCGTTTTCACTTCTACTTGTGACTTCCCGAATCTGTTCTTTTTACATTCAGTTTGACCTCTAAAGAGGCCAATTAGTCCTTTGCTTTGTGGCGTCATGGCTAATTCAGCAAAACCCTGAATCTCAGCTTCATACCCAGCTGTAGGACCTTTGTCAACTCCAGTCCTTACTACATCGAGAATCTGTAAGAATTTAATTTAAGTAGAGATTATGTACAGATTGAGATTGATCTCCGTTTTTGCTGAAAGTGGTATAAATACTGGATATATATAATATAATATAGATAACATAACTGGGTCTTTGGTTTAGTGGTCAAAGTATTCTATCTATAAGAGTGAAGGAACAGCGAGTGCACTTCTGTACCATAATATTTCCTGCGCAAGTAGCTAATCTCTGTACGTGATTGCTAGATAATATTATACCGTTTTTACTTTTTACAAATATTTTATTTTTTGTCTTTCTATTAGGTAACAAAATATCAAGTTGTATCTTAAATACATAATTGTATTTTCACGTAATAATATTAATTTCATCTTATACTTTTGTTAAATCATGTATGCCAATCAATGAGCCGACGGATATTATTTGGTTTAAATTTTTTAAATTTAAATACTTATATCAGTTCAGTAGAGAGAATGATAACCATCTCGGTGTTTATTATACCAAAAAGTATATTGAAGAATTACAAATAACAATTAGGTAAGTATTTTCATAAATAAAAATTTAATTAACACTGCTATATGTCTAATCCCAAGGTGACCATTCTGAATTTACATTAAATGATATTTTACGTGAATTTCCGAACAAAAAAAGCTCTAATGCACATACAATACAATTCACACAATTTAAGTTTGAATAACAGTTTAAAATATTGTATATATTTACTTCTCTATTATAATTAATTATACTTCACATTTTTTAGGGCCACAGTGTAACAATTGAGGCAGTTAACAATGTATTCTTGTAGGGTATTCTTTGAATTCCTAGGATTAGTTCACACTCTCCCTATACAAGTTTATCTTGTTCAAATTCTCAATCGTTATTCATGTACTTCATTCTTCAATCACTCAATT
Organism: Elymnias hypermnestra; assembly: GCA_015832385.1. Taxonomy (NCBI): domain Eukaryota; kingdom Metazoa; phylum Arthropoda; class Insecta; order Lepidoptera; family Nymphalidae; genus Elymnias; species Elymnias hypermnestra. The sequence goes on from JACTOM010000070.1 coordinate 1,859,318, forward strand.
CAATTATTATTTTTTTTATTGCAGTGGATTATACTTTAAGTAATAACATATATAAAATTGTTTTAGATTTATATATGTTATTTCTGAAAAAAAAAATATTTTGCAAAACAATACAGCTCCATCTATTAAAACCACATATATAAGGTTTCTTTCTTATATAATGATTTTAAGAAGTTGTGCTAAATGGTGTAGAAAATGAATTATTTCTTTTATATTATATATTTGTTTAATGTAAAGTTCCAAACACTCTTACCATAAATCTACTCTTACCATAAATCATAAATCTACTCTTACCATAAATCATAAAATATCATCATTTTATAATGTAGAAAAGGTATTTTTATATGAATGAGTGTCGCATTGGATGTGTGCATTACCAAAAAATCGTCTAACACAGACACACTGGCGAATTATCGGACGTATTAAAGTGTGTCAAAAAAACAGCTGTATTCTCAAGGATCAACTACAATTATTGAAATCTATTCATCACCTATGACGAAAACGGTGACTTATACTCGTCACTTATGTAATCGATATCAAATTGGAAAAAATATTTACAATATTTGTCTTTCTATCTATCGATGAGTAGAGTTTACGATAATAATAATATAAAATAGCTTGAAAATATAATTGAAACTTTTGGTCATGTCTGCGCTAAGTTTTTCAGAATACGCCGCTCGTACATCCATACAAGTAACAATACGATGCTAATATTCTAGATTTGTATCAAACACTGGGACAAAAACTTACAAGTGTAATGAGTTATCCCAAAATTTTTAATAATAACAATAGATAAGATTAAAATAATGTAATTATGTTCTGACAATTAAACTGCATTTCTGTATTATAAATGGAAGATTAGTAGATACATAGTTATTCACTATATAATTTGCAGGTATAACACTTATACAGAAAAGTGTACAGCAATAACAAAATAATTATATTACAAGGTTACGACTTTAATTCTCTAGGTGGCTTGATAAATAAAAATGGCGAGATAATTGTTCTCCTTAAACTCATAATAATCCTTATAACCGAATTTTGCCTTCGGTAGGCGATCAAACGTATGTATATAGAACACAAAAATTGTTTCTACGCGATATGGCCCTAACCGGGAATATAAAAACACAATAATGTGAAGTTGATTTCAGGGCAGTAAACTCACTCACTACGAGGTTTTTTAAACTATTGGCCTATTCACTTGATATTTGATTCCTTTTACAATGTATATAGTCATCAAGAACGGACTCCCTCATATCAAAATCATCATACAAAAAAAAAAACCAATTGGTTTTTGTGATAAAGATCTATCATTTGTTATTTTAAAATTTTGCAACTCCATATGTATAGAAACAACTAGCACTTAAGATGTTTTGATGATTATGTAATTCCGATGACTATATCACACAATTTATCAAGCTAGATTGTTTTTTTTTTTCAATTAATAGCTATTATAACATGATTGCTGATACTTAAAAAACATATTATTGGTACAAAAGGTCTAATTTTGTTTAATGTTTGTTTTGCTTTATTTATTAAAAGGCGAGTTGAATGGTTTAAAAGGTGAGTAATATGAAAAAAATATTGGAATATAGTAAAAACTACAATTTTGCTTTCCCTTTGAAATTAATCCTACCTGTCAAACATCAGAAGTTCGTCCCGTCGTTTAGAAATCATATTGAATTTATAAGAAAAGAATGTTGTGGTTCCTTTTTGTCATTTGTTTTTTAACATTTGACATTGACAACCGACAATTTCAGACCGCATCTATAATATATTACGGATTTTGTCGTGAATTTGAACGTAAAGGCCGCGTTTTTTTGAGTATGAATTGCTTGTGTTCTGGTTAAATTTTAATCACATTTGTTAGTAAAATTTAACCAGAACCGTTTTTCATTTATCTTTTTTATTAACTTTTCCTGAGGCGGTACAATGTTTGCCAGGTGAGATAGTTTATAAATAATTTATCTTTGGTACGCTGTCCTAGTTAATTAGGATATTATACTTGGCTCTAAATGTAGCTATCATCAAATTATTTGAAACAAACGACGTTAAAAAAGTAAGTTGTACCCTATTAACGTCCCACTTCTGGCCACAGGTCGTACAGGTCGGTGTGAGTGTTCTAGATGTAGAGCATAGACCCACCACGCTGCTCCAATCTGTGTTGGTAAGCAATAAATACGCCTAAGTTACGGGATATACTGGTTTCCTCACGATGTTTTCCTTCGAACTAATGGTGCCAGAGGAGGGAACAAAACACGTAACTTAAAAAAATTGTCAACTCTATTCGTGTGACGTAATTTGGTAACCGTTAGCGAGGGCATTCTAGAAATAAATTAATAATATTAATTTTTACCTTTAGTGGGGCGGGGTACAGCCCACGAGATGCTTTCATCACCTGTTCTTTAGCTTTTTTGAAGATAAAGTTCTTTACAAAGTCCCACTGCATAGCCATGGCAGTAGCTTTTTCGACCAAGCTTTTTTTGCTCCTATCTATTTTTATCTTTCCTGATGCAATGTCCTTTGCTACTTGTATAGCAACATCCTCTAAGTAACGCATTGTATTACCCTCGGCTTGACCCACACCTTAAAATTTTAAATAAAAATTATAAATACACTAGCTGACCCGAAAAACTTCGTACCTTCTCAGAATCAATAGATAAAAACTGCTGAAAGATAATTGCAGAATGCGTGAACTTTAGTTAAAAATTTGGTCAAAACTTGACCGGAACGAAAAGAATTCGTATTAAAAAAATCGCGACTTTTACGTCCAGATTACCGCCAAAGTCCGCGCCAAAATAGTATAGCTGCGATCAGAAATCGTTGATTGTTAATGTTAAAAGCAAATGAAAAATATATATTATTTGTAGCATTTATTACCTGGTCCTAACGGAGAAACTAAGAGGTCAACAATACCAAGTTTCTTGGCTTTATCAGCTTTTACAGTTTTTCCTGTGAGTGCTAAATCTAAAGTTGTTGGGATTGACGTCAATCGTGGCAACCTAAAAAAAAATATTACAATTATATATTAAATGTCCATGACTTCATCTGAAATAGTTTCAGTATATAAAAATTTATGATGCAAAAATTTGTTCATCTTTTTACAACTGAGCAACTTATAAGGTTGTTAACAGGTTCGCCCTTGACCGTGATCATTCCTGATAGTTGTTATGATGGGCGATTTTACCTCTTATGGTTTATACACACCATCATACCGGAACACAAATTTATTAACGTTCTTAAAATGGGTGGTAACCAGTCATCTACCAGTCTAGACATAGACAAATTTGAAAAAAAAAACAATTTCCTAATTTCGTCCTGCTTGGGATCTAACCTGAAGTTTCTGCTAACAAAGCAAGTACTCACAGCACTGTGCCAGCGAGGCCGTCAAATTTATATACGGTATATAAATTCTTTTAACATTTTAAATGCGAAATCTTTGATAATACTTCATACTTGCTTTGGTAGCAGAGATCCGGGGATTGATTCCTGGCAGAGAAAATTAGATAATAAATTCATCTTCAATTAATCATCAATATAATGAATACATATGAAGTAACAATATTTGTAAATATTTAATTTTTTTAAATCTTTCAGAGACAATCTACGATAATTTACAATATCCTATTTTCATTCCAACTGTAATCTATTTCCAATCAAATATTATGTATTTGTACAAAAAAAGTAATATATGTAGGAAAATCTGAAATGGAACTTGAAAAACTCAATTTGAAAGCAAACATAAGTAATGAAGAAAGAAATGTAAATATGTTAAGTTTTTAATGCATTCAAATCAAATCCAAATATCTTTATTCAAGTAGGCATATTACAGCACTTTTGAATCGTCAAATAATATATATTTTTTTCTTTTCCACACTCTAATTCTAATATACTTCTGATGATGGTACTCAAGAATGACTTAAAATCTAAAATTACGAGGGTTCCTTCGCGCCCTAATCCGAGAATAGCCCACAACAAACTTAATCGAGTATTTTTTTTTTTGTTACCATCAACATTACAATTTCATATTAGTTTAATATATTTCAATTCAAGTTAGAGCAGTTCGTTCACTCCCACGCGTTTCTATGGTCTAAGTAATCTTGCACCTTATAAAACAAAGAGTTTGAATTTAATTGACATCTCTAAAAAGTCTTGTGGGAGCTTATTATAGAAACATATAGAGTTACCCTTTAATGAGTTGTTAATTTTATGCAGCCTACTAGAATTCATTACAAGTTTGTTTTTGTTTCGTAAGTTATATGATATACATTCACTCTTTCTATTCTATAAAAAAGTCAATGTTTTTATGTACATACAACAAGTTTTCTAATATGTATACGCAGTGAACTCTCATTATCTTAACTGCCTTGAATTTGTTTCTTAGTAACCCTCTTGGACCCATATTGTAAATTGCAGCACAAATATTGCATCTATATCAGCAGCATTACCCCAAAGTAGAATACCGTATAACATAATGCTGTGAAAATAGCTGAAATATACCAGTCTGGCAGTATCAACATCTGTCAGACGAAGAATTCCTTTACAGGCTGTGCCTATTGGATAGACTACTTATATGGGGCCGCCACTGTAATTTATTATCTATTGTAATACATAAGAAAGCGGTACTATCTACAAAGTCTAGTTACTCATTATTAAGTTTAACAATGGTTTGCGTATTGCACATTAGGCAGAGTAAACTTAACATATTTTGTTTTCTTTCCGTTGAGAAATAAATTATTAGCTTCAAACCATTGTACTACTTTATTGAGAGAGTTGTTTACGTCGTCATAATTTGTTTGTCGTCTATAAATTTTAAACAATAGCGAGGTATCATCAGCAAACAGAACAATATCATGATCACCTTTAAGGAAGTAAGGAAGGTCATTAATATAAATGAGGAACAGAAATGGTCCCAATGGAACCCCGTGGGACTCCCAGTTTTGTTACAGACCCTGCCGGAAGCTTCCCATTGACATAGACCTTTTGCGCTCTATTGGTTAAATATGAACTCATCAGGTCTAAAGCTGTGTCTGCGAGGCCATAGTGTCGCAATTTCCCGATCAAAGTTTCATATTGGAGACAATCGAAGGCCTTACACAGATCACAGAAAACGCTAAGCGCGTCACGTGATTCCTCCCAGGCCTCGTAGATATTGAGTAATAACTATACACCAGCAAAAGTTGAGCAAACTCGAGTAAAACCAAATTTCTTATTATGTAATCAATTATAATTTTTTAAATGTTTTAGCAACTTGTTCAACATTATTTTTTCAAATATTTTACTGAAGGTTGGTAGAACAGATATTGGCCTAAAGTTACTGTGGTTAGAAGTACTGTCTGACTTAAACATCTGTATTATTATTACATTACAATTAATATAAAATTTATTATTTATTTAGGAAGCAAATGGAGCAAATAAATTTTACCTCTGTGTGCCACCACCTCCAGGTAAGAGGCCTAACATTACTTCAGGCAAGGCTAGAGCTGTCTTTGTGTCCTTAACTGCAATTCTGTATTTACAAGCAAGAGCTGTCTCTAGACCTCCACCAAGACAACTACCTTGTATAGCGGCTATAAATGGCTTGCGTGAATTTTCCATTTTTTTGAATATTTCATGGCCTAAAAAATTTGGAAGATTTAGTTCTGTACACCCTTAAGTTTACTTTCAAAGAGTGATGATAATACACCAAACAATTTTAAAGATAAATCAAGAACAAAATCTTCTACAATACATAGAGTTGAATAAGAATTTGGACAGCTTAGTGTGTTAAGTTTCCATATGTATTAATACATTGTTACCTAGAATAAATTTTGGAGTTTTAACTTTTTATTCTTTTAATCATTCTGTTTATTAGTTAATACATTCCAATGAGACTACAGGAAAATCAAGAGTTATGTCCTCCAGAAAATATATTATGTAATATATTCTATAATCCTCCAGGGTTATTATTAAATAATTAACACATTCAATTATGTACAGCGATATGTATGATAGGAGACTTTCTGATGATTTTCAGTCAAACAAAAAGTTTTTCTGGAAATCAATACAAATTGCCCGACGGAGATCTACTACCTCGGAGATTTGTAAAATCAGAAGTTGAGATGGAAGTTTAATAAAAGGAGAAGAATGGATATTGAAGAGATGGAGGGATCATTTTGAAAGTTTGTTTGAAAGAAATGAAGCAGAGGTAAATATGACCTCTAAACTAAACATGAAATTTAAAATGAATTTCTTTGCAAAAATACCTCTTCTTGAGATAGTAGCCACTTCTTCTTTGCTTTTGCAACTTTCTAACATTGTAATGTCTGCACCAGCTATAAAACATCCTGGTTTTCCTGATATAAGAACAGCAGCTTCAACTGCTGGGTTTGATTCAATTTCATTTACAATATTCGAAACTTCATTTATAACAGCATCATTTAAGGAATTAACCTGTGAATATTAAATCACGAAGTTAGTTAGATTTCAAAATAGAGGGCAAAAATATTATGTTTAAACAATAATTATTACATACTTATCAAGATTTAAGATGATATTGACATTTTCACGCAAATTAACATTTGACAAAAAACATGTAATCAACAATTCTATTTTTATAGTTTAATTACTTTGTTCACACTGGTATTGTCTAACAGTGGTTAACAACATTGTCTATTACATGTGATTTTGCAGCAGTTCAAATCACATAATTTACATATTTTTTCTTATATGAATTTATTATTTTTTTTATTCCACCATAAAAAGAAAAATACCGAAATAAAAACAAATACTTTACTACATCCTAAAATGAAATTTAGGATATGTTCACATAAAAAAATATCTTACTAAACTATTTATTTAATATTAGGTTTCCAACAAAACTCATTACTAGATAAATGGAAAAAAAAATTACATTAATGCAAGGTAAGTAGCATTCTAATTATAGGAAATAACAATAAAATTGGTTGTTAATTCTGATCTACTTTGTTAATGTTATTGCTGATGATAGGCTAGATTTAAATAAACTTTGTTGATTACTAAATAACTAAAGTTAATTTAAATAGGGTATAATTTTATACTTACTTTAACATTAGGGGAATCTAATGTAACAACATATACTCCATTAACCAATTTACATTTTGTGTGCACCTGTGAAGCAGCGGCTGCAAAGTTTCTGCTATGTAACCCTGAAAATACATTATGACGGAAAATTAAAGTAAACGTTATTTTCATCTTGTGTAAGTGCAGTTGCATAGTTTAACATATCATTATAATAAAGAAAAAATAAATTAACGATACAGTTATAGAAGTTGAACTTACTATTTAAAAAAATGACATTATTATGCCTTTTAAATATTTTTAATGCATTAAACATTTTACTGTTCGACATGTCGAATAACTTATTATATGAGCACTAATAAAAGTATAAAAAATGTAATATTAACTAAAGATTTTTGGACCCAGACTTTGAACCTAAACTTTCTCGTCAGATGATATTATTGGTGACATTAAATGAGGGAGAGGGAGGTGAGGTAGTGAACGCGCAAGAGCCAGGAAAGTGACATTTTGTAATGACAGTTCTTTTTTATTGACTTGTTTTACGGCTCTGAGTTCTAGATCCTTCTAATAATACTATTTTATTGCACAGAGTATTTACAACTATTTTAAATAAACACACAAACTATTTTAAATAATAAAACATTTAACTTAAAATGTACAACGTTTAATTCGAAAAATGGATGCCACTTGTTGTTTTCTCTTTTTGTACATGCAATATACAATAGGCACACAGACGGACATACCCATGAAAGTGTCACAGCTAACCTTAACGTTACTCTGAAATAAATCGTTTCAGGGCACAGCAAAAAATAGCCGTAATAAAACCATATATGTACACTACAATGTAAAAAATTGTTTGACGTTTAAGTCATTTCGATGAATCGGTCACCCCATTTAAGAACTTGTTGTATAATCATATAACTATTAAAATATGATACTTAAAAACATGTCATCGGTACAATATATGTTTATATGTAGGGGCCGTCTATATAATTTGATACAAACTATTGGAATGAAGTTAATTATTTAATAGACTATAGACTGCNTGCATTACGTATTCGTTGTCTGTAAAATAGGTATCCAGACGATGATTTGACGTGATAACGTCATAACAAAAAAAATAATGATATTTATATATAAAATGCTTCTACTATTTCGTCCTTCTCCACAGAAACACATCATAAGTAGAGCTAAAGTTGAATATAAATTTTGTAGATTTTAGTAAATAAAAAAAGATGTTTAAATACATTGGTAAATAAATACACTCTGAATATATCAACCTCGGAACTAAGGATTAACAGAAGGCTGCACAATTCATGAACTAGGGCCGTCGTAATTCACAAGCTGACCTTTTATGGATACTATACGCTGGTCTGAATTTCCACTAAAACAGTCCTCCATCAAAAGCTTTAGAAGAGTAATTACCCGCAGCAACTGGAGCGTAATAGGGCTGCCATAAAAATTATTTGATTCTTGTTCTTTTTCATACTGATCGATTTCTTGCTGATAAAAACAGCGTTATAGATTGTATACATTCCAAAGATATATAGGAGGGACAAAATGATGCTATCTAAAGAGACCACTTTATCGACTTAAAATATGTTCAAATTAAAAAATTCTTTATTCAAATAAGCCTGTACAGCATTTTTTAATCGTCAAATATATTTTTCTCTTTCATAATAAATTTCTTTCTTAACGATTCTCGTAGACCCATTTTGCCAATCGCACGAACGGTCCTTCTCTGCAGTACAAATATTGCACCTGTATCAGCAAATTATACCTGTATCAGAGTAGAATAAATACCATGTGATACATAGATACATATATTACTTAATTATTGCAATAAGAAAAGTTACATATTTATTTCCAAACAAACCTTAAATTAATACAAGATTTTTCAAGTAACATATAAAATAAGAAAGTAATTTTTTATAAGAACACAATAACAACTTTCCGTTCACAAAACCTTCTTGTTCAGGTATTTCATTTTCAGTTGCATGTGTGTGTAAATATCACGTTTGAGTATTCAATCGACGCAATTAGGTATTGTTTAGTATGATAAAATATTTATGACATGTTAAAATAATAAAATAGGAGCCAGGGCAGCCCTGACTTCATCTACTTTCAGCTTCCTGAATAGGGGGTGGTTGGGGTGGCTTGTGGCCGTGCTACGTTGTCGTCATGACTACAGGGTACGAACTGCAACAAGTGCTGCTTTAATTTTGATATATAAATATAACAACCAACGATTTAGACATTGAGTTTATTATTTTGTCAGGGTATAGAGTATCGGAGTATACTTGTTTGTCCATTTTGAAGATTAATAAATATATATTTTATTCAACAATTTATAAAAAAAAATTGTAACAAATGATATAGATAAATCCGTCTATTTATCTAATAAATAAAAAATTGTCAGATTTTAAAAACAACCAACTGACTAATAACAAAAAAGAAACAATGTACTGAAAACTGCTTTATTACGATCATAGTATAAAACGTTGAGAGAATCATGTATGCAGCCTTAGAAATTGTTATCGATTAATTACAGTTGTATTGCGGAAAAATTGAAATTCACTCATTTAACTATTCTGGTGATAAATTCGCACAGCTTTTTTAATTGTCGTGTTGTTTATTTGTACCTTTCTATAGTATAATTAGGAATCAAATTATGTACAACAACAAAAATCAATCTTCAACATCGGTTCACCCGGAAAAAAACGTTCTGAGGTAACATATAAAAATATATTGGAATTGAATAACTCCTACTTTTTTAAGTGTGATAATTGTAAGTAATATACATTTTTCTTTTTTCATTTCATTTATGTAAGATTCTCTACATTGCATTCAAAACCCTTACGTACCCTGTAAAATGTTACGGTTCACGGAAAACAATCGCACCCCATTAAATACAAAGTAAAACTTTTACCGATTTTCTCGAGTTGACGCCTGTACGGGGAATTGATTCAATTGTCCTTATCACGACTCTCGAGGGTGTTGGAGATGGACTTCCATTTTACCCATCCCACTCGATTTCTCTACGCGTCGTGCTCTAGCCGCCCGCAATATCTCTTAGGACTTTGGATTAACTTTCAATATTTAATGGTGTAGTAAAAAAATCTGTTATTTCAGCTATAATTTTATTAATTCACCATTGTCGATATCCAACTGTGATGAACAAAAATTTTTTTTTTATATTATCAATTCGTTAATACTTGGGAATTTCTTATATTAATATAAAAATAAATGTAATTTTTTTATTATGTGTGTGTAGTACACTAATCTGTAATTTCTCTAAATGTTTTCTTTAAAATTCTATCACACACACCCAATCCTTTATCTGCTATGTTTTTTAATGTAATTTTATAAATACTATATAAAAGATATGCCCTCTTAATATTCTGTATAACACTTTTACCTCTAACAAAATCTATATATCTTTATTGTATTGCACTTTAGATACATAGATAATCATTCATTTAATCGATATCAAATTTAGTCTCGCGTTTGAAACGTTCACCGAATGCTGACAAAGCCTCCTTTATAATATCGCAACGTCGGAAATGGGCTGAGATTATATCATTATTTTTTTATAGGTATTCTTATGATAGGTATAGTGGGTTATACCTTTTTATAAAATGTGCTTAAGTAAAATATGTAAAACACGATTCGATTATACTTTTGAAATATTTTAAAGAAAATACTTTATTGAATTTAGAATTGCCTTAATAACCTCTTCATGCGTTGATATTCTAAAATTAACATTTTGGAACGATCGAAACAACGAAGGAAGGAAGGAACTTAAGATTTTAGACATTCAGCGGAAATTCTAACTGTTGCTTCAATGGACATTGTAAGTCTGAGTTTGGAATCTAATAAATCTAAAAATTATAGAAACTTGTCTATTAAATGTATTTCGGCAAGTCAGTTGTGTGTACGTATTATATAGTTATACACCTGAACGTTATAACATATTTATCTATTTAAACATTTATTGATATATTTATGGCAGCACGTTTAACATATTTGGTAGCCTTACTGGTGCAATAGTGTGTGTATTTCTTTCGCTGGGAAGAGGTCCTGGGTTCGATTAAATTAGGGCAAATATAAATAATTGCATTTTTTAATTTGTCTTACTATGAACTGATGGAAGGCTTCAGCCATGGCTAGTTATCAACCTAGACGCAAAGGCATGCCGCAAAGCAAAAAAAATGGCGTTCCAGTAATGGTACCGGAACGCCATTTTTTTACCTAAACCTAATATATAGCCTAAACTAATTAGCTTTGTATGGACAAAGCTATGTAGAACTCATAAGTGGTTAATTATCTCTTACCACGTTAGCGCGCTACCACCTTGTACTATATCATCACTTACCATCATGTGAGATTGCAGTAAGCGCTAATTTGTCAATAATAAAAACATCTTAATATATAGATTTTCTTTTATGAAATAAGTCTAAAAACAACATTTTACTCGGTAACCGAACCGGAACCCCAGGTAACGTAGCGGATTTTCCCACTATTACACCAATAAGATTATCGAAATTAAATTATTGTTATCTTTTCTTATCTTTCTCAACGGTCGTCGTCGCTTCAACCGATGGACGTCCACTGCTGGACATAGGTCTCACGTAATGACGTCCATAAGGCCCGATCTTGCGCCGCATGGCTCCAGCGGCTACCGGCGACCCTCTTTATGTCGTCGGTCCACCTTGTGGGGGGTCTCCCTACACTGCGCCGTCCGGTGCGGGGTCGCCACTCCAGCACCTAAAGCGTCCAGCATCTCAACGGTGTTAATAATATATTTTTATTTATTCAATTGGTACAAAAAATAGTTACTTTGATATTATAAGATTTAGGTAGATTACAACACTTTACAGGACAGATTTTATATGTACTGGAAAGCACAATCACGCTTCCCTTTGACTTAAAATAAGTTTCCTGTTAGTGAATAAAAATAAACCTTATTTCTTATAACGTCCGCTGTCTAATTGTTAAAACCCTGATATCAATCCAGCCATTTCGAAGATTAGTCGACAAAAATAAACTTCCGGAGTGCCAGGGTAGATTGCGTCTACCGATCCTCTGGTGCTCCACAAAAGGATGCGGAGGGTATCGCTGGGTTTTAGTGGGTATTCTGGTTTACCAGCTTGTCCCACACTCCCGATAAGATCTTACCTTGATCGGGGTGCACAAAGGCATTTCCCAGCGTAAAAAAAGGGGAGAAATATTATAACCAATCTGCTTTTTCTATGTATGAATATTAATGTGTTTAATATATGGCTTTTATTTTTACCTTACAACAAGCACTTCTTTTGAATTTACCTATGTATGTTAGTAGTTATACAGATATAATATAATGTTACTGAAATCAGAAGCCTAATCAGATGTTATTGCTTATTATATTATATATGATGAGAAAATGCGCCTTATAGCCTAAACCAGTGTTTTCCACCGTGGGGCCCACGCCCCACAGGGGAGCAATTTTAAATTATTTGAAAATTCATTGGAATTTGCATTTCAGTTTTTCATTATGTTTTGAATTTTTGCTTACGATTTTTTGATAAAAAATTTCATAGGGATTTCTTTCTAAATCCTATCATTTATACTTCTCGTTAATTTATTTATTATTATTGAAAGGAACTTATCCCAGTGTACAATTTATATTTACAAGTAAATAGAGTGTAACACAAATAACAAAACAAACACACAATAATAACAAATACTGAAAAAAAATGGGACATGGCCTAAAAAAGGTTGAGAAACGCTAGCCTAAACAGTTGACATGTAGATAAAAACACTACTAACTAGGTAATAACAGAATTTTACATTTCTAGCTCAAGAAGTTTCTGAAATAGCTTACAATATCCATTTCCATAGATAAACACATAACAATTTATTATAAATTAAATGGGCATTGAAAACTATTATATGTGATTGTTCCTTAGTTTTACAATATATTTAATGCATGCAACGTCGATATTGACGGGAATTTCATTCCCTTTATGTTCCCAAAAGCCAGCGCCCCAGGTTTTTCCTATCACAGCTCATGCGCTAAAGTTAATCTTTTAAATTGACTGTGATATACGGGTATATAGTGATCCTTCGTCAGTTACATATATAAAGTGCGCCGCACGGTTGCGGCGGGCAGTGAGCGAGAGGTATTGGCCAGAGCGTGTTATACATATATAAGAGGTCTTATACATATTCATTGACAATTTATTAACTTGAAGTGCTCTATCAATAGATATATTCATTTTGGTAAGTGAAATATTATTTCTTTAGAACGAAATAGTTTTTTATAGCATATTATTGGAAATCTATTAAAAGATGTTGTTAATAGGGTGCGTTACTGTGATGATACCAACTGATAACTTTACTTATGTATGTACATGTATAGATAGCAATGATTTAGACAGTGTTATCAAACCTGAACCCAATCAAATGATCAAGGGAAGCTGAATGAAACTGCTACATAGTGGTCATTCTTGATTTCTTTATAATGGCTTACATTTATTAATAATATATAAAACTTAACAACTAACAAATTCGTCATAATAACCCGTTCTCAGATCCTTAATCGGTAACCTTGAAATATATTCGCGATATAAAATTATCTTTAAATATAACTGTGGGAATGTATTGTGAAATTATTATTTTCTATATAATTACACATTTTATTTAAGAAAATAAGTTTAGTAAACGAAATTTTCTAATTATTTATTCAGTATATTCTTTTGGGATTTTTTGTATGAAAAACAGTCAATTAGAATATAGTTATATTTTGAAACTAAAAAACTGAAATAAAAACTTTAAATATACTTATAAATTTTAGCGTATATGAGCGTTAACTCTATTCAGCGACCTTTTCTTAACAGAGTATTGATTTCGGACACATCAAAATTGATCTATCTGTTATCTATAGGCAATAACTTCTAAATCATGTTTTTGGGCTTTGCTGTGCAAAAATAAGCAATTACTGGTCTCAGAATAATTTCCAAATTGCGTACGGTTCATCTGATGTTAACTGATTTTCATTTGCCCAAAGACATTTACAGAATAATAGAAACACCTAATTAAACAGCAACTTAGATAAAGGATGTTGTTTATTATATGAAAATGTATAACATAAAACTCAAAATACTAAAGTCTCGTCTCATATTACGCTTCGAAGATCCTTCATCTTTCAATTCATACTAAATTTATCTAAATCGGTTCAAAGATTCAGTGGAGAAACTTTTAAGAATATATCTTTCGGGTTCCGCTTTTATCTTGGTACAAGTCCTAAGGGTACCAAAATAAGATATTTCTTAAAATGGAAGTTCTTGCCGACATTGTACAAAGAAGCAGTCAAACGAAAATTTTACATATGGTTTCTTTGTGTATCGTCTTTGGCCATTAATAACAAAAATATTAATAACATAATTGATGTTACAAATGTAAACTCATGTTATAATAAAACCAATAACTTTATTAAAGGTATGGTTAGTGTTTTTATATAAAGTTATACATAATATAGTTAGTTATATTTCGCATAATCATACATAGGTACTTGATAACTAGAACACCTTGAACTGTTGTAAGCTAAAAAGATTAAAAGTAGGAAGCGGATGTGAATGTCATAATAAAATAAGGCGTAGAATTTTTCAGCGGAAATAGAGTCGAAAGTAATTTCTATTGAATATATTGTCCACGATCATTTATGATTGCTATATGAATGTATTTCAAAATTGCAATTAAAAACGTTTCTAATTAATAAAAAGATGACTTTTTTTATTTAAAGGATATATTTTAATTTTTTTCTGTAAAGGTTTATAGTAACGATCGTAATGTACGATACCGTACGATACGATTGCGATCAAATAATTTACAACACTATTACACACGCTGTGTTTGTATTAATTATAACTGTTGTTAAATATTGAACCTAAAAACTTTTAATAAAGACGATAAAGTGACGATTTTTTTTATAATTATGTCAAATCGTACGAAAATCCTTTGCCACCTTTAAAAGAATACAGAACATGATAAATTTTCGTAATATGGATTTAAAAAATTAAGCCGTTTCTTGAGGAAAAATCGCGAAACTTGTTACGAGCTGATTTACTACGTCAGAACGAACAGAGGGGATTACCTGACGCCAAAGTTGTGGGAAATATCGTTTTCACATTCCATGTACTGTCGAAGTCGTTTTTAAGCTATAATTAGTTTGTTGACAATAAATAATGATTAATTTTCCTTTTATATCATAATTAACACAATCGTATTAAAGATATAGCACCGTAAAAACAAATTTAGATTCTCTGTACACGGCTAGTTTGCCTACATAAACAATTAGTAGTTTCGAAAGTATTGATTATTATTATTATTGCATTATTAATTTGCCTTACCGCAGATATTTTTTATCTTCAAATGGTAGACGGCATCAACTTCGAATTAATTTTTTATTCATATTGCACGATTGAGATTGATAACTATGCAACAAATTAAAATATAAGTACTATTAATTTATCAGTAATCAGATCGTGGAAAATCAATATGAGACGTTGTAATTTACAAAGAATTTCTTTAATTTAGCTCATTTTTTAGTCATTGCCTTATTTAGTCATTGATTAAAAATTGTAACTACTCTTAGCGTGCCTTCCTTGAATTGCCTTGACCGTATCAATATCAATGAATGGTAATATTGTGCCTTAGTATTTCAATTAACCTTGAAAAAAAAACTAAGCGCAGTAATTATGATTCACGATCACTGTATTTTTAATTTAAGTAATTCAAAAAATTAATTTGTAAGGACGTTTGTACGGCGGAAAATTATTAGATTTTTTTATGATGACAACAGATGTTTTTGCTTGCAAAGTCGCAGAAAGGCTGTATTAATTAATAAAGGTATTAATATTGTACTACTTGAATGCATTTAGGGACTTAAGCGTGTTAAGTTTGAAAATAATTACGTTCAAAAATTGACGCTAAACCAGTAAAAACGGCATGAAATATTAAACATTTTAATTCAATATTATATTCATTTATTCCACTTCTTCGTAAAATTTCTTCGTTATACTGTTTCGAGGCCAATATTTTTAATTTTAATATTTAATCTCAATGAATAGATGAATTCTGAATAGACAATTATCTTTATTTCTCGGGAACATTGGAAGAGTTAGTTCATCTCTGACAAAGATTAATTATAGTGGGGTACCGATTTTATATTTTTTGAATAAAATTATACAGACAATTACATTTTACCCGATCGTACTAAAAGATTCAAAGCTTATATTTTGACATTGGGTAATAAAGAAAAATATTTTTATTTTGCTTTGCTTTGTAATAAATTTGGAAATATCTCTTAATCATGTACGTAGGTTATATTTTTTTCAGAAATTTTTTGTCGGATTGATGATCCACATTTTTAGTAAGACACCGCAATCAGTTTTAGATTTGCCTCCACATAATTTTAAGAAATATGTCAAAAACATCCTTTTACAAAAGGCAATCTTCAACATACATTTAACCGATAGAAATCTCTGGACTTGATTTTAGTTGCTCACAGTAGCAATATATTACACATTGTAATATGCAAAACTATCTTTAAAAGAGTAACCGTTGAGTTTCTTGCCGGTTTCTTCTCAGCGGATTCAACTTTCCGAACCGGTGGTAGATTTGAAACCAACGGTCAGACTCGACGATTCAAAAGTGCTTTTCAAGCCTACTTGAATAAAGAATATTACGATTTTTTTTCTTTGTATACTATGTATTTACATTACATATTGCGATTATGAATTAATTACAGTTTCAATGTCACAGTTATATAATGTAGTAAAGTACGTCGCTAAAATTCACGGAACAGAAATGATTATAAGAATTAAAGCTCAGTTGATTTATGAATCATAGCCATGATGGCGAAGTGGTTAGAGTTAAGACACTTAGTTCTTGAGAGTCGTGCTAACGTCTTTTTAGAAAAAAAATTCGTATGACTATTCATTTTGCTTCGCCTTTTAAGTTGGCGCAAAACGTACCGGTGAATTTTACATGTAGACCTTTTTTTCTCATCCGGGTTGATACGACATCGCAAACTCTTACGCCAATGATTGGAAGGCCTCTAATCTTACTCTTTAAGTAAATAGCAGCCCATTATCGTCCCATTGCTGACAACAGGCCTCCTTACTCATAGGAGAGAGGGTTTTTAGAGCAAAGACCCTCCACTCTGCTCCACTGCGGGCAGAATACACAAGTGCATTCTTTATTCCTTAAATATTGAGACTTAATAGAAAACTCGATCGATTTTTTAATTGGCCCGTCTCGGAACTGGAATCCAGGACTTCATGACTGTGTGCTAACCACTAGACCAATGATGCAGCTACCTATATAAAAATTTTGACAGCCTCGCTAGCGCAGTACTAGCGTTTTGCTATAAGAGGTGCTGGGTTCAATCCTCGGTGGGCCGAATTTAGGAAATTGCATTGTGTAATTTGTCTGAGTCTGGATTGGTGGGATGCTTCGGTTACCATGCTACCAGCAAAGACGTACAGCCAAACAAAGAGATTTGTGTTCCGAAATGATGCTGTGTAGAAACCATAAGAGGTATATCGCCTCTTACCAGATTAGCGCGCTTCCATCTTAGATTGTATGATCACTTACCATCAGGTGAGATCACAGTCAAGCGCTAAAAAAAACCATATATATTTACATACATCAATCGACTAACATCTATAAAATTAAAAGGCTCTACCATTTTTCGTTGAAGATCAAAAATTATTAAATTGAATACAACTTTGCATCTTTTTACTTTAAAAAAAACGTGTGATTCAACATAGATTCTAACGGCGTAGAGTTAAGTATTGTTGCAGCGTGGTTTGTGCCGAGGTCCGCATATAACCTCGCACCACTTGCTCGTGTCGTTGTGCAACTGCTTCACCGTTCTCTCGGCATTGAAAATTACAACTAAAATCTACAGTCATTTATACATTGTTTTCATATTATCTAAATAAATTTGAAGTATCTGTCTATAAAATCACAACTTTGTTTAAATGTGAATGTTTACAGGTTACTCTTAAAAAAACTTGCTCGAATAAATCCCCGTTGATGTCCGTAAAGACGAGATCGATTTTTCACGAGACTTAAAAGTTTACACTAATATCTCGCAGAGAATATAATATAGAATAACATAGACTACTTTCTAACATGAATTTTCTAAGGAAATGTGACTTATATTGGCATAGCTATTTATTATACCAAAATTTCTTTGGGTACAAAAAATTAGAATCTTATAATCAATAGCATATTGTGTCCCAGCGTAACTTGACCAGGTTTGTTAAATTTCTTGAAGTCTTTGCTGGTGCAATAACCCGAGTACTCGCGTCATCGATAGTGATTCCGAGAATAATTACTAACAATTTTATTTTAATAAATTATATTGACATTACAAACAAAAATTTTGATACTATTTATGTGTAAAGACATTTTAAGAGCATTAACTTGGCTAACAAAATTTTACTTTTATTTAGGTCTATCATGTCGGATCAAGATATACACTTAAAATTTGGTTTGTTTCTTACAAGTATTAATATTTCAGCTGCATCGTATTACTCCGCAAAACACCAAATTAGTTTAAAAAGAGTTGCTTTTTGGCTACATTATTACTTTCTCATTATTATTGTATAAAATTTATTTTGTATTATATAATTTAGAAAAACATGAATTATATAATTTTGTAATTATATATTAATATATATCATTACAAAATAATATATATTAATATTCGATTACTTCGTTGATTAATTTTTTATTCATGCAAATTGAAAAATATCGTTTTTACAGATTTTATTTAAAAAATAAGGACTTTATTATATAGTATTTTTTTAATTCTAGATACAATGGAAGCTAAGGAGTTTAAGGACTTCGCCACAGCAATGGTGAATTACATTGCTGAATATTTGGAAAACATACGTGACAGGTAAATATATACAAATATTAATACGCACACAAATAAATAAAGCATTACGCGAACTAACAAGGATCTTTATGTCTTTGTAAATTTAGCCTTTCTAAAAATTATTGTTTTTTAGATTTCGATAATAGGCAGTTTAAAGTTCGCGTTTGCGATGTTTTAAAAAAGTTCATAAAGCTTAGTAGTGAAAGAATATTTGGTTGTTGTGGTAAAAAATTAAATAGAAGCGACTTGTAAAATGCGACTTCATTTCTTCCGATAGACGACTTAATTTCCACAAATGTTCGAAATAACTGGGAAACGTAGAGATGTTTGTTTTCAAAGAATCTTCGCTCGTTTTGGGTCAGAAAATTATTAGAATTGATACCTAATGTTGCGTAGAGTTTTGTCGGATTTTCTATTAATTATTTCTGATCGATGATAATTACTCCAAAGGTGAAAACAGACAGAGGTTACAGAGGTTTTAACAAAGCAAGTCAGTTTCAGAAAAACTTGTTAAGGATTGAATTCTGTAGCTTTGTGCAAAAACAATTCAGCTTTAAATACATTACTTCTTACCAGGTTAACGCCTTACCATTTCAAACTGTATAATCACCTATAAGGATGCAACAAAACAAGTTATATAACATTTATAGTTATTTCATATTTAAAACTGTATCTTCAATCGTCATAAAAAATGTATTTAAACTTCATTGGAAGAATAAAAACGCAATTTACTGAAATGACATTTTGAACAGGGTATTGTATAATGCGAGACAGTAAAATAATAGTAACAATTAAAAAAGGCTACTACACGATACCGGGAAAGGACTGCCTCGTTGGTCTAGTGGTTAGCATGTTCGGCTATAGACATGAGGTAAATCGATATTGAGTTTTCTATTAAGATTTTCTTAATATTCGCCCGAAGTTTGGTAATTGGCGATGTGCTCCACTCCCGTGCCTCGGAAAGCACGTTAATCCATCGGTTCTGCGCTTGATCTCTTTTCGGTCTTATCGAATTCTGGTCACGTCAGACTGTGAGAATGAAGGAATAGATAGTGCACTTGTGTATTATCCCTATCAACCCGCAGTGGAACAGCGTGGACGGTCTATACTCTAATAACCCTCTCTTCTATTAGTGAGGAAGCCTGTGGCCAGCCCTGGGACGTTAATGTGCTGCTACTTCCCTTACTACACAATAAAATTAAAACAATGTCATTTTTAGGCAGGTGGTACCATCAGTTAAACCAGGATACTTACGTCCGTTAGTACCAGAACAAGCACCTGAGAAACCTGAACCATGGACAGCTGTTATGGATGACATTGAGCGCGTTATAATGTCAGGTGTAACCCACTGGCATTCACCACGATTCCACGCGTATTTTCCAACTGCAAATTCGTATCCGGCCATCGTAGCTGACATGCTGAGTGGAGCGATTGCCTGCATTGGATTTACTTGGGTAATATAACAAGTGGCTTGTATATCAAGTTGTATAAAAAACTCAAACTCATTAAATCACTTCGTACGCCATCTAACACGTACTACTTTAAACTCATTAAAAGAAATCCGTCAACCTGAGCTCTTCCAATAGATTGATTTGAGCTTTCAATTGATGGCGCTGTACAACTTTTCGCATATACGATTATTAATTATAATTATTTAAATTTGAGAAATAATATAATATTGAAGAATTATTGATATCATCAACTACTACGTCCTTAAAAAGTTATTTGAGCTTGAGTGGATGAGTAAAAGAATATTGTAATTTAAAACCGACTGAAAATTAAAAATATGTTGAGGTAAATGTGACCTAGGAATTGAAAAATAACTAGTGAAATATTGGTCTGGTTTTATGCACGTCAAAACACCGTATAAATTTGAATGATAAAACACAAATCTGCATTGATTTTGCAACCACATACTTTCTTATTCTGCACTTACAATGATTTTTAGAAACTATGGCTAATAAGCTCGTTTAAAAAACAAGCTTTATTAATATTTGTTTGTTTCTACGTTGCTAGATAAATTAGGAGATTCGTTATTTTCAGAAATTACATGAAGACTCTTCACGTGATGTTTGGTGACTTAAAAAAATTAGAATTATCGATTAATTACTGTAATTTGGCGTTTATATCGTTAGTTTCTTTTCTCACTAACTACATCTAGCTATCAATACCAACCTTTACGTCAATATAAAATTCAATTGATTTTATGTAGATATTATATTAATTAAAAATAGCATTTTCTAAAATCAGGTCAGTTTGTCTTATATGCTTGCTCAAATTTATTCGTAATATAACGAACATGTTATTTTTGTGTTTTGCTTCAAAGTCAATGCCACTGTCAATGTTGGCATTAAAATACGAGCAAGGATAACGGGTACGGTGGGTAAAAAACGTAAACGACAAATAGTTTTTTATTCGTGAACTGTATGTAACATTGCATGAGAACTATTTAAGAAAGTCTCAAGAAGAATTTAAAACGTTACATTAATTTTATGAAGCTATTATTTGTATCTATTCTAAAGCCTGTTTTTAGTTTACCTAAACAGCGATTAAGCGTATTTAGTTTATTTCGTAAGAAAACAGTTTTATAATACATTCTTTTAAACAAAATTAACAAAACAACCAATGAAGTTTCCGCTTAAAAACCTAACTTGATTAACGTTAAATCCTAATATTAAATGTTATCTGGTTGAAGGGCTTTGATTAGCTTCTTAAATAATAGTGCATTTAAATAAATCTCAGCTTGTGAACAACATATTGTAATTGTTACAAAAGTAATGTATTTGAAAAGGGTACATAAAATAGTAATTGATATCGGGTAATGGGATTTGGGACATTTCAAATGTAAATTATGTATATTGCAATCGGTGGTTAATTGGTTTATTAAATTATAGATCGCCAGCCCTGCTTGTACTGAATTAGAAGTTGTGATGTTGGACTGGTTGGGCCAGATGCTTGGACTCCCCGAAGAATTCCTTGCAAGATCTGGTGGTGAAGCGGGTGGTGTAATCCAAGGCACTGCTAGTGAAGCAACGCTTGTTGCTCTTCTTGGAGCGAAGGCACGTACTATGCAAAGAGTTAAAGAACAGCACCCTGAATGGACAGATGTTGAAATTCTTTCGAAGCTTGTAGGATATTGTAATAGTAAGTATTATATATATTACGTATTCAAAAGATAATTCAAATGAATTTTTCGCAATAATTAATCAATGAAAATTTATCGTTTTTTTATTGATATGAGCTACAAAAGTGACGAAATAAATCAAAACATTGCTAAAAGCCTCAGCGTGCATTATATCTTTCGTGGAAGCCTTTGTTATTGATATTTTTTTATTCAAAATATCTGTGACATACTATCTGCGATATATGATCTTTTGTTGAGTAAATGTTTTTATTTATTACCATTCATCACAAAATTTAATTTAATCTTATTTTGTTAAAGTAGGTAAATCCTGTGGAAGTGTAATTTTACAGACCAAATGTATCTTTGTTTTAACACAAATTATAGTAGTTCAGTCTGATTTTGACATAATCGGTTCTTTGAAGAAGTACAAATTTTGTTGCAATAATACAATTTGGAAGAATCGTTTGCATTACTCAAAAGAAGTAACATACTGTTAAAAATCCACTTTTTAAAATTGTATTGTTTTTTGTTCTAGATTTAGCATTTTACCGATGTCTCTATCCAATTAGATGAGTCAAAGACACGACAACACTTTTGTTGGTTGTAGTGTCAAGTAGATATGTAAATGGAAGTATTTTTACTGTCTGTTTTGTCATCTTATTTTACAGATATTACCATCCATGTAACTGAGTGGAAATATTAGTAATATAATTTTAAAAAATTGTTTATCTTTGTGAACAGAACAAGCTCATTCGTCCGTGGAACGCGCTGGCCTTTTGGGTGGTGTGAAACTTCGCAGCCTGAAACCGGATAACAAGCGGCGCCTACGAGGAGAAACTCTTAAAGAAGCAATAGAAGAGGATCTCAATAACGGGCTTATACCTTTTTATGTTAGTACCAAGTTCAAACCTTATTCACTTAACAATTATGGAAAACTTGAGATGAAAATATTAATAGTAAAAAAACTTGGAACAAAGTTATTATCGATTGTAGTCGTTACTCTTTGATTCAAGTAGCTAAATTCTTAAATTCAAACGAACGTTTAAAAAATTTACAATATTTTACACTAATTCTTACTTAAATATTTAAAACAAAACGCTATTTTTTATTTGTGATTTAAGAATATTCCGCTGTTGTTTAGACAATGACACAAATTGAGTTGTTTATTCTATATGTAATGTCCTTAAATTCGGGTATAGAGCTGTGTCTTCCATGTATTTAAATTAATTTTTACATATCATAAATTGTTATTCGTATCACACACAACACGTCATTGTTATTTGTTAGCATCAGTCCCCTACTCCCCGCATCGAAGCTTGAGATTAGGCGGCGATAGGCTCTATTGCAGACTACGTCTAACCATAGACTACCTACAAAGTTCACAGATACATAACCCTATATAATATCTTTCATTTTTGTTTCCTATTTCTAGGTGGTGGCAACTCTCGGAACAACATCGTCATGTGCTTTTGACGTGTTGGATGAAATTGGCGATGTTTGTAAAGAAAAAGATGTATGGTTGCATGTAGACGCCGCTTATGCGGGTTCGGCTTTCATTTGCCCTGAATACCGATATTTGATGAAGGGCGTCGAAAAGGCGGATTCATTTAACTTCAATCCGCACAAATGGATGCTGGTTAATTTTGACTGTTCCGCCATGTGGCTTAAGCAACCCAGGTGGATAATCGATGCCTTTAACGTCGATCCACTATACCTGAAACATGATCAACAAGGATCCGCTCCTGACTATCGTCACTGGCAAATTCCTCTCGGAAGACGTTTCCGGTCACTCAAACTTTGGTTTGTACTAAGATTGTATGGGGTTGAAAATCTACAAAAACATATTCGTAAACAGATCGCTTTAGCTCACTTATTTGAAAAACTGTGTCTCGATGATGAAAGATTTGAACTATTTGAAGAAGTCACCATGGGTTTGGTGTGCTTCAGACTCAAAGAAAGCAATGAAATTAATGAAGCTCTATTGAGACGTATTAATGGCCGTGGCAAGATACACCTTGTGCCCTCTAAGATTGATGATGTTTATTTCTTAAGACTAGCGATATGTTCACGTTTCTCCGAAGAAACTGATATCCAAGACTCGTGGAAAGAAGTAAAAGCTGCCACTGATGAAGTCCTTGCTGAGAAGTAAATTTGTAATCGATACTTTAAAGGGATGCCCTATATTATATATATGGTATATGGAACGCATGAGTTCGCTTTATATGGCTTCACGTGAATCTATTAGTCGTTTTATCATTCCTGAATAAATCTTTAAAATAAATATTCCATTGTCGTAATGCTAGATTCATCCGATATACCGATACACTATTATATGGTTAATGTTGATCTCAATAATATCAATGTAGTAGGTATGTATAACTAAGGCATACTCTGTGCATGTAATATAATGGAAACTAAATATATTTAGTTGTTCAAATTTAAATAACTATTATCCCGTTTATGAATTGCAATGTATCGAATGATTTTTTGAAGTATTAAGTATTTCCTACAATTGAAAGTTATATAAAATTTAAGCAAAGTTTATTTATAGAATACTGAAATAATATTGAATGGTATATGATGCGTAAATGAAATATTGACACTACAAGTACTTCATACTTATTTTAGGTTAGATTACTCGTTTTGATTTTATGTAAATAAAGATATCTCATGCGCAATAGTTACATGGTACAAATGCTACGTATGTTATTTTTTCTTACAATACCTAAGCAATTCTTACGAATAATATATAAAACGATTTTATTTACACATACATTATATACATAACTATTAAATTAAGATGTTGAACTGTGATGTTGTGTTTATTTATTGTTTTTGGTTAAATGTATTAGTCATTATTATCAATGTGTAATAAAAAAATATTTAAATAAATCGGTTATCTTAAAATAATGTCTGATTTCACATCTACTAAAATATTCACATACAACCTCCCCCTCCCACCCAAATTTGTGGGGTAGTTGCTAAAATAACTATAAAAATCTTTTCTTAAACAAATTTAAGTAATCAATCAATTGTTAAAACATGTGATTCGTTACTTCATAATAGACTTTATTGAACCAATTTCTGTTATTAAAATTAAACAGTAGTTAAGTAGTAAAATTGAAATAAATGGCCGCTAAGAATTTTAAAAATGAGGTAAACATGTAATCATCTAGTGCTATACATCCTAAGTAACTGTCTAGAAGACAGACTATTACAGTTTACAAAATCAAATAAGAGTGATATTTTTTGGCATTAAAGAAAATAATATAATTTTTGGTAAAATTAAAATGATTTTAATCAGTAGACGATGAAATTATTACGTGAAATGTTTTTGTGTTCTAAAAGTTGCGGTATAGCCTTAAAATATTCAAGTAAACGAGAAGCCGAACACTTATGGAAATTTTCGATATGGCCTCGATTTATCAGCCGAAACACCGGTTTAAGTGCTGCAGGACAAGAACAATGTATTTTAGATTCCTGTTGTATAAGCCCTACTTGCCAAGAGCCAAGAGTAATAATTGTAGGCGCAGGTATGGCGGGTCTATCAGCTGCTCACCGCCTTACGCAATGTGGTATCCGAAATTTTATAGTTCTTGAAGCTAAGGAACGGTAATTCTTTCTTTCGTGTTTATAACTGTTTGTATTTATTATTAAAGTTTAGTATAATCAAGTTAATTCATGCTAAGACAATTGCTCTATCAAGTGGCTAAACGCCGAGATGTTCTGATTATAAAGAAAAACCTTCTAAAATAGAAAATATTGTGCTTTTTAAGGATGGAAAATATCGCCATGACTGTATGTAGCGGAGCTATTTCTTAAGTTAAAATATGTTTAACCTACCTGGCTTCAAGATATCTTTTTGCCCAGCAATGAGACGTTAATAGGTTTTTACTTACATTTTACGTGTACCTCTATTCCTAACGATATTAATTGCAGTCCGGGGGGAAGAATTCATTCATGTTGGCTAGGCGATGCAGTTATTGAAATGGGAGCCGAGTGGATTAACGGTGCTTGCTTGCCTAATTCTGTATACACTTTGGCTTCACAAGATAGATTACTGCAGACTCCATTGCCCCGTCTAGATTCATCACGTGGCTTATTCTGCACAAGCGAAGGTCGGGCCATTGACCTTCCAGTGACCATTACCGCGTACCATACATTTAGACAGATAGAACAGCAAGCTGCTAATTTATTTCGACTTGGTTGTGAAAGACAGCACGGCACATTACTTAACTTTATTGGCTTACGTATTCAACAAGAACTACATAATTTTCCCGAAGATCAACGATATGATGCGTCTAGAGTCATGTTCGGACTAACTAATATTTTGAGAAATAAATGCGGGGATGATTTATCGCTCGTTAGCGTAGATCAATATGGTAGTTATATTGAATTACCAGGTGGAAGTGTCAGAGTGCCTTTAGGATACGTTGGCGTAATGGCGCCTTTGCTGCGGGGATTGCCAGACAACTGTATACGATATAATAAACCTGTAAATGTTATCCGCTGGGGTAAAGGACAAACTGGCAAAGGCCGGGTTTTGGTAAAATGTTGTGATGGAGAAGAAATAACGTGCGACTATGTTATTGTCACGATCTCTTTGGGTTGTCTGAAATGTCAAGCTGATAAACTTTTCGCTCCACCTTTACCTATGTGCAAACTAGAAGCTATTTGTAGTTTGGGGTACGGTTTGAGCGATAAAATATTTTTGGAATACGCTGAACCTTACTGGGTTTGTCACGAAGGGAATTTAAAATTCGCTTGGTCTGCTGAGGAACTTCAGTGTAGATGTGATTGGACTCGAGGCGTTTGTGCTGTGGATGAATTGCCAGGAAGCAAACACGTGTTGTGTGCAACGTTATCGGGACAAGAAGCTGCGCTGATGGAGTCCATGCCAGAAAATGATGTTGCCGAGGGATTGACATGTCTTTTACGTAGATTTACGGGTAATCCTTGTCTACCATATCCGATGATGTTACTACGATCTCGATGGGCGTCTGATCCACATTTTTGTGGCGCTTATTCTTATATGGGTTGCTGCTCGACTGTAAGTCATCAGTGTGAACTCGGTACACCGGTGCCAGGCCCATGTGATTCCCAGCCTCCATTACTATTATTTGCTGGCGAGGCAACTGTGCCAGGGCATTTCGGAACTGTTCATGCTGCAAGGTTAAGTGGTGTTCGAGAAGCAGAACGTATAATTCAACTGACAAAAAAATTCGAAGGTCCACCGCGTTAATCAGCCTAGTTAAAGAAATTAATTTTCATATACTTTATTGTTTGCTACTTATAAATATAGTTATTTGTTCAATATTTTTTTCCTTTTCATATTTTGTAATAAATTAAAAAATTCACTAAATTATCGAGTCAAGAATAATGATTCTTATACTACCTTGTAATACCCTACTATTAAAAATTTTAACTAGACGAAATTTTACAATTGTTAATTTTAATTGATAAAATAATAGTATCAGTGTCAGTGTATATTGATATAAGTTAAGTTTTTCTAAAGTTGTTGGCATGATACCACAACTAAAAACGTATATAATTATTCCGATATATGGTAATGAAAGATTTCGTTAACAAATAGACCACACTGTTTGTAACATTTTATTAAATATTTATAAATAACAATACTGAAATTAGATTCACTGGACAGAGATTTTTTTTATTTAACACAGGTGCTCATAGCCTATAATATATTAAAATGATGCAATTTCTAAATTATATTAATAATGAACATGACCTTTAAATTATTGATTAAAAACCTAATGACTTGTGAGGTATTCCCGTTAACGTCGTTAAATCATTAATTGATATCGTTGCATTTGAGTCAGAATTAATGTTTAAAATAATTATATAGAATATAGGTATTTTATTTTCGGAATTAAGAGATGTTTAAAATATAGCATAAAATCTATGTTTAAATTATAGACAATAAAACTTTTTGTTGGGCAAATAAAAATAGTGGAAGTGAATTATGTTGTCTTGAAGTGAAAACTACTTTGGACGCGCTTTGCATTTCATTTTGTGTATAATAAAATAACGCGTGTTAGAGTCAATTAATCTCTTGTAAATTAAGGGAGCGAGGGAGTAATCACACAACTCATGATAGTTTAGATCGTAGTTATATAAAAAAATATATATCTAATCTCATATATAAATTAAAATTCCCTGTCATAATGTTAGTTACCGTACTCCTCCGAAACGGCTTTACCTATTTGTACCAAATTTTATATGCGTATTCAGTAGGTCTGAGCATCGGCTACTATCTATTTTTCATACCTCTAAGTGATAAGGGTTGTTCATCCTTAAATTTTGTTTTTTAATTTCCGGACGAATTTTTTTTATTTTATTTTTTTGTGATACAGCATATAAAAATACATACAACCCTAAATTTTCACCTTTCTATCACCAACCCCTATTTTTAATAGCGATAATAGTAATTATATGACAAAACAACATTTGCTAGGTCAGCAAGTGTCATATAAAAAGTCTGCTTTTGTACCTCGAAAAAGTTTGAACTGATATAATTTTAATTAACCGAAATATAAAATAATACTTAGAACAACTGAAAAAATTACTTTTGTTGAGTTGTATAATGATAGAGGAAGAAAATAAAATAATTCCGTTAATTTAAAATTGTGTGATGTTAATAACAAAGACATCTATTTAAAGAGCTTTTAAGTACTAATTACAGGTTAAATAAATAATTCAATGTCTACATTGCACTTTTTGGTTAATATTAGGAAAACACACTTCTTGATACTAAATTTAAACATGCAATACCCCTGCAACATTTGTCTAGTAAGTATTGACCATAAAAATATTCTTTTAACCCTTCACCCTCCTAAACTTTCTCTTAAATACCAGCCTATCCATTTAATTTACATACATACAAAGATTAAAGAGTCAACAAAAAAAATTAGTCTCATTAATTTGATGAGCATTGGTGTCAGGCGGTGCAAAATTGGTCCTTGTAGGCATCATCATTAGGTAAGACTTTTGTTCATTGGTTGAAGGGAGTGAGAGAATGTCATTAATTTGTAAATGTTGAGTCCAACATAAAATATGTAATGTTCTAAAAATACAATGTTGAATCATTTTGATACAAGAGTGGTAAGAGTTAATAGCTTTGTTATTTACACTATTAACCAGAAAGTAAAATAAAAGAATACTGAATTCATTAAAACAAAAGATATTAAATACAATATTTCAATGCTCTAAGAAAACTGCCTGCAGTCTTTGTCATATCTACAAATTCAAATTTAATTTTTCCATTAGTGTAATAACTATCTCTACTCTCAACTGCATACAAATATGAACAATATCTATTCATTTGGGGCCACGAGAAAGTTATATCATACCACACATTTTTTTTAAGTAATACTGGCTCAATAAATTTCAAATCTATGTTAGAATCAAACTCTATATCACTTTGGAAGTTAAATGAACTAACAGTTTTTTTGCTAGATTCACATACAACTGAAACTGAAAATTTTTCAAAGTACACATTTTTTTTCAAGTGATTAAAAGCAGGCTCCCTTCTGGACTGAACAATTAATGATGTAATAAATGTTGATTTATTTGCTTTCACTCTTGTATGTGTAACAGAATTAAAGACAGGATCAATGAGTATGGGTGACTCCGATCTAATGAGTGCACGATGGCAGAGACACCAGTGCAATTTTAGGGAATTTCTTGATATTACCTTTGTGTCAAATGTGCTTATAACCTGATTTGTAGTGTTTCCAGAGCTTTTAATCACTTCTTTTATGCTTTCAACTTCATTGTTTAACAATAAATTATATGGACTACTTTCAATTTCATCAATATCCTGCAATGACAAACTAAAAACTCGTAGGTTTTTTAACAATCCGCATTTTATTAGCACATCTCTTCTGTTTTGTATGTCACTTGTAATATTATTTTGATCACAATAATGTATAGTCCATTCAAAAACATTATTAATTAATTCTTTCTCCGACATATTAATTTCATTACATCTAAGAAGATTTTGCATACATGTAAGAGTAATATGTTTTTGGTTTTCTTTTAACAAATAATCTGCATGTTGACAAAATAAGTTCAATGCCGATGACACTAAATTACTATCTTGAATATAATCTGGGTAGTTTAGCACTGTTATTACATTATCTATATCCATGTTGGATTTAATATAGGCAATACAGACTTCGGTTAAATTCTCTACCATATATTTTCTTGAGGCATAGAGCATATCATAAGCTTCGTCAATGGAATTCAGGTTCAACTTGTCAGTATAAATATAATTAAGTAACAGTTGAAATATGTTTGGTTCAATATCAGTAATAGATATATCTTCATTTGTTGAGAGTGGACCATAAAACATTGCTGCGAAGACAGGGCTGCTGATCCCCAATATTAATTTGTGAGCCTTAAACTTTTTTCCACATACTGAGAAATTACAATCGCTCCAGTCGCATGAAATTAGCAACTTATTTACCCGATCGTATAAACTATTATGCTTGAGTTCATTCACCTTGAGATCCATCTGAAAAAAGAACAAGTTCTGACATAGTTAATTTGTAGGCTTATTTCCTATGTTGTATTAATTTTTAATTATATTTAAATAAAATAATGACCAAACTAAAAAAGCTTTTATATTAGTTGAATATAATAGAATTAACGAAACAAACACATTAACTACAAGTTGTGAGTTGAATAATAACCTTGAACTTGTGCTTATGACCAGGGACAAGCGATCAACATTCGAACAAATGACCAATGAGACAAACTGTACGATATTTAATAATACACAAAGAGAAATAAATTTGAGTATTCGTATTGAAACTGCCTGAAAACTTACCGTAATGTTTACTAAGATGCGTATACGGAAAACTATATATTGAATTTGATTCTAATTAACACTTAAAAGATGCGCTTACGGATGTTTGGGACTTGTTGTTTGTAATACAGATTAGACATGGGAAGATTCATAACTGGTTAAAAATAATTACAATTAAATTCAAACTTTAAACATATGACATAAAGTATACTTTAAAAATAACCTTAAATCTGTTAATGTTACTGTTGCTTTCATTATTGTGAAATATAATTTAAGTCCAACGAATAAAGTTTGATTTTAACTACAATTATTGGTAACGGCTAATAAATTTAGTACAGATTAAGTAATAGTAGATGGCCGGATTATTAGTTTCCTCAAATAATTATAAAAAAAAGTTAACCTTAAGTTGATATCGTTAAATTATATTTTAAAACAACAAGACCATTATAATGGGCATTAGTAATTTTCTTATTTTAAAAGGTACTTTTCATAAGGGTAGAATTTGATTGATATTATTTATATTAAAAAATGAATCTTCCAATGTCTAGTGGACAGATTATTACTTTGGAAATATAGCTGTTTTTTAGTGACGTCTATATTCGGTTGCAATATCAATAGCAAGGTATTCTAATTTTTGATGTGAAATAACTCTAGCATCGTGTGTGACTGACACATGCCGTGGCGCAGCGTCGTTACATGCCGTGGCGCAGCGTCGCCACCTCGGCTCTCTTCGCACACGTACAGCGATTTCTATTTTCGCACTTACCTATAGTGTATACCTACGATATTCTATTTACTGTGGTGCAAGCAACCTATATTTTACTTTAAAAATGTCAGTGCTTCACATCTGCCAGGCGTCCTGTGACGGATAGGTTTTTCTTAAAGATAAATCATAGATCATATCAAAACTGAAGTTTGCCTGAATATAATATTGTTAAAAACATAGATGCTAAATAAATTACACAGTTACAGAAGCGGATAGCATATTTTCATTAAAAAACGAAATTAAAATCTAAAGTACTACTCGTCTACAAAAGAATGGACCAGATGTCAACGACGTCATTGCGACCTATGGGTACGGTGTGCAAAAAAGCATTATTAAGAATATTTAGGTATATAATAATGCTGTGTCAGGATTTTCTTAGTTTCGCGGTTATCACACATTGAAATAAAAGATTTGATACATCCTGATGTTTAGCATTCTATACAGATGACGTGGTTACAGGCCGGATTTAAATAATAAAATATATACGCATTATTTCCGTAATAGATTTTTTATTTCAACATGCTGTTAGTTTTGATTAATTTTAAATAATAAGATGCATATTTTTAACCAAACTTCTAAAAAAGGTGGAGGTATAATCTTTGAAGATGAGATTCAAAATAAATAACACAATGACTAAAATGGCTTTAATTTTTATTTTAACTATAGAAAGAGGAAAGATTTGTGTTTTTGTATGTTTGTTACGTTTTCACACAAAAACTTTTGGACCGATTTCGAAAGTTTTACTAATTTAATTTTAAGCTACATTTTAATTGTACGACACAGGTTATATTACTTTTTTTTTAAATGCATTAATGTAACCCTTGATGTGAAACAATAAGTCTGTTATTGCGTGTTCTCTGCGAAAACTTTGAAGATAGAACTAAAAATGCTCTACAATATTTATGCCCAGAGGGTGCTTAGTCAGATAACCTGTCCGGTTACTAGTTAAGCACGCGGGTAAGCGATTCCGGGTGTCTCGAGCTGTTACTACCGCTACAATTTATCCCCTCCGCGGTAGAAACTAAACCGATAAATGGCGGTATATCCATTCCCCGCTGACCTAAATGCCAGAGACCGATAACGGTCAGCAGCGTTATCGGTGCGAGAGGGTCAGCACTGCGATCATCAACCCGCCTGCCAAGCGTGGTGATTACCGGCAAAACCAGAAATGAAAATCACAAGACAGCAACGGCCCCCAGTCCCCGGCAGCCCCGCTATTCCTAGCTCTGGCAGCGGTTATGGTAACGGCGGGGCAGGGGGTGCTAAGAATCTCCGGAAGAGATTCCGCTGCCAACCCCGACGACTTGACCTGGCAACATACAACGCACGCACTTTGAGGACCGACGAAAAGATCTTCGAACTGGAAGAAGCAGTAAACAAGTTACACTGGGATATTATAGGATTGTCCGAAGTCCGTAGAGAGGGGGAGGACACGATAATCCTCGAATCCGGTAACTTGTTTTACTACCGGGAAGGTGAAGTTCAATCTCAAGGTGGTGTCGGATTCCTTGTCCACAAATCCCTCGTCAACAGCATTGTAGAAATTAACAGCGTGTCCAACAGGGTAGCGTACCTGATACTCAGAATCACCAAACGGTATTCGCTGAAGGTCATCCAGGTTTACGCACCCACATCATCACATCCGGATGAGGATGTAGAGGTTATGTATGAGGACATATCCAGGGCCATGCATACCTCTCGGACATTCTACAATGTTGTGATGGGAGATTTTAACGCAAAACTCGGCGAACGAAGTGGGGCAGAGTTGAGAGTGGGGCAATATGGCTATGGGCAACGGAACCAGAGGGGACAGATGCTCGCTGATTTCATGGAAAAGGAGGGACTCTACATGATGAACTCCTTTTTCAAGAAACAGCCGCTCCGAAAATGGACCTGGCTGAGTCCCGATGGTTCCACGAGAAATGAGATAGACTTCATCATGTCTACGAAACGGAACATATTCAATGATGTCTCTGTGATCAGTAAAGTGAAAACTGGGAGCGATCACCGCATGGTAAGAGGCACATTGAATATCAACGTCCATCGAGAACGGTTCAGACTGGTGAAGTCTACGCTCCGACCTACTCGTGCCCAAATCCAAGACCCCGAGAGCTTTCAACTAGAGCTGCAAAACCGCTTCGACGGCCTTGAAGAATGCGAATCTGTGGATGAGGTTAACAATAGGCTAGTAGAAACTGTTCATATGGTTGGGACTAAGTACTTCAGAGCCCGTAAAAAGAAAACCAAGAGATTCTCTGACTACACTCTCAATCTCATGGAGCAAAGACAGACAATGAGCTTACAGTCAGCAGCGGACGCGTCCGATTACCGGCGTATCAACAGACAGATCTCCAAATCACAAAAACGTGATCTGCGAACCTTCAATACGGAGCGCATCAAAGACGCTATTGAACGCAATAAAGGCTCCAAAGTGTTCGCAAGAGACCTGTCTATTGGTCAGCGCCAGCTTACGCGGCTGAGGACCAGTGATGGCAAGCTCATTGCGTCGAAACCAGAGATTTTGAGCGAGGTCGAGAATTTCTATGGACAGCTATACTCATCGACTGTCAAGCCTATTGACTGTTTGGCTGCAGATCCCAGAGCCAAACTAACCCGACACTACACTGAAGACATCCCGGACGTCAGTCTGTACGAGATTAGTATGGCTCTCAAACAGATGAAGAACAGCAAGGCACCAGGTGATGACGGAATCACAGCAGAACTCCTGAAGGCGGGTGGAAAACCGGTACTCAAAGTCCTTCAGCGAATGTTCAATTCCGTCATCCTCGATGGCACAGTGCCGGAGGCATGGCATAGGAGCGTGGTGGTTCTGTTTTTCAAGAAAGGCGACAAGGCCTTATTGAAGAACTACAGACCTATCGCGCTGTTAAGTCATGTCTACAAACTGTTCTCGAGAGTCATTACGAATCGTCTCGTTCGCAGATTTGACGACTTCCAGCCTCCCGAACAAGCCGGTTTCCGAAAAGGCTTTAGTACCATAGACCACATCTTTACGCTGCGGCAGATTATACAGAAGACCGAAGAGTATAATCGGCCACTTTGCTTAGCGTTCGTGGACTATGAGAAAGCCTTCGATTCGGTGGAAACATGGGCCGTGTTGAGATCTTTACAGAGATGCCGAATTGACTACCGGTACATACACGTGTTGAAGTGCTTGTACGAAAACGCCACCATGTCAGTCCGTATACAGGACCAAAGCACAGCGTCTATCCAACTGCAACGTGGAGTGCGACAGGGAGATGTTATCTCCCCGAAGCTTTTCACTGCGGCGCTGGAAGACCTTTTTAAGCTTTTGGAGTGGAACGGACTGGGCATCAACATCAACGGCGAGTACATCACTCATCTACGGTTTGCCGATGACGTAGTCATTATGGCAGAGACTCTCGAAGATCTCAATACAATGCTGGATGACCTCAGCAGAGTTTCTCAACAGGTGGGCCTGAAAAT
The DNA here is from genome assembly GCA_015832385.1 of Elymnias hypermnestra. Classification (NCBI taxonomy): domain Eukaryota; kingdom Metazoa; phylum Arthropoda; class Insecta; order Lepidoptera; family Nymphalidae; genus Elymnias; species Elymnias hypermnestra. The sequence goes on from JACTOM010000070.1 coordinate 1,894,476, forward strand.
GAACATGGATAAGACGAAAATTATGTCTAATATCCATGTACCGCCTCACCCAGTCATCGTTGAGAACTCAGCTCTCGAAATTGTTGACGAGTACACATACCTGGGACATATAGTCCAGCTAGGTAGATCCAATTTCGAGAAGGAGGTCAACCGCCGAATCCAACTCGGTTGGGCTGCGTTCGGGAAGTTACGCCAGATATTTTCGTCTGATAACCCTCAGTGCCTGAAGACCAAAGTCTTCGAACAGTGCGTGTTGCCAGTGATGACCTACGGTTCTGAGACATGGTCGCTGACTATGGGCCTCATGCGGAAGCTCAGAGTCACTCAGCGTGCGATGGAGAGGGCTATGCTCGGAGTTTCTCTACGTGATCGAATCAGAAATGAAGAGATCCGTAGTAGAACCAGAGTCACCGACATAGTCCTGCGAATCGCGAACCTGAAGTGGCAATGGGCGGGGCACATAGTCCGAAGGACCGATGGACGTTGGGGGCCAAAGGTGCTGGAGTGGCGACCCCGCACCGGACGGCGCAGTGTAGGGAGACCCCCCACAAGGTGGACCGACGACATAAAGAGGGTCGCCGGTAGCCGCTGGAGCCAGGCGGCGCAAGATCGGGCCTTGTGGACGTCATTACGTGAGACCTATGTCCAGCAGTGGACGTCCATTGGTTGAAGCGACGACGACGACGACGACTGACTTACTACTTTCCACTGCCACGAGATCGGTATCTACGCGGGTGAAACCGCGGGGCATTGCTAGTTTTAAATAACTCGAAAAGTAGCTAATTTTGCTACGATTCATCATGACTTCGATTTCGCTCTCGCTATTGCTTGAATATATTTTCCAAGGCATTTTATGAGTTCCCTTTCCTTTAGGTCTTCGAGGTGGTTCTCATCCCAATATTTGCGCTCGAGCCTTTTCACGTGGTTCACGTCTTTCTTCCAGTCAGCTGTCGTGATTGAATTGAACAAAAACTTAATAAATAAATAGTTGAAAACGTAACAATTGTAACATTTAATTAATTAAAATATTTAATTTCTGTAACATAATTCTATTATTTTTATGTTGTATTACTCTCCTTTTACATGTAAATTCAAATTATAAATTGGATAAAATTTAAAAACTACCTTTCAATGCTAATAAAATAAATAAAAAACGAATCCGTGACAAAGATGCGAACCGTACTCATGCAATAGGACAAATATGGGGAGGTGTGCGGGGATGTGAGAGAGACGTCACATTCCGGCGAGGATCATTCTTTTAGCAAACGAGTTGTAAGCGTTCCTCTTTGGCACAAACCTTTTATGTAAGATGACTTTTTGGATTACAGATCCAACACGCTATTCCACCGCTGGTTGGCAGGCTATGTATATTCTAAAATTGCTCTGGGACTGCAGGTTCCCTCACAATGTTTTCCTTAATTGAAAAATGTAAAGATGAATGAATTTTAAACAACACATTCACAAATTTTTCAAAAAGAACTTATTTCTGCCTGCAACAGATTTGAGCCTATGAATCATAGCAAGAATTGAGTCGGTTATCCATTGGGCCAAAAAAATGTTTACATTATCTTTCAATTCGAGGTCTCGATATTTAAGTTATATTTGAATTTAATAGATCCTAATTTACGTAATTAAATAAGGATTACTTTTACTTACTTCTTCTTCTTCTTTTGTTTAGTGGCTTTCAGGTATGTCAATTGGGCACAGATCATCTTGCCAGTGTCAAGTTATTGGAGAAGACACGTTTTTGAATCGTTGATTTGTCCATTAATACTAATACAGTTCTACTACTACAAATTTGATTAGTTTCACTACAGCTGTAAGTGAAGCTATTGACTCGCAAAAGCAAGTGGATACCATTTACACTGATTTTAAGAAGGCGTTCGATAAAGTATCGCACAAAATTCTAATAAAAAAAAATAGCGCATTATGGATACTCTGGTTCCGTGCTACAGTGGTTGTCATCATATTTTAATGATCGCACTTTTTTCGTAGTTGTCAATGGTTTTAGTTCTGCAAAAAAAAGGGCCTATCAGGCATTCCGCAGGGGTCTCATCTAGGCTCCATTTTATTCAATATATTTGTAAATGACATGGTTTCCTGTTTTGTTAACTCAATCCCATACCTGTACGCTGATGATTTTAAATTCTCAAGAATTATATTGTCATGGAATGACTCAATTTTGTTACAAAGTGACTTAGACAGATTAATTGATTGGTGTGAATTTAATAGCATGCAACTTAATCAAGTATCACAACGGACTATTTTAAAATTAATTAATTTTCGACCATTTCTATATCCAACCAATTTGCTATACAAACACTGTAACTTACAATAAGACAATTATTTATACTTTACACATTATCTAAACAACATAATGAATTGGTCTATAATAAAACAATTTTAGAAAAACGTAACATCCATTTTGTAATTAAGAGATCAGAAAATTTAACCACTACCTTTATAAATAAATTTTATTGTTTCCTCGGGCCTTACTTATATAATAAAATAAATAAAGAATTACAAATTTATCCGATAAATAAAACAATTTTAAAAAATAGTCGTTTCCTACCTCCAAAAGCTAAGTTATGATGAAAGTGAAAGTCTTCTTAAAGTAACAAGTTATACCATTTTTTACACATACATTACACCATGCATTACACAAACACTTAATCTATAAACATATTATACCTGAAAAATACCATACATATATATATACCCAGTAATATTTATAAAATTTTTTAAAGCATCAATATATTTTACTTGAAACACAACATATGTACAATAAGGGCTTCTTTTAACAACACATCATAGAGAGTCGGCACTGGCAGCTGTAACACAGGTTTCACCTAGTTCAACTACAGAACGAATGTAAAATGGATACACCAAACTAATTTTAAGAAAATAATTTTGTAACAAAATATTGTAGTTTTGGTAAATAAATAAATTAATTTAAAAAAAAATTACTTATCAGCGGTCATGCATCCCTAAGAATAATATTCTGGAGCAAATTGAAATATTAATATAGCCGCAATCTTAATTTTTTATAGAAAATAATCTTTTTCTTCTTCTTCTTTAATTTATGGCTTTTATTGGTGCCAATCAGGGCCAATTATTCCGCCAACGACGTGTTTTCTGTGTTAATGTTGAAGTCATTCCATTGTCCTTGGAGCACTTCAATTAAAGCGCTAACATTATTTAAAAGTCTTACAAACGTTTATTAGTGTCTTAACAACTTCGCTGTATCTTCATGTTAATGAAGTTATATTTTATTTTATTTTTGGCGGGTTCGCCATTTTTACTCTTCCATCTTGAATCACACGCATACAACTAAAATAAACATTACGATCTTTTTTAGTAGAAATATGATGAATTGGATGAGACGATTTTAACTATCTCTATTTATCTGTGGTTTAACCACAGGTTAGGCGGCGGACTTTGTAATACAAATTTTAATGGCATGTTTTTTCTAGTCTGTAGTGATGGCGCGCCGGTTGTTATTTAGCGTGAACTTTCATGGAAATATTATTATAATGTGATGATGTTAGTTCATAAGCAACCCATTCTTTAAACTCCTTTTCATAATGGGGTCGTCATTTGAGGATACATTGTTTGATTTCGACATAAATTACCTTGCTCCGTCGAATAACGTAAGTTTAGGTTATGTATTTTTGAGATGAATATTGGATAAATTCTAAATAATATCAGTTTCTATTAGATTAATGAGCTTATATTTAAAGGGAAGAATAGTATTTTTCAACTCCCTAAATTTGGTAAACTTGCCTATGTTAAGTCAAGCAGTTTGATAAATTTCCGATATTATAGTTGTTTAGTGAAATTTAGTTTAGAGCAGTCTTTAATCAATAAATAACTATGTGAAAGTCTCATAATGGGGTACTATTAAGAAAATCTATAACTCTCAAATGTATAATAACATTGTTTTCAGACGGAATTACGGACTGATAAACAACGTAGAGATATCCTATTAGCTAAAAAGAAAATAATAGCCACACAGTAAGTATTTTTTATTTACACCTTAGTATTTTGAATCTGTAGCTCTTATATGTTGGCAGGTTACCACTTAACTGTGATCTCATCTGATGGTAAGTGATATTAATATGGTAGTATACTAATATAGTAAGAAGTAATTTATCCCATACTGGTCTCAGGTCAGCATCACAGAACACAAACCTTTTTTGTTTGGAAGTAGGTCTTTGCTTGTTACATGGTAATTATCCATGGCCAATGTCTCCAGCCTTTCTAGACATAGAAAAATTAGAAAATACAACTAAATAAATTTGCCCTGTCTTTCTGTACTTTGGACCACTATAAGACCTATCAGCGTAGACAAAAAAAATATAATGGTCTTAAATTATATGTAGGTTATTTAGTCAACTTTAATGATTGTTGTGGTAGTTATGAAAAATATGTTTTTCTATAAGTTAAGTTTAGTAACTCTTATTATCTTTTTAGTTCACTCCTCAAAAAATATTATAATTGTAAAGAAAAATTGGATCAGAATGAGGTTAACCTATTAACTGCAAATGAGGAATGTAAAAAAGTGTGTATAGATTATAGAGAAGTCTTGGAAAAATGTTCACAATTGCAGAAGGTAAGCTAAACTTTATTTTCTATAAATAGACTGTATTTATTTACTTTGTTCAATGGACTTGTTAGTTTTTATGTATAAATGTTACTGTAGCCACAGATTTAGTAATTTAAAGTGCCAGCAATCTTCACCAAATTTTTGTGATATCTATAAAATAAAACACTTTATTTAAAAACAAAGTAGTTCTTTGGAGCCCAGTGCAATTTGTATTGAAAATTGTATTAAAAAGTTTATTACACATCCTTTTCCCTGTTGCCTTCTTGTTCTTATTGGAATAATCAATGTTATTTAGGAATCAGAAATATCAATATATCTGTTGTTTAATTACTACAATCTTCCACTATTATAAAGAAAATGCAGTATAATAGTTTAAGGGACTGTTGGATTAGATCTAGAACATGCCAATATGCTACTTTTTCTTCTGAAAATAAGACATGTAAAGATAATTAGAAAAAAAGCGAGGACAAACATTTATGCTTTGAATATTGCATGAATAAGAAGGAATGTTGGATTAGGCTACAAAGAACTTCTTGTGTAATTATGGCGCAAGTCTTTTTTTGTTTGTACATACTATTTATTACTAAACTGGTAATGCATTGCTGAATGGTGCTCCTTCAAATAGTGTTTTGATCCCATAATTGGTGCTATTTTGATGTTAGTATCTAGGCAGGTATCTTTGACATAATTCTAATTCCACACAGACAAAGTTGTAGGAACCAGTTAGGCAATGAATAATCTTAATTTGTCATTCGTAGGATGGTGAAGCATTACACAGTAAAAATGCTGAGTTGGAGGCAAAGTTAACATTGTCACAAAATCAATTTGAAGGAATGAAAGCTCATGCAAATCAACTTCAAGTTAGTTCAACAAAATTTTAATAATTACCTTTTTGTTATATTGTAGTTGTGTCTGAACTTAGTACATGTGCATGTTGTCTGTGATTAATTATGGTTCTGAGATGTGGGCCTCATAAGAAAGCTCCAAGTCATTCTGTGTGTAATAGAGAGTGCTGTGCTCAGGGTTGCCTTACATGATCAAGTCAGAAATGGATCCACAGAACTAAAGGCACCAACGTAGCCCACCAAATTGTGAAACTGAAGTGGCAATGGTTGGGACACATAGTTGTAGAATGGATGGACATTGGGATCCCTAGGTGCTTGAATGGCGGCAGCTGCTGAATTCAGGCAGCATAATATTGGGCCCTGCAGATACATTAGGAGAGACGTAGATCCAGCAGTGTGAGGAGGCCTGTGCCCAGCAGTGGGATGTTCATAGGCTGCTACTTACTGTACTTTACCTTAAATCTAGCAGTAGACATTCATCTGTTGGTAGGATGACAATATCATGTGCACATATCAAGTACAACAGGTTATTAAATCATGTTTTAACAGATATCACAAATATACACTGCCACTATAAATTCAAAGTAATTATTTTAAGTCCTTTTTAAGCTTTGTAATAAATCAGGACTCTATTTTAATTTTAAATAATTATTTATTTACTTCAATTCATGACATGGAAGGTTTAGATAGCAAATTGAAACATGGTATTTCCTATAACATAAGTAGTCAGATTTGGCAAGATAATAATGTATGATATATATTACTAGCGGCCCGTCCCGGCTTCGCACGGGCAGACATAAATAGATTCCTAATACTAAAACTAAGTAGCTCTGAAAATAACTTTTTAAGTGAAGCATAAGAATGTGTTAAAAACCTGGAAATATTCAATGTTGCTTGCGTCCACTGCCTAAAGAGCCGACCGGCTACCTAGTTCATAATGGTGCACCCCCTTCTCCCGCACTGCCCCTCTCTCGTCGAGTTAGTTACTCGATGCGCTGTGTGGCGGCCGCCGCCGGCATGTATTTTTATTTTAACTTCATGATATCTTTTGAATGGAATATTCGATTTCAATAATTCAAAAAGTAATCAACAGGTGTTGAGACAGTCTTGAATATTAAATTATTTATTTGGATAAAAATTCATAAATGGTATGGATAAGACGGTCTGATTTTAATCAGCATTTCCATCAAGTTGTTAAATGTAAAAAAGTAGTTCTAGTGACGTAACTACCATAGTTAGACATATGGTCTCGCCAAGTTTTTTGTAGATATTGATATATTCTATAATATTATCGAAAATTGTTTATCCTATCAAATCAAACAAAATATTCTTTATTCAAGTAGGCTCAAAAAGCACTTTTGAATCGTCAGTAGTCTGTCCGTTGGTAACAAATCTACCACCGGTTCGGAAAGTTGAATCCGCTGAGAAGAAACCGGCAAGAAACTCAACGGTTACTCTTTTAAAGATAGTTTTGTATGCTACAATGTGTAATATATTGCTTCTGTGAGCAACTGGAATCAAATCCAAACATTTCTATCGCTTAAATAATCCTCAACATTATAATATGCCTTTTGTAAAAGGATGTTTTTGACATATTTCTTAAAACTATGCGGAGGCAAATCCAAAACTGATTGAGGTATCTTATTAAAAATGCGTATGCTCAACCCGACAAATGATTTCTGAACTTTCTTCACTCTAAAATATGGAATTACAAGTTTGTTTTTATTTCTTGTGTTAAAATTGTGTATTTCACTTTTCTTACTGAATAAATGTATATTATCACGGATATATAAGATATTATTTAATATATATTGCGACGGTACTGTGAGAATTGATGTTTCTTTAAATTTATCTCTTAGAGAAACACGAGATCCTAATTGATATATGGCTCGTATTGCTCTTTTTTGTAAAATAAATATAGTTTCAATGTCCGCCGCCCTACCCCATAACAGTATGCCGTAAGACATAATGCTATGAAAGTAAGCGAAATACACCATTTTAGCAGTTTCAACATCAGTGTATTGTCTAACTTTTCTAATAGCGAATGCAGCGGAACTAAGTTTACTTGCCAGAGTCTTAATATGGGCGCCCCACTGAAGCCCAGAATCTAATGTTATACCTAGGAATACTGTAGATTTTACTTTCTCTACAGGAATATCATTAATTCGAATGTTTGTACACATTTCTTTTGCATTTGGCAAAGTGAATTCAACATACTTAGTCTTTGCCGAGTTTAATATTAAATTATTTACTGAAAACCAATGTGAGACATGTGACAGGGTACTATTTACATCGTCGAAATTTTCCTTATTTCTATCAATCTTGAATATCAAAGACGTGTCATCAGCAAATAGCACTATATCACATTTGTCTTTCACATGGTACGCTAAATCATTTATATATATTAAGAATAGAAAAGGGCCAAGTATTGATCCTTGTGGGACACCCAGTCTTACCAGTGATCCCGACGACTCTACGCCATTTACGAATACCTTTTGTAGTCTATCTTGAAGATAGGAACTCAACAAATTAAGTGCCCCACCCCTAACACCATAATGAGTTAATTTAAGGATGAGAGTGCTATGTTCCACACAATCAAAAGCCTTTGAAAGGTCACAGAATATTCCCAGTGCATTCTGGGACCTTTCCCAAGCATCAAAAATATGCTTCATGAGCGACACGCCCGCGTCTGTAGTATTGCGACCCTTTCTGAATCCGTATTGCTTAGAATGAAGCAGGTTATATCTATTAAAGTGATCCAGTAGTTGGTGAAGTAAAATCTTTTCAAAAATTTTACTGAGGGTAGGCAACACAGAAATAGGACGATAGTTACCAGGGTCACATTTATTACCGGATTTAAACAGAGGCACGACTTTACTATGTTTCATAAGGTCAGGGAAAATGCCAGAGTCTATGCAATTATTGAAAAGGATTGCTAGGTGCGGGCTAATACAGTCAATAATTGGAAGAACAATTTTAACCGACATTCCCCATATATCGCCTGTGTTTTTTACATTTAGTGTTTTAAATGTTTTGATTATGTCAATATGCGAGATATGTTTGAATTTAAAAAGAACACAGCACTCGGGGACATACTCAGAAAGAAGAGAATGGGCTGCCGTTGGCGATGAGTCTACAGCAGAAGTCATTGAAATTTCTGTGTTGCAAAATAAATTTTGAAAAATACTAGCAATTTCCATATTAGACGAAACAATGGAACCATTAATACATAATTCAATCTTGGTATCACATGGTTTGACTTTTCCAGTTTCTTTATCATTAATACTCTTCACAGCGTATGTGATGAAAGACATTTTATAGATAATTTTTTTATATCTTCGCACAATTATGTTAATTAATTTAAAAAAATATAGTATATTGATGTTTGAAAGCAAATGGAGCAACCACCAAATTAAAAAAAAAACAAAATTTAAAGGGAATGACATTAAGTCAAAATATACATTAATGAAAACTCTTGTCTAAAAATATGGAAGGTGTAAATTTTTTTGTCTTTCTGAAAGCATTTGTGTTCTGATGAACAATTTTGGATTAGTGTATATTTTGTTGCCTATATCATAAATAGATCTGACTATATCATGACTCCTTTTTAAGTAATCTATCCATAACATGAATTTGACTTTTATATATGAATAACAAAAAATTTCATATAATGAGTTTAATAAAAATCTTCAAATTTGTGTCTTAACATGTAAATATTCTTTGTAATAATTTTGTAGTTATTAGTAAAAGATCAAGAATCAGTAATAGAAGCGCTTAAGGTTGAAAAGCACTTGGAAAAGAACAATTCTGATGATTATGAAAAGAACCTGTCTTCCATACAAAAGGAGAATGAGATCCTTGTCAAACATTTGTATCTAGTGAAAGATGTTGCTTTAGGTAGAAGTAAGTATAAAATATATTTCTTATATATTCTAATCATATTTAATTATATTAAAACATTTAATGTTTATTGCCAGGGCTTTTTGGAAAATATTGTTATAAAAATTAAGCAATTTAAAAAACTCCTCAGCCCCAATATGTTAACAAAGATAATGTCTTTTATATTGTTACTTGCCTATACATAAGTTCACATTTTATTTTCATAGATAATTTATTTTTAAACAATAAAAAATATTGTATTTTAATTTTTTCTTTAAAACATAGTGGCAAGATGTGGGGAGAGAGTACAAGAATGGATTTGCTACTTAGTAGGAGATTTCCCCTGCTTTCTAAAAAGAAATGACAAAAAAGCTTGTTTCTCCGTATGTTGTGGCTTCTACATGTTTTTGTTTTTCCAGAAAAATTAAGCAAACACCACAAAATATTATTACAAAAATATGATAATGTTAAGTATAGAAGTGATGAAGAAGATTGTTTATCAGAAAGTAGTTGTCAAGAGCCAGATTTATTTGAAGACCCACCTCATTCACCATTGTTTTCTTTGGCTACAGAATCGTCAATAAATAAAACTGAACATGTAAGTTTATTTATTTTTCTTAATTTAACATCAATTGAATTTTGCATGTTTTTTTCATTATAAACAATTATTTTCTGTTTACAGAATATTTGCGAGCCTGTCAAATTGAAAATATGTGACAAAAAAGGTTTGTACTCATTTACATGCATATATGCAATTTTAAGTAAAGTTAAGTAATTATAATCCAAAGTACATTACACTTTTTACAAGCACTTTATAGGTTTCTTCCACTATTATTAATACATACAACTATAAATAATAATAAATATAAATTTTAACAAAAAAGAACCACCTTCAAAACAAACTTACAAATACATTAATATGGCTGACACCGACTCCAAATATAACAATACGAAGAACACTATAAAAGAATACACAATTATTTCTTACTTTTTAGAGCATATTAATGTATTTGTATTGAAGGCCGTTCTTTTTTTGTTAAAACTTTATATTTATTTTTTGATTTTTAGTGAATCTGACGTAAACTAACAAATTTGTCTCAATATGTGTACACCTAAAACGCGTTTCTCATATGAGATAACACAGTTTAAAGGAACTCGAAACCCTTATACCACCGCTTCATACATAATTCACCTTTCAAATATTGCAATGCAGCAACAAACGTAAGGTCATTGACATTTGATTACAGACAGTAGGCGACTCAAATATCTGGATAGCTTATAGAAGATTCCGCCGAGTATCGCTGATTTGCTCCTAAGTATCACAAAACAACCCTTTAAGTATATCCTTTCTAATATAAAAAGAATCATTGAAATCGGTTGGCGTGATCTTGAGTTATTCGTCCATTTTTCGCGGACATGCTTACGCAAATTAAGACTTATCCGATTTTGTCATGGATGTCATCATCAGAACTGGCTTTTATTTAAAAAAAAAATCATCACGATCGGTTCACCCAATCGGGAGATATGAGTTAACAAACATAAAAAAAATACAGACGAATTGATAACATCCTCCTTTTTTGAAGTCGGTTAAAAACTAATACACAAATGACTCCTTTAAGAAGTCAAATTATCGTTGATATGAAAACACTTGCAGTCTTTAGGGTATTATTTGTAATCTTTTACATGTTTCACATTTTGTATGTTGTTTCATAAATTGTTCTTTTAATGATAAAAAACGTTATTAAATTACAGATACAATGACACTTCATGAAGATGATTCAGATTATAGTAATGGTGTGATTAGTGAAGACACAGGGCGGGGATCTTCATTAGCATTTTCTGATGGCGAAAAGTGCTTTAACAGCCCAGAATATTATAATACCGATAGTCCAACAGAAATTAGCAGAATAAATGACAAACCTATTTTAATAAATCCAATGAAGACTCCAAAAACGGTTAATGAAGTAGTTCATGTAGCAACAAGTCCTCTAATATTTGATGATGAAACTTTGCTCTGTGACAATAATTTGCTTTTCTGTGATGATGTAGGCCCTAGTAACTTGGAGTATTTCATTACTGAAATTCCTCTAAGTGATGAAATTGTTACAATTAAAGAAAAAAGACAGCTATGTGATGTAGGGACCAGTCCGGTGAAGGACATTGAAAGTGTGAATACAGCAACAAGCCCAATATTATTTGAAGAATTATATGCACAAGTGGGAACCATTGAGCTTAATCAAGAACCGGGTAGTGATTTAGGCAATAAAGAAAATAATGAAAACGTTTGTTTTCTTAGTAATATAAATTTATTATGTTCTAAGGAAAATACACCTTGTAATATATTGATGGAAAAAAATGAAAAAAGTGTAAATGGAAAGCATACTATAATCGATAATTTATCGAGCCATTGTGAGATTGAAATAAGTGGAAAGTCAATTGAGGAAAGGAAATGTTTAGAAATTAATAATAGCAAAAATTTCTGTGATGAAGATAGTCGTGATGATGAAATTGCAATGATATTAAACTCTATGCGTTTTACCCAGAGGCTACTAACACCTATTCCCAAAACTCCCGCTAAAGTAGCAAGAGTTGAATCTAGCAAAACACAAAGAGTTGTACAAGAAACGCCTGAGTTGCACACTGATTGTAATGAGGCTCAAATCCTGATTCAAGAAAATAATTTTTTACGAAGTAATATGGCAGAGTTAAGAAAAGATGTAACGTACATTAAGTCTCTTCTGAAAAATCACTTCTTAGCCCCTGACAAATCGAATTTGCAAATATTTCGCGAAAATAGAAAATTTTTTAATGCAGAATTTTTTGACACCACTAGTCAGGAAACATTATATATTTCTGCTGACCATGATGATGATAATAGGCAAATTGGTGTAACAGAAAATTCGAACATTGATCTTTCAAAAAGTACAAGTTTTCAGGAGCCAGCTCGATTTCCAAATCATCATGAAAATGAAGATAATAATTTTTCAACAAAAAATAAATTTGTTAATAATTGCGACATATTAGAGAAAGCACCTCCATCTATCTTTATAATGCGGGACACACCGCCAATTGAAGAGTGTGAAGTCGATGACTCAGTATCTATTGTCGATGATATTGATGATGATCCCATAAATTGTACACGAGAATCTATATCTTTTGAAAATGATGTACGAAGCGAAGATGAAAATGACATCATAATAAATAATGGTGTAGGTCTTACTCTAAATGAAATAAATCCTTCACCTGATAAAGCCAAAATCAAAAAGCATAAAAAATTGACTAAACTAGGTAGGTTTAAACAAAAATTATTACCTAAATATAAGATTTCCGCTAATTCGCTCAAACCCAAATTGAAGAAGATTATACCTATACCTAAAAAGAAAACTCGCATGGATGATGTAATTGCGATATTAAATAATAAGTCGGCATATGATAAAGCGGCAAAAGTTGTTGCTGAAATGAAGTCCAAAGAATTTAATTCTCTTAAAAAGTTTAACAAGAGAAAAGGTAAAAGACTACCTGACACCAAAAAGAATGAATTAAAAGAGGATAAACTTAATTTATGCTTAGAAAAGCAGCAACAATTATTTAAGTCGAACCAGAGCAAGATTCCTATTGTTTGTTTATCTAATTTGGAAGTAGATAATGAACAAATTAAGCGATATACAAGAAGAAAATTAAATTACCAGCAGGATGTAACCGATAAGATTAAAGTAAAGTTGTCTAGTAAAGAAGGTACTATAGCTGATACAGATATTGTAAAGGGGATTACTGCTAATAATCCAAATGTTGCCTCTAAAAGAGTTCTCCGTAGTTCTAGTAAAGAAGATTCTGTTACTGAAAAATATATTGAAAAGGAGATTTGTACTGATAGTCTAAACGTTACTTCTAAAAGTGCTAGGCGTAGTAGCAAAGGAGATACCTTCGAAAATACAGATTTTACAAAGGAAGTAATAATTGACAGTTCAAATATTGCCTCTAGAAGAGTTCTCCGTAGCTCTAGTAAAGGAGAAACAACTACTGCTACAGATATTGTAAAGGTTACTACTGAAACTCTAAATATAGCCTCTAAAAAAGTTCGGCATATCAGTAAAGGAGATACCATCACCGATACAGATTTCACAAAGGAAGTTATTACTCATAGTCCAAAGGTGGCCTCTCGAAGAGTTCTCCGAGGTTCCAGTAAAGATACTGTTGCTGAAACAAATATTGCAAAGGATATTATTGCTGCCAATCGAAGTGTTGACTCAAAAAGTCTTCTGCAAGGTACCAGTAAAGACACTATTGCAAAGGAGATTGCTGTCAGTCCAAATAATGCATCTAAAAGAGTTCTCCGAGGTTTCAGCAAAGATAATATTGCCGAAACAGATATTGCAATGAAGATTATTACTGATAATACAAATGTTGCTTCTAGAAGAGTTCTCCGTAATTCCTGTAAAGATACTATTGCTGAAACATATATTGCGAAGGATATTATTACTGATAGTCCACATGTTGCCTCTAGAAGAGTTCTCCGAAGTTCCAGTAAAGACACTATTGCAAAGGAGATTACTGCTGTCAGTCCAAATAATGCATCTAAAAGAGTTCTTCGAGGTTTCAGCAAAGATAATATTGCTGAAACAGATATTGCAAAGGAGATTATTACTGACAATACAAATGTTGCTTCTAGTAGAGTTCTCCGAAGTTCCAGTAAAGATACTATTACTGAAATAGAAAATGCAAAGGAGATTATTACTGTTAGTCCAAAAGTTGCCTCTGGAAGAGTTCTCCGTAATTCCAGTAAAGGAAATAATACTGCTGATTCAGATATTTCACAGGAGATTATTTCTGACAGTCCAAAAGTTTCCTCTAAAAGAGTTTCGCGTAGCTCCAGTAAAGGAGATAATGTTCCCGGTATAGATATTGCAAAGAACACTAACAGTCCACATAAGGACTCCAAAAGAGTTATGCGTAGCTCAACTAAACAATATACCATTGCAGATACAGCATTTGCAATGAACGATATTTCAAATAGAAACGTCATATCAAACAGAAATCGAGATCCTAAATTACAAAATGGTGAAAATGGCAAGCTAAATGTAAGGAATAGTTTAGAAAGTGTATTAAGCAGTCCTATTAATAATAGAAAACGTAAATTATCTAACACAGAAAATAGCAGCGATACTGAATATCTAACAGAAAAATCTGATGGAAAACGGTTGAAAATTCAGAATAACCATCCCAAGCAAAGTATACTATGTAGGATGCTGGAAAAATACGGGCGGAATGAAAAAATATCCAGTAAAAAAGTTTCAGGTAAATAAAAAAATTTATGTGTTTTTTACTGTACTTTAATGTATTTTGATTTACTAAAGCTTCTCTAAGGTTATGCCATAAGTAATTTGGTTCATAAAACTAAATTAATAATATTTTAGTCTTTAGGTATTTTGTAATAATATATGTAGTAATATTATGTTACTACTTTCAATCAGATTCCAGGTATGTCTTATCAGAAACCTGGTTTAAATTTTACACTAGTACCTTACTTACTTAAAAGGAGGCAACACTGTAATACATAACTTATTTGACCTGACTTTTTAGATCTCAAGTGTGGTTTCAATTTCAAATTCATATACACATTAAAATGCATTCAAAAATATTTTTCCACGCTACGGGTAAAAACATCCCTTTTCGCCCCCCCTCCCCCTATTTGCAAGATAAAAGTACCTCGACATTTCCTGGTTAGACTCCTCTGGCGTGCATGCACTTTACTTTGTTGACTTTTCAATCAATAACGACTTGTTATTGTTTGATATATTCTATAATATTGTCGAACATTTTTTTGTCCTATCATTAATACTCTTCACAACGTATGCGATGAAAGACATTTTATGGCAAATTTTTTTTCACCGGTTTATTCATCGGTTGATTTTAATAGGAATTTCTAAAGATTTCTGTAGTAATCTAGTACCAAATATAGCCTAAGTCAGTGATAATGTAACTTTCTAATGAAAAAAGAATTAAAATCAGTGCAGTACTTTTTGTGTTTATTCGTTACATACAAAAATACAAATCTTTCCTCTTTATAATATTAGTGTAGATAACTAGCCGACTTGGCAAACTTCGTACCGCTTCAGATTCCATAAATGAAAAAGCTAAATGATAATTGGAGAATGCTTTAACTTTTACTAAAAAATATCGAGATCAAACGTTTGACATTCAAAATAAAAAACAATTTCACTTTTAAATTTAGTTTGATTTCTGAACGACGGGACTAACATAAAATGTTTGACAGGTAGGGATTAGTGTCTAAAGAAAAGAGCATTTATTTCATATTTCCTTTTAAACCACGCTGGACTTCCACAAATAATTCAAACCCAAAATTACCCAAAATCCTTTAAACAACTAGTAGTGAGACTAAAGAAACAGCCATTGATTTTTATACATATTTAATAATGTTTAACTTTCAGACAATATTACCAATTCAATTTGCAAGAAATTACAAGAAGACATCGCCTCAATAAATGACTTGCCTGCTAGTAAAGCTAATCAGAGTATGTACGATTTAGCTAATGAGGTACAAGGTTGGAATTTAAAGCAGTTTATGTCAGGATTCATGAAATATTTGAAAGATCCAGAACGAAAGAGGGAACTGTTTAACAAAGTAAACTCGCAACCCGCACCACCGATGACTAAATCTGAGCAGGTCCTGTTGTACATAGTGAGGCATATGAATATAAGAAAACCATATATAGTTGAAACAATCCTTAATCATATAGAATACTCATTATTCCAATTAAATAGGACACCAGACTTTGATACAATTGAAAGTGTATCACATTTTTACGCATTGCTGTGTAGATACTTTGGTTTAAAACAACGGCTGAGACTTTTCCTATTGGATGCAATGTATTGTCTACAATTTAAAGTCGTCCCTCTTATTAAGCAGTGTTTGGATGTATGGATGCATATACTACCTCTAGCACACATGGGAATAGGTGAGTTAAATATATGTATTTAATTTTGTATTTTCATGCAATTAATGTTATGCAATCAAACTGTGTTAAAAAACCATGTTTGCTCTGTGTTGTAATTTATAGCCGACAAGGCCGTCGAATAGAACTCAAGCATTACCGTTATCGAAGTATTCTTCACCTATAAATAGCATTATGTGTAAAAATAAATCCAAAGCGATGTTGAAGAATTGGACTTTATTGAACATAAAACTTGAATGATTGTTATATTTTATTATGTTACTGGCAATGCCCCACGGTTACATCCTCATAGAAACCGATCACGGGGTGTGGAACGTTTACTAAGTCGAACTATACATTTATTTTTGTTAACCCTATAAATTTTTAGCTCGATTATTATAAATTGTTAAAAATGAAAACAAAAATTCAAAATGCAAAACTTTATAATATTGGAGAAGAGATTATTTGTAATACTTTATTGTCTCAGAATTTCCCTATACACAACATTTGCCACTCTGGAGTTCGAATCGTGATACATTATTTTCATTAGATTCGTTATATCTTCTCAATGGATGATGTCCGACATGTATTGAAACGGTTCTTAATGAAATATCATATAATAGGATAAGGATGAATACAGAGCTATAGTTTGATTATTGTCTGCACTTTTATTAACTTTTAAAATGTAAAAAAGTAGTTATGGTGGCATAACTACAGTGGTTGGTTATATGGTATCGCGGACTTTCTGTAGATATTAATACGTTCTATAATATTGTACAACATTTTTTGTTCTATCATCAATAGTATTCGCAGCACACGAGATGGCAAATTTTTTTTTTCACACCTTGGGTTACATTAATGCATTTTGATTAGTGTTCCCTAATTTTTCTGAGAAAGTCATGTGGCCTATGTCGCTCAGTGAAATTGCAGTTTTCTACTAGTGAAAATAACTACTATAATAGCAAATAAACTAAATCGTACACATATCTTTATTAAAAAAAAATACAAATTAACAAAAATAGGAAAAAATATATGTTATGAATAAAAACTTAAGCTATTATTTACCAATTATTTGACTTATACCTAATTTATCAAAAGCAATTCGCCAGATTCATGTTATCTTTAATTGCTATTTTTTGTCTGCAGCGAAATGTCCGTTAGTGACGTGCCTGGTGTATCTTTTACATTTCTACAAGTGTGAAGACAGATTTAACAGGGTACAAGACATTAGATTTATATTGAGCCGAAAGTATTTCTACCAGATAACAGACTGGAATGAAAGTAAGATATTGGAAATGTTTAAGAATGCCATCAGGGAAGTTCGAGGTATGTAAATTGTAAACATTCAGTATTATGAATTATTTAAAACTGCCAGAAGGCATTTATTATCTTACAAATGATTAATAACACAGTAAAACCTTGCGTCGTTTGATTTACAAGTACATATAAAAAAACATATAACTGTCACCTTACAAGTACTTATAACAAATACATACAAATGAATACAGGCATAGGATGAATGAGTTAAGTGTTCGAAATGTTGCCTTTTAAATACAAAAAATGATATAAAACAGAAGGTATTGAAGCCACATATGTAATTTTAATTCTTAAAATCTCTTGTTTTAACATGAGTGAATGTCACAAAAAATGTAAGAAAATATTAATTATTGATATTTGTGCTTTAATAGAAATCACTGCAGAGAAGAAAATGTTGAGGATAGCTCTTATAATCCTCTGCAAACGCCAGGGGCCAAAGTGGTGTCAGAAGAATATAATTCAAAATATGCTGATGCCTATGATCGAAGCGGATGACGTTTCAATGGCGAAAAGGCAGTTCTGTATTGAAATGTTGGGTGCATTGCTCAAACCTTTCCCAGCGGACATGAAAGTTCACGTTGAAATTACATTTAACCATCTACTTGATATGCTACAGAAAAACCGTGAGTATACTATATTTACTGCACTACACCTCGAACTTGTGATAGCTAATAATGTGAATACTTGGCATTCTCAAAGTGGGCGTACCACTAGTATATTGTAATGTATAAGATAATTATCTGCAATGGAAATGTTATCAGTAACATTATATCAAAATTAAAATATTCTTTATTCAAGTAGGTTCAAGAAGTATGTTTGAATCGCCAGTACTATGTCATTTAGTAACAATCATAGGTATCCTCGTCATTTTAAAATGTACTTTAAATCAAGTAAGGTGCCACTATTCGCTTCTCTAGTATTTCAATCCTCTGTAGGCCAATTCTAGGAAATTGCTTTTTTTAATTATCACACTTCATGTGAAGATGTATCGCCAAGCAATATTTGTGTTCCGGTACGATGCTGTACAGAAACTATAAGAGGTAAGTTACTTCCTGCCTGGTTAGCACACTTCCATCTAAGACTATTATCACTGTTAGCAATAAAAAAGTAGTCCTATTCTTATGTAACTTTCTCTTAGTAACTTCAACTTGCAAATTGTTTTGCATGCATTTGTTATATTTGTTAACATTTATTATTGCGATTTTCAAAAAAAGAGGGTTGCAATTACTTTATTTGAACAAGATATATAAAAAACAACACCCACAGTTCAATGCAAGTTCCATAATTCAATATCATTGACAGTAAAAGAGTTCTCCTGCGAGTTATGATTTTCAGTGAAGAAAAGTTTACCTCATCAGCCTTCCAGGTATATATGTGGCTTATCTATTTGCATCCAGAGCATTGTAGTGGTTATAAGTTCTAAATACGTTTCTCCCATGCCAGTGAAATTTACCATTATTATTGATTTCTAATTTATAATAACAGATCTATTTTTGTTTTCAGCGCCAGACTGTATGAAAGAAGCGATATTCACAAGTTTAATATACCTCAACAATTACAATGCCAGTCGTGTAACGCAATCGTTACTTACTTGGATGCCAAAGAAGGTGTCATCAGATTTCGAAAAACTGTTGAAAGATTACGTTAGAGGGAAACCTATTGGCGCTTGGAAGAAAATTTTATCGAGAATATCAGTATAAAGGTCCTGTTAAGTTTCTGTAGCTGTGAAGAATGAAAGGTTTAGATTTGGTTTACAATGATTTGTAACACATCTTTGCTATCTTTGCATTTTACCATATTAAGATTACTACGGATTCGATACAATTAAGATTTCCTCTTATTGTATACAGGTTAGAATTTTTACATATTAACCTTTCCGGAACTAAGTAAAAAAAAATCCACGTGATCCTTACGGGGGATCCAAAATAACCTAGTTCATTTGGTGTGAAAGTTGCGTGTATATTGTTGCGCTTCTATGAGGCCATTGAGCAACATCCGCGGCCATACAAACTTAAAACTGTCGTAAATTTGTCTCGCTCTTTCCTTTATTTGAGTGTGAAAAATAACATGCCATTGGCAGACTAAAACAAAACATGCTAATAACAGGAATTTAGATGTTGTGTATCAACTATTTGGGTTTTGTGTTATCAAAAACAATAACTTAAATTGCGCTTTCTAAAATAAAAAAAAAACGGGAAAAGCTATTTTTATAATGATTTTATGATTTAAAAAAATATGAAGAAAGTATACATTGGGGGATTGCAAATATCCCACTTCGGGCCGCTTAGGTCGAAAGGAAATTGTTTTTAACCAAGGCGGACAGGAAAGCGAGAGTGTAAAAATATATATAAAGAATTAATATAATAATGTATTTTGCTTATTTAATACTTTGAATTAAGGGTTCTGAAGGGTTAGATTACGCCTCCTTGTGGCGTACGTTTGGAAGGCTTTTAGATTTTAAAGTGGATTTACTTTATAGTGACCATTGTTGTTTATCTTCACATATAGTTCAGAACATTAAGTAATATTATATCATGTAAATAAGATGTACCATTAAGAATATCTGGTACAAAAGGTATAAGGGGAGCACTGGATCTTAGCCGATTTTTTTTGGGTGTAAATAACGTATGAAACTTTTTAGTGGTTATAGACATTTCATGTCACATAATTCTTGTTTTCAAAACAATTTTTATTAGTTACTAAAGAGTTGAAATTGGCGTAAATATTATCTGTTATCGTTTGGCTGGTATACTCTAGCACCTTGTAGTATGATAAAAAAATCATTAATGTGTAATTGTAATCACTCGTGAAGCAATAATATTGAGAAATAATGACAATTGACCAGATGAGCGATCGTAGAACAGAAAGAAATGTTTTTTATTGATAAACCGTTGAATTTGGCCAAAAAAAATTGTATGTTTTGATGATTCTTGTAGCAAATATGATTTTGATTGGTTGAACGGTGATTGGGTAATGGTGTAAATCGATTTCTATCTTATTAAAAAAAAAGTAAATCGCGTTAAAAGTTTCGGTAAAAAAAATTGTTTTTTGATTTATCGACTAGTCAACTTCCTCGTACAACTCATTTGGACTATAGATTTATATCAGGCGTCGTCAAATAGCGGCTCCTAATCCGCATGAGACCCATTTCATATGCACCGCATATGAAATGGCATTGTGGTACTTCTATAACAAAAGCTTGCCGATCCATGATTTAGACAACAGAAAAAAATACAGTGAATTAGTAAATTGATACCTCTTTAGGGAGTGCTCCTCTTAATAATTATCTCTTACTAAGTTAGTACGTTACTTTTAAAATTAAGGTTTGCGTTTATTCTGTAAAGATTAGGAACTTTACAAAGTAAAAAGAGGCGAGCTTACACCCACCACGCTACATTATAGCGGTTGGTTAGGTAAGCGACTGTAAATATACGTAGGATTTAAAAATGTATTTAATTCAAATAGTTCATACTCTGACGTCGGTGTTTTTAAAGTTTTGTTTGCGTCCACATATGGAACTCCACGTAGGATCCAAATTGAGTTTGTCGAATAAGGACTATTATTTTGTATGTTTTCAAGTATAATTTTGAATTTTATTTAGCCCTGTCGAATTAGTGCAAAAAAAGGGTCATCAATTGTGGGTAGCAATTTTCTTCGGGAATCGTCAGTATATGATAGTTTAACTTTTCGGATCTTAATCGAAGAATATTGATGACTGAAATTGCAGAAAATTTAATTTGTAACAACTTCGATTATCACAATTCTTCGCATAAAATTGAAAGTAAGCTAGTTATTAAATAAAACAAAAGACCGCCCTTAAATTCATGATGGGTTACGACGCAACAGGTTGCGGATCCCGATCCTGAAAGTTTAGCTGCTGCTAGCAATTAATGCAATGTAAAATTATAATACAATGGGGCTATATTGTCAGTAACATGATATATAATATATACATATATATGTAAGATTACGGTGTTTAAATCGTTTAATCCTTCGATTAGGTTTTGTTTACTTAAAGGTTTGGTTACGCCCATTTTTTGATATCACTTTAATAGTGAGATTAGAATTGGGTTAGTCTAAATTTTATCACCAAAACTATATCAAATAACGTCAGTCCTAATAGCAGATAAGTTAGTCATATTCGTTTGTAATATAACGTACAGTATTTATATAACCACAAGGTTTAGCTATATCGATGCTGGAAAGCAAACACGTAACACAAATCGAAAATTTTTCATGAGTTCATACAAACTTTTTTACTTTCGTATTTATCAACTAAGGCTTTATATTTATAATGTATTGCTAAACAGATTTACTTTCCTGGCGTTATCTTAAAGTTTTGTTATAACAATATTTTGCTGGTTACTAAGTGTTTGTTTTCCAGCGTCGTTATGTATATTAGAATGAGAATGTGGATTATGAAAAAAGTTTTTTTTGTTACTATTAGTGGGTTGCGATTCTTTACTTTTGGAAGCTTTGCATTCACATGTGAAATAGATAATTGTAACTTTTGCCCTATATGTAAGTTTATAATATTCATAATTGTAGGGTGTGAATACAACCCGATATTTCTGTGATTTGTGTTAATTTACTTCATTTTAGAAGTTCTTGTATGAATGGTGGAGAGAAAAAGAATTTTTACATGTGGAGTTTGATGTTTTATTTCTATCCTAAGTTGAAAAATTTTGACAATACAAAAGTTTTTTTAAATTGTATTTTACTATTTTATTGAGTTAGATGCTACATGTTAGAAACCATAAGTAGTAAAATAGCATCTTAACAAATTATCATTACTTTTCATCAGGTTTCAAAGTCAAACTTTAACTTGTCAGAAATAAAAAAGTATTTCTTTTTCTATAACAATAAATACACAATTATAAAAAAGAAAAGCTGAAAATTCTATGATTTCTTAGGTGATAACTAAAACATTGTTGTGCGCTTGAATTTCCAACGATGGCTAGACCTTACGAGATAAATATATAAAATAATATGCTACAGAATTGTCCATCTTAAAAAGATCGATAAAAAAGTCCGCTAAGATATATCTCATCACTAAATTATAGCCCATAGTAACCATTTTTATGATTTACAAATTACAAAAAAATATGTGCTATTTACCAAGCTTTTTTATACAATACAGACCAAAGTGGCCTTTAACATTTCATTAAAATGGATATCTTTGCCTCATTGGTCTAGTGGTTAGCATGTTTGACTACAAACATAAGGTCCTGGGTTCGAGTCCCGGGTCGGGCCAATTCGAAATCGATAGTGAGTTTTCTATTAAGATGTTCTCAATGTTTGCCCGAAGTTGGGAAAAATTTGGCGGGGTGATCCAACCCGTGTCTCGGAGAGCACGTTAAGCCGTCGGTCCTGCGCCTGATCTTTCTCCGGCAGTGTCGAATTGCAATCACGTTGGACTATGAGGGTGAAGGAATAAAGAGTACACTTGTGTACTATGCTCGCCAATCCGCAGTGGAGCAGCGTGGTGGATCTGTGCTCTAAAAACCCTCTCTCATATGAAAGATGAGGCTTGTGCCCAGCAGTGGGACGTAAATGGGGCTGCTACTTACCTTTCACAGGATATCTTTGAAGATATCTGAGATTTAACAAGCAGAGGTACAGGGGCTGGCGGGTCGTTTCTTCCCGGTTAGGTCAGCTAATGGATAGATAAAAGAAAAAATACAGATTTGGAAGTGAAAAATTTAATAGTTGGTTTTATATTTCTTGATTTCTACCATTATTACATGAATATTCACAAGTTGGGCGCGAGCATTAGGCGTCAATAATTTAACGAATTTGTGGTAATATTGAACGAAATTCGTTAGCGCCATTTGCAACAAACCAGAACCAGTAACCAAATTTGGAAAGGATACCAAAACTTCTCTATGAATTTCTTCCAGACTCTGTTTCCAGCTCGCGCTGAAAGAGGCAACGAGAGATATGGACTTCTTTTCTAAATTCGCCAACTCATTTTTCCTGTCACTTTCCATTAATTGTTCACCTTCCTTTACAAACTGCATTAAACCACCAAAGTGCGGACTTAATATCTCCTCAACATATTCCGAGCTCCTAGCTTGTAACTGTTCCCTGAAACTCTCGGCCTCTTTGGTATTATCTCTAGTCCTCTCCATCAGTATACTGAGAACCATGTCATAATTGTTGATCAGAAATATTAGCTGTTGTATTCTTTGGGGGAATTCAGCAGCCATTTTTAAAAGGAAGCAATGAACTTCGTCTTGTAGTGCGAGTAATAAATTGCTAAGCTCTTCTGAAGGAAACTGTTCGCTTAAACTGAGCATGGCAGCAGAAAATTCTGCGTACCTCCGTGTAATCTGAAAATACATTATTAAATTGTTAAGAAATGTTATAAAAATTAACTAAATCTATAATAAGCAATAGTAATATTGATAATTTGTTCCAAACATTAGTAAATAATGAATTTAATGATATAATGATTTTAAATTTAGGTTATAATAACTAGTGTACCTGTTATAGTTATTTTAATACCTGTGATATTTTGAAATTACCATTTAAAAAAAAATAACGCGTGATCCGAACGGGGGTACCAAAAGACCCCAGTTCATTTGTGTGGTGATCAGAAAGAGTTATCGAGCGACATACGCGGCCGTACAAATTGGTGAAAACGAAAACAGTGCGGTAAATTTGTCTCGCTCTTTCCTTACGGAGTTTGAATATGAGAGAAATGACATGTCACTAATAGATTAAAACATGCTTTGGAGTTTTTTTGTTATCTAAAACAATTTATTTAAATGATTTTTTTTTCACAATTAAAACGAAAAACGGGAAATTACTTCCTGATAATGCTTTCATGATTACAAGAAATATGAAGGAAGTAGCTCTTCCAATACTCAAGCAATTAAATTAAGATTTATACAAGGGGGATTTGAAATCCCCCACTTCTGACCAGCAAGCTTAGCATTGCCATATTTTTAATATCTAACCGTTGGACTACTCTACCCGCGACCTTCTTATAATACTGATTTTTTTTTAATAAGCCAGATATTTGAAAAGTAAAATAAAATACTGATAATATTATTTGTCCAAAAAGGTTATCCATTCATCGAGTTGGCAAATTTAGAATAAAAAAAGTTACATTGCAATTCAAATTCTATATACTTACATAGTGAGGTCCCATTTCTTTATTAGATAATTTAGCTGGATCGCAATCCCTTACACTCTGTATGTTCACTTTTAAAACATACTCCAACCTTGGCCATAGGGAAGATAATAGAGAATCCCAGTAACTAAAACCGTAACTATTTTTACTATAAAAGGTAAGGTGAGTAGCAGCCTATTAAATATCCCATTGCTGGGAATAGGCCTCCTTTATCATAGAAGAGAGGGTTTTAGAGCATTGAAAGTTCTAAAAACGTTACTTAATAAATTTAATGTATTCATTAAAAGAAAGCTACTTTATACAATACAATATTGTTCCTCATACAATTAAATATATAATTACATTGTATATTTAATGTAGATCAAAACTATTCTAAATCATTTCACAAAAATGGTATATCTTAGGAGATATTGGATTAGATTTATCAAGCGGAGGCACAGCGGCTTGTGGCATAGTTACATGAGGTTCAAATAGATGGCTATGTGTACTATAAAATCACCATTCATGTGTATGTAAATATTAAAAGATGAGGATTTAGGAAATTAGATGAGTACAGTTGGTCATAAAAGTTTATATTTTTTTAATTACCTGTCTAATGCTGCCACAGCCCTCTTGTGACACATCCAACGGTATCTATTTATGAGTTGTATGCATAAAAACAGTGCGAGGCAATCGTAACATTCTAACACATAGTTTTCAACATTTTTCTGTAATAATAAATATTACCATTTAAAAAAATGTTTCATTGCGTTTCAAAATGGTTATAGAGATCTGTATTACTAGGTGTCCTGCTCCACTAGCATTACGTAACAGAAGTAAATTAACATAGCCAAGGTAATAATTATAAAATTAAATTTGATTATGAAATTGAATTTATAACATAGTGTATACAAAGTATGTGTTTTTATGATCATATTCAATAAAAATTGCTAATATATTTTGAAGGATAGTAATTTGGATACATACCACAAGCAAAGATAGGGTTTTCCCAAGTATTCTATCAAATAACTCCTGCGCGTGACTGCCTTTGACATGGAAAAATTCAGTTGTGAAGAGGTATTCCCTGCAGCTATTATCCACAAGAGCATATTGTAAACTTCGAAAAAGTGCCTCATATGAATACTGTAATAAGAGAATGCTGTATAGTGATGCTGGAAAGCAAAGATGTAACCCAAAAAGCCGAAATTGCTCATCAGAACAGAATAACTTTTTATAAAAACAATAATAATTCCAACTTCGTATTTATCGACTAGGTTATCGTCGGTATAATATAATAATGAGTCGGAAAAATCGACCAATCTGAGAGCTTTCTGCAAAACTTGATTTCATAGAGCTGTACAATTAGAAAAGGGAAATTATTTTTATAATAACAATTTATATTACCTTAATTTTTTGTTGTACATGAGGAACAATTATAGGAGCTTCTAGTTCTTGAGCCAGTACATCACCACGATTACCGATAGTAAATATAGTACTTTTGTTTTTTAGATTGGATTTTTGAAAGAACCCTCCTTTAGAGCCATCCTCAACGCCCATAAGGTCTTCTTTTGTTGGTACCTCTTCATATTTTAGTTTATCAAGTCTAGAAGAGTATGACTTAAAATAGGAATAATACACTTTGCTTAATGTGTCAATATATTCATTGCATATTTCTTGTGCCACATTCCTTTCATTTGCTAATATGAACTCAAAGAAGAACTTGTATTTCAACATAGCATTTTGTGGTATCTGATAATTAGCCATTGGTTTTCTAAATTTGTATATCTGTTCCAATATGTATGTCCTAATTTTTGATACTGCTTTAATTTTTAACTTTTCTAAAACATCTTTCACATCATGACAGGCTTTGGTCTCTTTGAAGTCTTGTTCTTTAACAAAGTTTAACTTTTGGTTTAAAATTGCCAACTGAACCATAAACTCTTTATCAATAACAGGCACATTATTGATGCCACTGAAATTCACAGAAAAAAATATCTAATTTATATCAATAAAATATGCTATACATAAAGATTACACCGGCACACAAAAAAATGCCAAAAAACATGCCTGTAGATAGGCATCTACAGGCATGTATCCAGCCTTCTATTTCAAGTACATTGCAAAAAACTGCTACCACCACTTCACATCAAAGTAGGTCTCATAAAAGAATATGTCAAAGCTCTGGACAAGGATGGTGATTGTTTCAGTACTTGAGAGAAAAGTTGGCGGCGAAATTTACAGGATAATAGCTATTGCCCTGTAATTTTTACTTTTATTATTTCCAAAGAAGGTTATGACTGTTCTCTCCATATCCTTCATTTTACCTATAAAATTAGCATCCTGAAATAAAGTTCTAATCTGGGGTTCATTAAAAATTTCCTCATTTAATTTGGCATTTCTTATCACCGAAAACTTTTCTCTCACATACTACAAAAATATCAATAGACAAACACAAACAGTATTTTAACTTGAGCAGATGGATAGAAAGCTACGTTTTTTAACAAATGATAGTGGAAATTGAGAAAATCATTCCACTTAATCTGATATTTATTGCCATACAAATTTATCAATTATGATTTTGTAAATACTTACAATATAAGTGTTTCAGAGACCACCATATCTTCAATGAATGATGCCAGGGGTCCTTTGAGAGCTTGCCTGTTAGTGAGTTGAATGGACATATTAACTGAACGCTTTTGTAAACTTATGATTTCATTACTTATGCTGCCCAAATCATTCTAAAACAATATTCAGATATTAAATAACTAAATATTTCAATTTTGGATTTACCTCTTACTAATTCAGTAAGAGGACCTGATACCTTATATATTCATATTTTACCATTATCGCTGGTGAACAACAAATAAAGAATATAGTGAAATATCTCAAGAAAGATATTTTAAAATTTCCTTTTAAATCACTCAAAAAGGCAGTCATATTAGATCAGGCAGTGGAAACAATTAACCAAACTAATTCTTGTGTTTCGGCATCCAGATGATCAAAAATCTATATCATCAAATGGATGAAAAGACGCAGGTTTTGTGCATATCTAGTGACTTTAGGTTATAACTAACTAATATTATGTAATGAACACATTTCACGGTAAAGCAATTTTTATTAAGAAACTAAAAAATAAATATTTCAATCATAAGAAGCATAGACCTGATTATGTATTTACATACACATTTTCTTAGATTACATTCATACTAAAGTACTGCAGCCTTATTCATGAAATAAAACATTTAGGTACATGTCTACATATTCATAACACAGTTATAGTCCAGATAATCAAAAATCAATATAACTGCATTTTGCTATTTGATTTTTATTTAAATATGCCTTTTTTAAGTTATTGAACTTCATAACTAACAGAGTAAATTGAGAATTATAATTTATTTTCGAATATTAAAAACATCACTTACTAATTGAAAGTAAATACCGGGTGCTTCAAAAAAATGTATACACACTTTAAACTATTGTAGTTTTCCCGCTCTACAAGGCTAATGTTATATTTCTTCGCCAGGTGCCAGCATAATCGTCCCTCTATGTTATATTATCAGTTGGAATTTGTAATATCAACATGGGGGACGTACGTTTGAGTTTTGAAGAACGTAAGCAGGTTATTAAGTGGTACTGGAAGTTTGAGAATGTAAATGAAGTTCAAAGACAGTGGAGAAGGGAGTATGATACAGAACCACCTTCAAGATTAACAATTACACGCATACGAGACAAATTCGAAGTTCATGGAACAGTGTGTGATGTGCATAAAGGTCATTCAGGTCGGCCTCGAACAGCTACAAGTGATGAGTCATCAACGGCAGTCTTGGAACTGTTTCAACGCTCTCCTAACAAATCTTCAAGGCAAGGGGCACGTGAAAGTGATGTAAGTGCTAGCAGCGTGCTACGCATTCTGAAGAGAGGCAAGTATCGTGTTTACATTCCAAGGCTGGTGCAACAGCTAAATGACGACGATCCAGATCGAAGGTTGCAATTTTGTGAATGGATTCAGGAGATGGTGATACGTGAACCGGGATTTATGGGTAGCATCATTTGGTCGGATGAAGCCCAATTCAAACTTAATGGAACTGTCAATAGGCACAATTGTGTTTACTGGGGTGAAGAAAATCCTCACATTACAATTGAAAAAGCTGTAAATTTGCCTGGTGTAAATGTGTGGTGCGGTTTGTCTTCAAGGGGACTCATTGGACCTTTTCGATTTGAAGGCACTGTAACTGGTATTAATTACCTAACAATGCTTGCTGATTCCATATTTCCTGCCATTCGTGCATTATACGGTAATGATGATTTTTATTTTCAACAAGATGGTGCTCCGCCGCACTATCACAGGGACGTACAAGCTGACTTGGATCAAAATTTGTAGGGCCATTGGACAGGACGCAGGGGACCAATCCAGTTTCCAGCATGCTCTCCAGACCTTACACCACTGGATTTCTTTTTGTGGGGCACAGTAAAAGATGAGGTGTACAAACTGAATGAGATTCAAGCAGTGTGTAGAGAAATCTCATTGGACGTTGGTGACTCGTACTCAGAATTGTATTGATGCTGCAGGTCACCAATTTGAACAGTATTAACATTTGTTATTTATGTTTCATTTACATTGGACTTTCAGCTTTCTATTTTCCTGAAATTTAACTTTGAAGAACGGTAAATAAATTTTCTATGGAAGTTCAAAGTGTGTATACATTTTTTTGAAGCACCCGGTAGTAATGAGTCCAGTTACTACTGATTGTTCCTACATCTGTTGCAACCTTCATGCTTTAGAATCGTATTACAAGGAATTAATTGATAATAAATTTGCTATGAGACACACGCTTACCTGGAACACTAATAACATACTTTCCATTCTTGCAAGAACTTCGTCACAGTCTTCAATCTGGTTATGGAGTGAAGCTATATTCTCACTTTCTTTCAAATAATTTGCTACGGAGCCTTTTTCGGCTTCCTTGATGCTTTTATCGATTTGTAAAGCATACTCCCGTAAATCTGTTCCTTTTTTGAGCACTTCTTGAATTTCCAAATCTTCAAGGTCTTTGTCAATCATGTCGGTCATATCTGTTTGTGCAGACATCTTTAACTTTTGTAGTAATTAGAATAACAACTCTAGTTCAGTCTTCAAAGTTAGATTTTCAAAACATTACGCACACTACCTTGCTCCTTGTTAATGTCAAATGTCAAATGAATTGACATCTTTTTTAAAATTATATTTATTCTTGGATAAGAAAGGCCAAAGTTTTAGGTCATACAACCTAGTCCTTAGTTCGTGTTGTGAATTGACATTTGTCATTTCGCGTTATTGAATGGTGCCACCATAATATAGCCGCGTTCGTATTGGTTTTATATTAATATAAGCTGAACACGAGACTTCGTCTCCGTTGAATGTTTTTTTCTGCGTTGTTTGAGTAACAAACGTACAAACATACTAACTCTCACATTTATATTATTTGTATGATTTCTTTTTAAATACCAATTTTAATGGAGTTGAATTAGTAAAAACGAACGTAAAATTATGGTTGAACGAGCTTATTGTTCCTAGCTTGTTTTTTTTTCATAAATTGCAATCTTAACATGTCTAGAATACGGTAGTGAAGTGATTTTAAAATTCGAAGTCGATTTAAAGATGCAGCAGGTAGACGATAGAGCTGTTCAGAGATCTGAGTTGGCAGTTGAGGTCCGGGCCTATTGTTTTTATACCGGGCCGCCTTTATATATACACACATATATATATATATATATATANCTAGGTACTTAATACGTTTATTGATCCATAACAACTCAAAAATGGCGGCAATATTTAAAATATAATAGGCATGACGATATGACATATGAAATGTTGAACGTGACTTAGATGACTGATCGCATGCGCGGCGCCTCTGCGACTGCTCCAGTGTGGCCAGTTACAAACTGGGGTGGCCCTCTACAAATCGGTGTGCCGTTTCTAACAATATATATATATTTAAACAAGAGCTGAATAATCTGCTTTAAAAGAATTTCAACAGGATGAGAAAGGAATACTCTATGCATCAGACAACGATTGAAGGTAAGTTGAGATTTTCATAGTCTTAAACGGACTTGAAACTTTGAATGCGTTTTTCTCAAAATTCTGTTTATCAAACTTTCCTACTTTGTATCTCAAAACGGCTTGAACGAATGACTTGAAATTAATAGGGCACATTCAACATATGTAAACGCACGGATTCAACTATTATCAAATGAATCTATGAAAAATTCTATTTTTGGTGTACTATTTGGTATATAAAGACGCGTTCATTATAAGAAAAGTATTTTTAACCTATCTCACTTACGTCGGAATAAGGGAAATTTTAAATTAGATATGTCTTTTATTCTCTCTTAATAATAATCTCTCTTCAAAAAAAACTTACTTAATAAAATAATCAAAATTTCATTACATAAAAGGTAAAAAATAATGACAATAACACAATAATTTTATAGTCGAAAAATAACCATATAAAATCTTAAATAGCAAAAGAATAAAAAAAACCTTATAAATTATAAACACTCTTCTTCGTCGTAGTTATTGCTAGTAACCA
Organism: Elymnias hypermnestra; assembly: GCA_015832385.1. Classification (NCBI taxonomy): domain Eukaryota; kingdom Metazoa; phylum Arthropoda; class Insecta; order Lepidoptera; family Nymphalidae; genus Elymnias; species Elymnias hypermnestra. The sequence goes on from JACTOM010000070.1 coordinate 1,925,762, forward strand.
GTTTTTTTATCTTATTTATTAATATAATTCTATCTATTTTTTAATTTCCTGTGGTAATTTATTAGAAAGAAAGAAAGAAAGAAAACTTTATTCAGAGCAGTGTGATACAATTGAACATAATTTAACAATTAATATAATTTATTTTAATTGATTGCACAGCATTTAAGTTACAACAAGTGATTCAAATGCCGTGCAACCCCCACACAGCCCCAAAAAGGCAGTACAGCTCGGCATATGCCGTATGCCATACACCTGACACACGGCCCCGATTTTCAGCTGCAGCCTTGTCACGGAAAAGACGTCATCTGATCCGTTTCTCGCGTGCAACTTTTAATATCACTTACCTTAATAATTATTCTGCTATATACAACTTAATTAGTTAACAAAGAATTAGAAATACTTAGGATAGACAGAAGAAACGAATTAAACTACAACACACTACAAAAGAAAAACATTTTAACGATGTAATTCGTATTAAAAAAATGTTAAAAAAAAATGTTAATTCCGTGACTCTCTGAGGGACAGCGCATATACTAAACTAATATACATTTTTTATAAAAAGAAGGATCCTAAAAATTATGTTGTACTTGAAATTACTACTTTGTGTCCAATTGTAAATTTATTAAGAATTGTTTATATTTTATTCTAAAACTATTTAGTGAAATCAGTGTTCGAAGTGGAGGGGGCAGATTGTTCCATCACTTAGTAGCAAGATACTTAAAGCTGCCACGAAATGAAGCTGAGCCGCTGAATTATTACATAATTTGACCGCCATAAAGTATGCCTTCTTATTGATCTGCCAGTAGTATTCACATAATGTTTTGACAGTATTTTGCGTTTAAAAAGCTGTAATTAAAATATAGGATGTGCAATGGATGGCCTAATGTATGATGCCTCAAGACCAATGCAATATTTTCACACATTGATAAATAATTCGATGGCGGAAGTCGCACCGAAGACCTCTGCCAGGCCGATAGAGTTTAGAAAAATTGTAATACTAGGGCTTATTTATTATTTACGTAGTCTTTCTAATTTCTAATAATCTATGAAATGTACAGTAGGTACATTTTCCTTGAATATTCTGTTAGTAGATGACCGCCCGGTCATCTACTAACTAAATAATGTATGTAAGTGGTGATTATTTAGAGAGTGCGAGCTCCTCCTGCAATCTCAATAGGAATTTCCATTCCGTGCATTTAGGCTTCCAGATTAAAACGCCGTTTTTTTTCAGATAAGCCAATCAGCCGGAATCGTGGAGGAAGTGCGAGCTTATTTTTTCGAGGCGATGGTGTTTAGAAAGCTGTAACTTAAGTAGTACACAATAACATTTATAAATTGTTAAAATTTAAATTTATACTGTGGAAATATATATTAATAAATGATAATAAACTTAAAGCCCAATCTAATTACTGGTCCTAGAAAAAAATCCTACAAAATCTCTAAAAAAAAAGACCGTCTCATGGGACGACCATCTATAATATATTATGGGCTATCAAGTATGGAACAACATTTAAAACCCATCTTGTTCCTACCTAATTCTAAAAGGAATATTCCCTAAAAAAATTAAAAAACCATATGGTGATGACTACCGTAAACAATTTGCATTTTGTAAAATTATACCTAATTTAATTAATTCTTTTTCGGTTCCTTTCGGTTAAATTTTTTTAACTAAAACTTCAAAAAAATACATTAGACGCATTCTGTCCGAAGACTTGACGACCAAAAGCTCCAACTACCTAGATATAATAACTTACATGTTAAAAGACGGCGGCATTACTATATAACACCTAAGAACAATAATAAATATAAATCAAAAAATACCATTTGCAAACAACATCAAAGTATGGATTACCACTTCTTGAATAGGAAAAAAACACCTGTATGTGAATTATGTTTATTATTATTTTGTAATTATATCTATAATTCTTCACATGTAATTTTTTTTAAAACAATTATCGGCGCCATGGTGCACGGAAAAACTGAGAGTATATGTTTGCACCCCGTAAAATGAATATTTATTGTAATTTTTATAATGAGATAATAAAAAAAAGAAATAACCTACTAACTCACCATCAGGGGCAAATCAATCTATATAATCGCCTATAAATTATTTATTTTTGTGTAGACGTGTTCATAAATAATCAATATGTTTAAATAGAAATAAAAAATTGATTGATTGTAACGTCGGTTTATGTACGATAATTTTACATGATAATGTCAAAACAAAACATTGATGAAAAACTGTTGTTGTAATTAACTATGGAAACCACATTAACTTTTCGTTTAACTTTACTAGTTAACGAGTAGTTTGTGTGCTTTTTTTTCTACTCGGGTGTTTCGGCCGATGGAGTGAAAAATAAAATAGATGCACCAAAAGCCGAACGCTTAGGTTGATCGCGCCTCTCTAAAGCTTGTTCCGCGCTATCGTATGCACGCACGGCTTGGGTGGAACGTGACAATAAGTCATGTTTCTCCTTACGTTAATTTTACTTAAAAAAATGTAACAGACCAAAATTCATCATAAGTCATCAGGTAATAATATTTTTTTTTAGGTAAATAAACATTGTCACTTTGTTTTTTCTTTTAGAATATTCGATATAATTGTGGAGTTGTAGCTCGATAGATTAATAAGTTTAAATAACTTTACCTGAATATATGACTAAAGAAAATTTCAGATATAAATATACACGTTACTATTCAGACAACTTTGATTAAAAAGAAGTCTTTTTTTCGCCAAAACGCAACTAACCTGATTTTAAGGCTCTTTTAAAATCGGCATGATAACAATGTTTTAACTCAATTTCGATGACCTTTTGGCTTTATTCTGCTTAACATGAAGTTATATTGTGTGCTATCTAAATAAATATATAATTCTTCTTTACGTGTGTATGTGACAAAACTCCCAGACGGCTGCAACAATCTTTCTCAGAGTGTTCAGGTGGATTAACAAATGTTTTGAATGAATAGTTTTATCAGCATTTCGCTATCGGGATCGGGAAGTATACTGGTGACATCGCCGGACAGAGCTAGTGGTTTTACGTATAAAAAATTAAAATATCCGTTCGTGTTTTGTTTCGCTTTTGAATTCAGTTATTTGTTTTTATTACTGAAATTTGATTATATGTAATTTTATAAGTGGTAGATTAACGTTTTTAAAAATCGTTTGCATATTTGGATCAATATTGACGTCATATTGAAGGGTATTACAGATCATTTTATGCCTTCGAGATTATACCAAAGTTGCTGTACTACACCTTTCATCTTAACACTTAAAGAGACCAAACATTATTTAATTTTAAAGTAAGTAAAGTAAGCAAGTAGCAGCCCGTAACGGTCCACTGCTGGGCACAGGCCTCCTCAATCCAAGGAGTGAGGGTTTTTAGAGAATAGACCAACCACGCTGCTCCACTGCGGATTGGCAGGCATAGTATACAACATGTGCACTCTCATAGTCCGATGTGAAGGGAATCCGACACGACCGGAGAGAGATCAGGCGCAGAACCGACGGCTTAACGTGCTCTCCGAGGCACGGGGGTGGATCACACCGCCAACTTCCCAACTTCGGGCAAATATTGAGAAAATCTTAATAGAAAACTCAATATTGATTTTTTCTCATGTCTGTAACCGAACATGTTAACCACTAGACCAATGAGGCAGTGTTAATTTTAAAAGACGAGGATAATAAAAAGCCAAAAATTTCAATAACGCTTTCGCGTTTATTATTGTGACGAAATATTTACAAAGAAAAAGTAAAACATATCTATAACAAAAGCACATCAATCTATGTCAAGACCAAAGAAATGCAATTGAAGTCATAAGTTAATGAAACGCACTGATACTTTAGGATTAATGTAAGTCTATAAGATCTACATCTATCACAAAATTAATAATTGTATAAACTCAGAGCTTACCTACTTTGTGATGTGGATTGACGATAAAAATATTTTAAAATGCAAATTACAATTTATGAAAAATATTTATAATTTCGCATCTAAATGAATTTGGAATGTGATGCAATTGTAAGAGCAACTGTAATTTTTTTATATCTTCTTTAGTGTATTCGGATCAGATACTATAACCAGAACGTCAAAATATTGCTAAATTCATATATTCAATGATATGAAAGCACAACCCAGTGATTATTACAAAACTTAGGTAAATACAATATTAAGTTATACACAAGCCTAAGATTTATATATATTTTTTGTATATTTGACTTTTTTATAAGTAGGTAGGCATTTCATTCGTAAATCTGTAATACTGCGAAATATAAAATCGCGCCACAATGAACCAAGGGGGGAAATAATTTGTTATTTATTCTTATAAATCTATAAAATTAACTAATACACATTAAGGAGCCCTGGTTTTTGAGAAAAAAGTTCAGCATTTTTGTATTTTAGGAGTCATTATTAAATATATAAATAATATATAAGTGGTACAAAGTTATCACGCGTTTTACCATATAAAATTTTAAAACTACTTTCTATCTATTATTTGTTTTTGTGTGAAATTTGCTGCCTCTCGAAAATTTTGTCTGGCGTTATTTTATTTATTTATTCACTTAGTAAATATATTTAAATTCAAAGACACATCTCGTATTATTGGACCGTAAAGTGAATTTCATCCACTTCAACTTAAATGATAACATGAAAATTTATTAAATTAGTGCTTTAAGCTATATCCAATTTAATTTATATATTTAACTTGATAAGCACAATGATTCAACTTGAATCGAATACCGATTTATAGATATTTAAATTACTTATAGCATGAGAATAGTTTTACAACATAATGTTGTAGAGAATTCTAAATAAGTACATAGATTGATATGTTTTAGGTGTCTACTACTACATTTATATTTTACTTCAAAGAGTAACATTTATAAAAAGAAACATCTAAGCTACCTATCTAAGAAGGTACTCTTTAAGACACGTTGGAGTTAGGAACCTATAATAGGGATGCTGAACTTTTTCTCCTACCTTAAATGTATGTTTTTATTTTAACAATTCACATTAACATTTTATAAAATAGTTATAAAATAATTTAAACCTAAAAGGTAACTTCCATCTATGTTCTGGGTCGAGTCAAGCCGCGAGTCGTTCGTACATCTACGAACGCAGCGCTCTGTCGCGAGGCTTGCAATCCATATTTCATTCACACTCAACTATATATCAACAAATATCTTAATTATTCATAAAATTTTCTATAAAATTCGGTGTTTACGAGCCAAATTTTTAATATTTGTAAGTCATGTGACTAGATTTTTCTTATTTAATAATACACAAGTAAATAACGTAGGAATATTTTGTACGACGAGATGCCATTGATTACGAGCGGTAACTTAAATGCAGACTACTAAATATTTAGATACCTTTTTAAGATAAAAACAGAAACACACAAATATATACATTTATAATAAATTAAGCTTATTTATTAATTGTCCAGTTAAATAGGACGTACATGGTAAGATTGTCTTTCTTACTTAACATTATTTAATAATTATAATTATTGTATATGCATACAATAAGCATAAACCGATTCCGCGGAGATCGAGTTCTGTACTAGTCTCTAGAAAAATATTAATAATCTAAGTAAACGCTTATAAAAATAACGGAGTCGGCTCTAGGATTAAGAGATTGCGTTTTGAAGGCGGGCGTGGTCCTCGGGATGTCGATATATGGAAAACCAAAATGACTAAAAGGGTAGGCTCGCGCGGAACATATTTTCGATGAGGGGAGGCGCTGGCACTAAGTCTTCTAGTTTTAGGTAGAAGATTCGCTGAAGACCTTGCACAGACAGTGACCGCAGTTCCGGCAGTGCACCTAACACGCGGCTGAAGTGTGGGGCGCCCGCTGCATTCGTACTTCCACCACAGGGCATGTGGGCGCGCAAGCATCCGATTATCTTCATTTGTAGTTGCTCAACTCGATGTGGCTCTTTTAACCCATGTCTCTCTAAAATAAAAAAGGAAAATAACTGTTAATAAAAAGAAAAACACATATTCAAAAATGCCTTACATCAAAAATTATGTAACTTTACGGTCAGATAAATATAATTTAAAAGTATGAAACTAACAAATTGGATATAATTTGAAATATAAAAGCATTCATTAAATAAATTTTCATACACACCTGTCACGAGAGTCAATGCACATAGGCAGGCAAATGTAGAAATGTCGATATCCATAGAGTGTAGGGTATTACTGAAGTCAATTACAGCATGTAACCAGTCACCAAAAGATCTTTGACATTGTCGTTTATCAAGGACCAAACCATTACAGAAGGTTAGCTTGGTGTCCTCGGGGCGAGTACGATAAGCCAAACGTAATACGAATAATTCGAGTCGCGCTGAAGCAAAAAGTTGCTCTCGATCTTCATGACACAGTTCGCCAAACCCTGGTACTTTCTCTGCAAATATTTTTATCATATCAATAGATGTTGTTATAAGTGAATAAAACTGTTGAATCACTTCTAAATCAGAAATCGGTGGCTCCATTGGATTCGGATCTCTATACTGTGAATAATCCAGGTTGCCAAAATCGGGAGAGGTATCGACATGAGCTCTTACTAAGGCTGTAATTAAAGAAATTGGTGGACTTGGTGGAGATTCCTGTGGGCACTTCGGCTTGGAGGGTAATCTTCCTCGTCGTCCTTTAAGTGAATCTGTCCTAACGACCTCTTTAACCATTCCGACTGCAAGACACTTTTGAAATCGGCAAAACTGACACCTGTTTCTTCTTCTTTTATCCACTGGACACGATTTTTCAGCTAAACATACATATTTAGAACCTTTTTGGACAGTTCTTTTGAAAAACCCTTTGCAACCTTCGCATGTGCGAACACCATAATGTTGACATGCAGCAGTATCTCCACAAACAGCACATAGCTGGCTTGGTGATGAGGGTGCGGCACGTGATCCAGGATTATCCTGTTGAGTTCCGCCTGGCGAGCTCGATGCCGAGCTAGGCGCCGACGCCTGCATGCAATGAACTCTGCTTCCATGCAGCTTGGGACTATCGTTAGAACTACTGGATTCCGATCTTTGAACCGGAAGGGATGACCTTCGCTGTCTAGCTCCTTGGTCGGAAGATATATGCAAATCCACAGAACTGGGAAATGGCGGCAACGAATAAGCCTCTTGAGTATTTGTTACACCACCAGTATCAAAGGTTGGCGAACATGGTTGAGCGGGCGCATAATATGGTGAGGGAACATAAGGTAACGATGGCTGGTGATATTGATATAATAATTGAGTCGATGTGTGTCCTTGATGAGAGTATGCGCTAACGTTATAGCAGTCTTCATCCATTTTGATTCCAAATTCTGCCATCTCTTGTTTTGGATAGCGAACGGAGTATGTTTCTTCAAAACTTGGCAAAGCCGGCCCAAGGGTCGGAGATGGTGTTTCACTCACAGGAGTCGTTCTATGCGATTTTAATTCAGGAACAATTGGCGCATGAAATTCTACTTCAGGGAATGGATCTAGATTTTCTTCTAAAATTTCAGAAGAGTCTTCTTGATATTGTGGCGATAATAAATCGGTGAAGGACGTACCGTAGTTGCTCTGCAATTGAAAAAAAAATCAATAGATAAGGCGTTACACGTACAGTAGGCGGAACATTGACAGGGGCGGTCACGACGCACCAATAGCGCGCCTTTTGTATTAATATTGCTTAGCGGTGAGTTTTATATTGACAACGCCTGCTTGTTTGCAGGTGTTCTAATCATTGGTCATTTTCTATAAAAAGTTAAAAAAATAAATGCCTAGAAGGTTTGGCTACTGATTTAAAATATATAGTATATTAATTTACTTACGTGTGTTTGCAGCAGGAGCATGCTGGAGGAATTAGGCGTGAAGGCGCTTGGCGAGCGCGGCTCAATGGCGCTCGGCCCTGTAACAAAGAGAAAGTCCTTTTTAAAAATAATGTTGCCAGAACCACGGAGTTTTTTAAAGTAAAACTAAATTACATGTTACTGTCATCGGGATCAGTAAACATTAAGTGTAACAGTTGATTATTGATTATGGGTTTGGTTTTAACTGCACCGGAAGAAGACGGCGTGTTGACGGCACCGGACTTTGAACTATCACGCTACACTACCCATGCATTATTTATATTTACCCTCGGCGAACATACTTTGATTCGTACTTAAACACAAGCGCACGTAACTGATAAATCAATATCTCTCGCGGGGTTGAATTGATGACCGAACACTACCCTCTTGTGATAAGCAATGGCGCTAGAAAAGAAAGGTCTGTTAATTTATACGGCAGTTTTGTAAGCCAAATATTGCCGCTTTGAATACATCGTGTCACGGTGCTTGATTCGCCACGCCCCGAAAATTGAATCCTATGTATACCCCACTTACTTGATTTATGAAAAAAGGTACAACTAAAATATACCCATAATTTAATTCACGACCTTATGTGTGCACGTTAAGACTTGAAATGAATTAGCAAGGTTATTTGAAAATTTTTGGGGCGAAAAGGCGATGGCTCCCTTGGGAAGTTATGAAATCACTGGCATTTGCAATTTCTATTATACTAAGAACCATTAATTTCAGTCTTATTAAGGCATAGACAAAACGTACACTGACTATATTTTTTATTAATTTGATATAATTTACTACCATCCAATGTTAGATTTGTTATTGTTACAAAAATACTCATATTATACATTAGATTCAAAAGATTTAAAAAAGAAAATTATTTATACCTCTGTTGATATAATCGTTACAAATGAATAGTTAAAAACACCTTGAGATTAATTAATAGCACTAGTTTAAAATAATTTTGATTGAAGAAAAAAATTATATATAAAATATTGACACGGACCATTTCAAAAATGTCTGCAAATTAACACATTTTTGGAAATGATATGTAAATCGTTTTTTAATATCAGCGTCACTCGTACATTGGAATTTATATTACAATAATATAATTAATATGTGGATAAACCCATATTTGACACCTAAAAAGTGCTAGTGGGGCCTACTTTAATAAAGAATTAAAGATATGAATTTTAAATTGAATTTAAATGATTACAACGTCAATAAAGTAAGCAAATTTCCAGAGAGAGTAAGCAAATTTCCAATTTCTAAGCTACTGGGCTGCTACATAGCGTAATTGTTATTCAGGAAATTTGGAATTCAATTGAACAGTGTACTAAATGCTGGATAGTAGTATTCGGGTACTATAATTGCTCGAATTTTTTTAATTTATAGTTTTTAAGTAGTCATAAGTGATATTTCTATAAATTTTTATTGTTACCGTTTTTAGTGTTCAAAATGTAAACTTGTGATTCACACACATTGTCAATAAATTTACATGATAAGTATTTAACAATTATAAGTTTTTACATTAACGAAATACTGTATAAAAACTTTGTCTACTATGACGTTTAGTGTCAACAAACAAAAAGCTTCATTTTTTTATATTAGTAGACGACTCTATTTTACGAACATGAGAACAATTTTTATTATATACATATTTAAATACGTGTGCCTAACAAATATTTAAATGTGTCTATTATAAAAGAAGACAAATCTCCTCTGATGTTCTGTCCAAATTTTAAAAAATGGTGTAGATCTTCACAACAGCTCCGTGAAGTCCAAAGTATCCTTAATCTCTTAACTTGGACCGAAAACAAATTAATAATTTTTTTACAAACTAAAAATGCAGCGCAAGTTTGGGTACGTCCTCCCGCCTCCATGAATCATCAGACGGATTCATCCTGGACACCAGGAACGAAAGTTGAACCCCTACTACCTCATTCATGGATGAAGTGGGTTCCGCTTGTTTTTACAATACCCTCGTATTGAGACGCTTTCCGAGTCTCTCATTCTTAACCCATGGGTCGGGATTTCTGCATAAAAAAAATTCCCAGTGAAAAAAAAAGTGTGGTGTCGTCGGACACCGGATAGGAACGAAGTTCCTTATTACAATAATATGAATTTTAACCGAAAACTTAAAAAAACGCACTTAGGCCGCTTTGGCACTGTCGACCGAAAACTTAGAAAAACGTACTTAGGCCGCTTTGGCATTGTCGAGCGAAAACTTAGAAAAACGCACTTGGCCGTTTTAGTATTGTCGGCCGAAAAGTTAGAAAAACGTATTTAGGCCGCTTTGGCATTGTCGACCGAAAACTTAGAAAATCGCACTTAGGCCGCTTTGGTATTGTCGACCGAAAACTTAGAAATAGAAATGAAAATATCTGGCTTGCTTTCTATAAGGGAGAGAGAGACAGTCAGACAGAGAAACATGCGACGCCGCACAGCTTACAATAGCTTACTATAGCAAAAAGTGTCGTGACATCTTTTCGTAAGAATTTTTTCCGTCTAGCCCCCTTTCACAACGCGCGATAAGGAACTTCGTTCCAAAAGTTTCAAACATTAGATTGGACGATTATTATAAAACGGATTTAATCGAGAGATGTCTTCCTGCCTCTAGTCCATACCAAATAAATAAGAACACGACATCTATGGTCCACTAAATCTCGTAATGATCTGCTAGCTGTATAGTTACACCATAAAACGCAATGTTTAACCTTAACATGCTATTTTCAGAAAACCATCCTTATATTAATTAGATCATTATAAGAGTGGAGAGTAATTACTTCTGTATACCATTTCTGGACGATTTAAATGAATCGCCCATAATTGGTATATTATATCCATACTGAAACTAAATATAAACTTTCAATATAAGGATTTCCTTTAGCTGTTGCTCGCTTTGACACCGCAGGCGGTTTTTTGAGTAGTCACTGTCCTTCACAGGAAGCCTAGATTCGGACTATAATTCGAAAATTTGAGGCAATTGATTGTACAGCTGGCATAGAGCCAGGGTTTGAGTTAAGTAGCGCAGATTTTGACTATTGCATTTTATAACCTACTCCCATCATAAAAAAATTGTCTCCTCGTTCCTAAAAAAATTCAAATTTTCTCATTAAAAAGAAATTCAAACTTCACATTTACACACTATATCTTTTACGGTCGTCGTCGTCGTCGTCGCTTCAACCTATGGACGTCCACTGCTGGACATAGGTCTCACGTAATGATGTCCACAAGGTCCGATCTTGCGCCGCCTTGCTCCAGCGGCTACCGGCGACCCTCTTTATGTCGTCGGTTCGCCTTGTGGGGGGTCTCCCTACACTACACCTTCGGGCCCCAACGTCCATCGGTCCGTCGGACTATGTGCCCTGCCCATTCCCACTTCAGGTTCGCGATTCGTAGGGCTATGTCGGTGACTTTGGTTCTGCTACGGATCTCCTCATTTCTGATTTGATCACGTAGAGAAATTCCGAGCATAGCCCTCTCCATCGCACGCTGAGCGACTTTGAGCTTTCGTATGAGGCCCATAGTCAGCGACCACGTTTCGGAGCCGTAGGTCATCACTGGCAACACGCACTGTTCGAAGAGCTTTGTCTTCAAGCACTGAGGAGTATCGGACGAAAATATCTGGCGTAGTTTCCCGAACGCTGCCCAACCGAGTTGGATTCGGCGGTTGACCTCTTTCTCGAAATTGGACCTACCTAGCTGGACAATGTGTCCCAGGTATGTATATTCGTCTACAATTTCGAGTGCTGAGTTCTCAACGATGACTGGGTAGAGCGGAACATGGATATTGCACATAATTTTACGGTATATAGGCCTTAAGCTCTTTGTAGTAATACACAGCAAATAGCTTATTGAAGTATTTATACGTATGTTTCTTATTTAAAAAACAATTTGCCTAAATTAATGAAAATGCTATCCAAAAATATTCCACGCAGACGAAGTCGCGGGTTCGGCTGGCATTTTATATATAATTTACGTATATATTTTGGCATGGCATGCATATTTAGGCAGGTATTCTAGCATGGCATTTAAGGCAATTTTATGATCTATTTGGTTTAATTTAGGGTTAGTAGGAGCTTTGGCCTTCGATTATAACAAGCTCATCAGCAACGACTAGCTACCACGTAAGTATTTGCGTTCCAGTAATCAATAAATATACATGTTTATTTATCTCTAACCGCATTACAATTTTAGGCTGTCATCACTTACTATTAGGTGAGATTGAGAGCTAACCGGTATGAAATATACAATAAAAATGCCGAATGTTTGAATTACAGATACGATTTATGTTATATGCGTAGAGCACGGTATGTCTAATATGGCGGATTTTTACTGTATGGTTCGATGGCCGCCGTGAGATTTAAATTATTTAAATGCATATATTTAATTATGTATAACAACTATGCCAATAAGAGCCGTCTCTTTTGTAAATTATTTAACGTTACAGTACCCTTAAGTATTAGTAACTAAAAATAAATCCTGGTAAATTTGGACACTACTTGTGCCACAGACGAGCTTAAGTTACATATAGAAAGCTAGGTTTCCATTCTCAAAAAAAATATATATATACTAGTAAATCAATATCAATGTGGCTCTACTTGTATATTTATCTTCAAATACTCAAGGAATTCTGATGAATTTGGTGTAGAGATAGGAATATCTACAGATATAGAGATGGACTTGGTCATATATTACTATCAATAACACAAGAGGGTGTTATATAGATCCAAATTTGTATAGATAGATAAAATTTTAAATTTATTTCTTCACACATTTGAAAACATATAATGTGCAAAGGAAAAAAATGCTTTTGAGTTTTTCACTAATTAAATATATTGAAGATGACTTAATTTTTTTTTATATATAATACTAGCTGTTGCCGACGATATCCCGCTTATATTATAGCTCCCAATTTATGAGGAAATCTGTTGTGATACATCGAATCGGACTGTCAACACGAACCACTCTTGAACACACACAAAACTTTATCAAAATCGGTTCAACTGTTTAGGAGGAGTTTAGTCAGGCAATTGTTGATATTATGAATTTAACGCAGACGAAGTAATGGCTGCCATCTAATATTTAATCAATTTTCATTTAAGCCTTTACTGAAAATTTAACTTTTGAGGAAATGTAACTAAAATTTTCCATTATGAGCAAAATTTTATCAAATCCTCAAACATTTAGATGCATTAAGACTAAATTCGTGTAGGTGTATTGTAATTGGATATTCATGACACGTTATTTCCTAGTCTGGTTGATTGTAATTCCATATCCATTTTGTAACATCTTGTACTGTTTTTAATAAACAGGTTATTTGCTTTTAGTGACTCATCTTTGCATTTATTTGTTGATTATTAACAATAGCAATATCAACATCGAAGTAATTTTGATTCATAAAAATAAAATAATAAGTAAATTTGTAACTTCTTATTAAATTGATACGATTAAATTAGTGCGAAAGGTAATAATAACAGTATATTTGCAGCATCTTCTAAATAAAAGTCGAGCAGGAGAGCTTTTATGTAGAAAACTGAATTTTTCTTTGATAAAGGTTGTTTACCTGAATAAATACTAGACTATTTTAAATATAATATTAAATTATTTAATTAACAGCACAAGCTACTTTTAAAACGTATGCCACCTTTCATTATTGATTTAAATTTTTAAGCCAGTAGTAAATTATTTTAGTAAACTATACTCATATAAAGTGATTAAAATCTTACGAACATATAACGATCACGGAAATTTCCAAATTAATATTGCCGCGAAAATAAAATCTAGGTAGAATTGCATATAGATACAGCGTTGGAATTGATTTTTTCCTTGTTATTTTATTCAGTCTCAACTCCTCGCATCTACTTCCTTGTGTCTTTTATTTTTTAAAGATCTTGTATAAAATTAATAAAACACTGAATAGCGAATTTGGTTAAACGAAGGTTGAATGCTTTTCTGAGAGTCTGACGTAACGGCCTTCAATGATTTTTCTTTATGTAAACATACGTGGACTTCATTTAATATATAATATTTAAAAAGAATTAATATAAAAAAAGCTCTTCAGTCAATTCCCAAGCCTGAAGGAATGTCGTAGGAAAAGTTTAGTTCTAGATGACTTTAGAACGAACTATTTAAACTCATTACATAGCAAGAAGCCTTAAAGCCTTACGTGAGCTTTCAATAGATGGCCCTCTACAATTTTGACATGTAATATGTGAAAATGACTCTACATTTTCACATGTTAAAAGCATTATATTAACATTAAGTGTCACCTGTTATGAGTTTAAAAGAATGTATTTGATCTTGAGTGAATGAATAAAGAAGTATTTGATAAACAATTGAAATTTAAACAAGATATATATAGAGAACGTACTAATAGTATATACTGTCTCATTGCTCTAGTGGTTACCATGTTCGACTACAGACATGAGGTCCTGGGTTCGGTCCCGGGTCGGCCCAATTCAAATCAAATCAAAATATCTTTATTCAAGTAGGCATATTACAGCACTTTTGAATCGCCAAAATATTTTTTTTTCTTTTCCACACTCTAATTCTGATGTACGTCTGATAATGATACTCCAGAACGACTTAAAATCTAAAGTTACGAGGGTTCCTTCGCGCCCTGATCCGAGAAAAGCCCACAACAAAGTTAGTCGGGTATTATGTTTTTTTTTTACCATCATCATTACAATACAATATTAGTTTAATATAATTTCAATTCAAAAATCGATATTGAGTTTTCTATAAAGATTTTAATAATATTTGCCTGATGTTGGGAAGTGTGGGCGGTGTGATCCACTCCCGTGCCTCGAAGAGCACGTTATGTCGTCGGTCCTGCGCCTGATCTCTCTCCGGTCGTGTCGGACCTCTCTGATGTCGGTACATTTGTGTACTTTGCCTGTTAATCCGCAGTAGAGCAGCGTGATGGGTTTATGCTCTAAAAACCCACACTCACTTGAGTGAGGAGGCATGTGCCCAGCAGTGGGACATTAATGAGCTGCTACATTGCTAATAGTTTTGTAGTCGCTCGTCGTCGTATACAATAATTTATCTTACATTCGTACTAAAAAAAACTTTATTAAATAAGTTTCCAAATAAGTGCTTATTATGCACACAGGAAAGTTTCTAAAAGGCAAATTATTAAGTTTTTAAACCTTTACCCATGAATGGCAAGTAAAGCATTATTTTAAATTTATGTATAAACAAAATTAAAATAAAGAAAAATAATAAAAATCGTCATATGTAGAAATGAAATAACGTACAATTAAAATGACTGTGATTTCGTAATAACGAAAGCTCTCAGATCAAATGGTTATAGTTTTTAATATTTTCGTCTGTATGTTTGTTTATTTGTGCGGGCTTATAATGTTTTGAGTGCCGTTTGATGTAACTTTTGAATGTAATTCTTACGGGAAATAAGAAACTTCACATAGACAAAGCCGTTGGTGTATATTAGTAAATTTGCATGAAAGTGATATAGTTATACGGATGTTTGCCGTTGTTTTTAACTGTCCATTTAAATAAAAAATAGACAGTTTACCATAACATAAAAGGCACTGTACTTTTATGAATAATGTAATGCGGCAACTTACAAGGTAAGCGCGTTACTTTTTAGACTGTGTTAAATCTGACCATCAGCTAAGATCACAGTAAAGGCTTGCAAAAACAAGGCGCACTAATTTATATAAAGTTCTTGCAGTTATTTTTATTTACTTGTTGATATGATATGATAAGACGCTTTTATGTACTATTAAAAGCTTATTAGACATTTCACGAATAAGTTATATATGAAAAAAATACAGTAAATTCCTACTTATTACTAAAGCCATCTAACACGACCTTATTCTTATTCAGTAGAAAGTTTTCATTCCTATTCAGTAAAAAGACACTTCAAATGATTCAAGCGAACTTACAACTTTTTCCGCAAATTTAATTACTAATTAGGCTACTTGAAGTACATTAATATTTGTAAACGCTGTGTTAATCTATTGTGTGACCCACAGTAAGTTTAAAAAATCTATTTGAACTTGTAGATGAGTGGATAAATAAATTAAAAGTGCGTGCGTAGAAAGTACACATGCCAGAAGTGAAACTTTTTTGGCATACTAATTTTTACTCAAAATATTTATACAAACCTAAAATGCCACGTGATTTGTTAATTTTAGAAATTATTAATTAAATTTTGTTTTTTAATTTAACATTTTAGAAAAGGGAACTTATGAAATATTTTTATTTTATATTTTATGAAAAAGAGTATATTAAATGTAGAGTCCCATTTAATAATTTATTTTTAGGGACATTTAATATACTTGGTCGTTGACTATGGGCCTCATGTAGAAGTTCAGAGTTACTCAGCGTGCGATGGAGAGGGCTATGCTCGGAGTTTCTCTACGTGATCGAATCAGAAATGAGGAGATCCGTAGTAGAACCAAAATCACCGACATAGTCCTACGAATCGCGAACCTGAAGTGGCAATGGGCGGGGCACATAGTCCGAAGGGGCAATGGACTTCGGGGACCGAAGGTGCTGGAATGGCGACCCCGCACCGGACGGCGCTATGCAGGCAGACCCCCCACAATGTGGACCGATGAAATAAAGAAGGTCACCGGTAGCCGCTGGAGCCAAGCGCCGCAAGATCGGCCCTTGTGGACGTCATTACGTGAGACCTATGTCCAGCAGTGGACGTCCATCGGTTGAAGCAACGACGATGACGATGAGTATATTAAATTATGATATGACGAGTGGCACATGTTATTTGTAAATTTTAAAACTTCCTAACTTTCAAACGAGTTTAAAAACGCTGCACATCTTCGTGACGCTAATCACGCATATCATCCTTAAAAATTTTATCTTCATGCGCCTAAAGATGTTTCACTTCAAAAAGTTTTAGTAATATGATTGTAGAGAGTGAACTAATCGTAGAAATTGAAATAGTAATATTATGGCTTAAACAATAGCTTGTACGAATTATTTTGCCGATAAGCTCTCAAGAGAAATCAATATCCATAGACAATATGAATTTGTAAGTACAAGCATGTGAACAACATAGTCATGCTTAGTAAATCTTATGTCATAACATCATATTGTTATTTTGAAGTGAAATTTCTTTAGGCGCACGAGGGTATATTGTGTACGGGTGAAACGCGTCACGAAGATGTGCAGCGTTTTTTTGTGTTAATTATTTTGAAGGTTAGGTAATTTTAATATCTACAAATAACACGAGGCATTTTTATTAAACTTCAATATATTATTTCTATTAATTTTCGACAATTTTAATATTTTAATGACAATTAAATTCATTAAATTCCTAACATACCGTCCTTTTGCCCTCCGTTCGTCCATTTTAGATTTATATAAATATAAAGACTTAAAAATTAGTTTGACAAAGAAGTTTCACTTCTGACGGGTGTACTTTGTACGCAAGCACTTTTAATTTTTTTTACAAAATTGTACACCAGTTTAACTAGTAACTACTAACGTCATCTACTAACCCTAGTATATATTAATTCGTAAGGGTTGTGTAGTTCAAGTTACGGAGAACCTTCACAGTTCTGGTTGCAGTGTAACATGTAACACGGAGATGGCGCTGCTTGGCTACTAAAAACATAATAGTAAGCTACTTATAAATTTGGTGATTTATTTTATTGACAACGCAACAGTTGATAAATATCATAATAAAAATACTTTTTGAGGAAAACTTTACTAAAACAATATAAAAACAATGTTAAAACTTTAAATACGAATTCTCGAAGGAATTACTACCGTCATGATTACATTAAGACAAATAGGCTTGTATGTGAATGGGAATTCAAGTGAAAGGTTTTCTTTTCGAAAGCATATCATCCCCACCAGTCCAGCTAGGAGACACTCGTCAAACAAATCCCGAAGCCAACTATCTAGGTAACCGAGGGCAAGAAAGTGAACTCTGCCTGGAACACCATCAGGGACCGGCGCGGTTGTTCTGGTCATCAGGCCCTCGAACTCCATTTTATCATCCGATCATCAGATTGGATGGGAATGTAAAGGCAGAGCAATCAAATAATCCTCCTTTGTAGCAGACGGAGCCATAGCTGGAGGTTTAAAATTCATAGATAGCGTCGGAAACAGTTCCGCCACCACTTATCATCAGGTAATACTAAATCAAACTCTAACCTGTCAGCAGTAAGAAACCTAAAAAAAATTTAAGTATCTATTTCTAATATTATAATGGAGGAAATTATTTGTTTGTGTTATATTTATTTCCGAATACTTTTTCTAAAGAACTGGTAATTGATTACGTTTTGACATTGGTTTATAGTGGAACATAATCGAGTTAAGTGGTATACAATAATAATTTGTTATAATTAGCTTTACCTAAGAAGCCATTGCAGATTTTTGTATGAACATCAATATCAAATTAAATTTCTTATCATTGTAGGTATAATGTTATGTATTTCAAATTCTTTATTACCTTAACTTATATAACTCTGCAATATATAATGACGAATAAAACAAATAGGCAGTTATTTACACTCGAGTAGTGAATTAATAAATTCGGTTTAAAATGTTATTTAATGCAGACCGTTTTCAAGGTTAACTACTTAACATAAATATTGGCTTATAATACAAATTGTTTAAATTCAGAGAAACTTCTTTTGATTCGTATGAACATTTATATATATATTTGGAAACATAAAGTCAAAACAAGAGTAAGACTACAATGTGTTTTATTTTAAAGATTACTCAATAAGATAACCTGTAAATGTCACACAGAATTGGATTTATTTCAGAATAGTCTTTTTGAGGGTAGCCCATATATAGTAATAGATAAAATAATTAAACAAATGTAAATTACTCTGCACATTTACTGAATATTTCTTTTATACAAAAAATATTTTTTACAGCTTACAGCCAAACATTTACTGCATTGTATAGATAAAATTATAAAAAATTAAATAAAACTCAGGATTCATTTGATGACTTAATTAATAATTAAAAACGTTTTAATAAATATACACGCCGGCATATTTAGCGGAACAAAAAAAGCTTTGATATCAGCATCATAACCTTATATGATACTGATATCAATTTATTTGTGTATAGTATTTTTTTTAAATATTTTTCTGTCTCACCGTGATATTGCATTTGACAACGTGTGAAGTTATGAATCAAGTTTGCAATTTTGCCAAAGTGAAAGTGTAATCTTTTGTATTATGTTACGAGACTCTATTTAAACTTGTCATTTCAAATTTAGTTATTAATTCAATGTTAGTTAGTTATAAGTTTCTTTGCTTTATTTGCACCAAAAAATGCTATAAGCCGTTACTAAATTTACCTAGCGTTATTTGCATTGATAACCTAGTAATAAGACATGTGTCTTCTTGCTAAGAAAGTCGCGATGAATTAATCATATACATCCTATCAGTAAATATTTTTATAAGTGAAGTTGAATTATAAGAAAAATAGCGACACAATTCAAATAAGCACAATTTATGGAAAATTCTAAAATGAAACAAACCGTTCAAATCATTTAGTGGTGCCACAGCATCATTTTTGCCAATTTGAAAAAGAGCTTTTAATGTAAGAAAGTATAGATTGTGCTGTATCTTATTATTATGTGCGATATGTGCATAATTGTTTTCATAAATTTAACAATTTTTCTTTTCGATAAAAGAAAACATCCCGAGTAAATGTGCCTATCCGTAGTATGTATTACATACATAGCATCACGCCTCATTCCCATAGGGGTAGGCAGAGACCACGTCCTTCCACTTGCCACGATCTTTGCATATCTCCTACGCTTCTTTCATTCTCATTAAACCTTTCATAGATCGGTTTAGAGTACTCTTGACCTGGTCCTTATTTAAAATGTCCTGGATTTGGTCCAGGCGTTCCTGGACCTTGGTCTTCATTTTCTAACTTTCGCATTCACTCTTGTTTTCCTCTGTGTCTCATTCATGCAGAGTACATCTATGCACCTATCATGTATCATCTGGCATACTTCATCAATCTTTTCATTCATTCCTCCTCGTAAATTTAAAGTAGCAAAGCGGCTCTCTGTGGCCCGCTTTTCGCCCCCATTAAGAACGTGACGTGATGGATTGCGAATCTCATCATGTATTATTGATATCAATAAAATATATTTTAAGTGCGTCGAGGTATATACATTGTTAATCTTTATGTATAGCCGTAGGGTGGTTGAGTCAGCTGTAACGGGGGAGACAGGGGGAGGACGACGACGCGCTATTGTGACGTCAAGCTTTAAGTGACGCGTATATGGACGCTAGTTTCATTTCAGCCCATGATACAGTAAAAGCGTTTGCCTACGTCATAAATATATTAAATATTAAATCTATTGCTTATATTAAAATTATTTTTAGGTGAATCTATTAAACAGTCTCATTTGAATCATCATTGGTTTGTCCATCCTGCCCACCCTGTTGGCTTACTCTCGATATCCATTCCAACCCCCATTAGACGACAAAATTTAATATCACATGTAATTTTATGTTATTAACCTTACCATTTTTACTTTACCCATCGACCGCGTTTTATTGATTCCATTTGGCGTTGATTTTGTTTTGATTTGAAGAATGGATTTTAAGAGGAATCCAGCACATTCTAATTACAACAATATTAGTGATTATTCTTTTTATTTTTTTGGATTACAATAAATCAATCCAAGATTTTAAGGCTATAAATATTCAGCTGTACACACTATGTAACGTATTTATTAAAAAGAGGTTTTATCTAATATTTATATTGGTATTTTAGAAAGCTCTCTGAAATAAAATGATAAATATTTTCGTTATTCCATGCTTAAGGCTTTATTTTAACATTTTTATATAATTTTCGTGTCACCGTATTATAAGTTGAACTCCTCCGAAACGGCTCGAAAGATTTTCGTGAATCTTAGCGTCTAATATCGGTTAAAGTGCAGAATCGGAAACTCCTATTTTTCATCCCCCTAAATGTTAAGGGTGGATTACTCCAAAAAATATATATAGTTTGGACAATTATTTTTTTAGGTACACACGTATTTGAAAAGCTTTAAACGTCAAAGCTTCAAATACGTGTGCATTCATTCTATGCGCGCAAAGTCCCGGGAACTAACTATTAAAATAATAAATGATAAAAAAGATAAGTCTAAGCCGTTTCTCACAGTGACAGTGTGTTTTATATAAAATTGAGCTTTGCGTTTCAAGACGTGTTATTACGTCGCGCTTCTCGATCTATTCAAGTTATGTAATCTTTCATAAAAAATATATTATCTAATAGTCAACCCGACCACTCTTTGACGATACTGTAAACATACAAAATATTTTTCTGTTCCCGTATATATTTCGGAATAAAAAGTAGCGTATGTTCTTATAACATTTCTCTATTTGGCAGTAACGTGCCGTCAACATCGGGCCAGTCATTGCAAATATTGGGTGGAATAATCAGACAGACATATAAAAAAAAACTGTTTAATATTTTGATATTAGAAAGAAATTTTGTTGTATTAAAAAGTTGGGAAAATATTAATATGCAAATATTTGTGTTATTTAAAATATTTTTATGAATGTACATATATACCTATGCCTAATTATTAAGTAACGCAGCCTATCTTCTCTCTCTTTTCTTTGAATATCTGTCTAACCGCAAAGGAAGAGATCGCTATTTAGCGATAAGACCGCCCAATTGAACATAAAATTTAGTTAATATTCAGTTACTGTATTTTTCATTTGTCCTATTTTTGTTGTGTTCAATAAAGTTTACATCTATCTATATATATTCACAGTAAAATTGAAAGAAATCAAGGATTTTCTGATAATTTTACAGAAAAATATCAAAAAAACAGCTATCACTCATGGGACGCCTGACAGAAACATCGATTTTTTTTAAGTAAGATACAGATTACATGTATCGTAGTAAAAAAAACATTGTATACATTATAGATACGTGCGGTTAGAGAGACAATGAATTACCGAAACGAGTGGGAAGAGAAACGACGTGGTGACATTTCGCCACGGCGTACGTAGGTCTCACGCTTCACATCAAAAGTCTATTGTGTGTAATACTAGCTTACTCCTACCATGTTGCCTGACAGATATGCATACTCCAGAATTGCTTTCGGGATGTGATGGATAATTCACAGTCTCTTTTTTCAGCGTAAAGTATAATTATTATTCTTAAGCACTGATAAAGCACATAAGTTAGTAGAAAAAGAATTTGGTGATCACTGCCAAGAATTATATCACATAGAGTTTTATAATAGCAAGATTGAATGCGTATAAAACACCATAGCTTAGTCATTTAGCAGTTAAATATGTTAAATAAATATTCATGAATAGAGTTATTGATTGTTTTTATTCCGCTATGGTTTGAAGTACAACGTCCGCAACTCCGCAGTGTTATCAATATTGGAACTTACGTATATGATTAACAATCGTTCAATATTACGATTGAAAGATCCAGATGAAAATTGATTAAAAAACAAGTATTATAAAAAATCTTCTTAAGCTCATTACATAGAAAGAAAATTTTAAAACTTTTACATGAGCTTTCGTCAGACAGTGGAATTAAAATAATTAGTAAGTGATTGCATATATTGTATAAGTTTTATTATGATCTAAATTTACTGATTTATGTTTATGGAATAAAATGCTACAAAGCGAAAAGGAGACAAAAATAGCGATACAGAGTTATAGTATCTAATGACAGCTATGTTATATAACGTTTTATAGATACAAGTTACAAGGCAATCATAGATTAGTTTGTAGCACAATTTATTAAAATTATCAAACTATTTCCATAACATGCATAACTTTGTGTTAAAACCGGTCAAATGACCACTGGGTATCGTTATATTATTCTATATTAGAGGCGCCACTTATCACTTCATTAAATAGACGACGATATTTGAAGTAAAATATTATTTAGAATGTTAATCCTTATTCTATTACTTTATATATTTCAACATTCTATACATATACAAATCGGTAAATTGTGAATAAAATCTTTATATCATATCTGTAAGATTTTTAAATTAATTGAATGTAAAAATATCATTTATCTCACATGTCTTATTGAAACTTTTCATTAGTTTTTTGCAATATTACAGTTATATAGTCACTTCGTTTAATATACATAATCTGTATGCTTATCTTTAACGTTAACTAAAACAAGACCATCAAATCAATTCCAGAATATTGAATATCATAAAAATATTGTTCAGATATTTAATAAAACGTTAAATGTAATTTATAAAGCTTTATTAATAGCGACCTTGATGTCCGACTTCTAAAGTTCTATGTGTGGGTATTTGAGAACATTATAAAATTGTTGAAGAATGAATTTGAATTTATGTTTCTAATCATCGTAGAACTTGATACACAGAAACTTGTTTGATAAAATTTCTTGATTTAAGTTTAAGAGGAAACGCGTCTACGCAATCTTTTTGATTATATAAAAGTAGATAGATAATTATTAAGCAAATAAAATGCGCGTAATATATTAACAAATTTAAAACGCTTTGTATCACACCGGCTGTTATGGAAAACAGTATATATTTATAAAGAAATATTTTTCAGTATGGCGTTTCTTTCAAAGTAAGAAATAGTGTGATAAGAGAACGTTGTGGTATAAAAGACGTATAGAAGAGATATAAAAAACGTAGAAATTAAAATTGAGAAAGGTATGCTCAAGTAGTTTGAGCACGTAGAGAGAATGAATGAAAGGAGGCTGCCAAAAAGGATTTATGAGTCAAAATGAAAGGGGAAGACCAAGGTGAACGTTGCTGGACTAAAACCAGGATATTTTAAATAAGGGCCAGGGCAATAGTACTCTAAACCGACGAACTTGTATGAACCGTTTAAAGATAATGAAAGAAGCGAAGGATAAATGCAAAGATCGTGGCAAGTGGAACAACTTGGTCTTTGCCTACCTCTATGGGATTAAGGCGTGATACAATGTATGCACTCGTATGTATAGCGATTCTGGGTCCGTAGACAAGTAACTTTCGAAGATTGCTAACGCTTAAAAAATGTATGGGGAAGAAGTTTCATTTTCAGTTCAGTTTCGATATGAAACGTCATTCGTATAATTTTTTAGGTCATAGATTAGATTTTAAATTAGATTTTTTTGAAAATTTAATAATAATATATACTATAGATCACTTTTCTTTTTACCTATAACGAAATTTGAAAAGCCTAGCTTTTCTAACATCATTGTTACTCATTGGAAATGCAAGCAATGTACAATATTTCATTGATAATCAAAAAGTTTTTATTTTTCTATATATGTGTATTGTATGGAAAGAATGATTACGCCATTTACATTTTATAGATATTTACACGATGTTAAATATTTTATGTTCCTTTTAAATGTTCATATTTAAAAAGTAACTGTAAATTTTTTTCCACATATTTTCACCTAATATATATCTGTTAATTAATTACAGCGGTATTTTAAATAAGAATAATTAATATGAGTAAACATATAAAATTATTTAATAGTATTATTAATATAATCTGTGTATATATGTCAAGAATTTTATATATTACTGTTCAATCTAGTTTTTGCATTTTATTGCAACGTACCTTGGCACTAATACGATTTTAAAAGCTCGTCCTTTTATTCAGGACAAAACGATATGATCAATGATTTTACATTACGCGTGCTTGTAATTCTTTTAAAGTATCTACAAGAATTGAGAGATTTACCTATATATATTTAATCATTAGTAGTTTTAAGCTAATTAAGTTTTAATAATGTCATTGAAATAATTGTTCTTTTTATTACAACGGTTTTTAATTTTATCATGTAGGTTTTTTAGACTTGATCGGACTAGACACAGTTGTAATATATTATTTAGTTAACAAGCTACGTTGATTTTAGTAATATTCAGGGGCAATGATTCCAGTAAACAAATTTTAATTACTTGTAAACTGGATAATAAAACAGCTTTTAAATACATGTAATAATTAATAAGAACTTACTGATGTATTAAAACGAGTTCGGACAATAAAGCCGCTAAATAATTTTTCTTATCGGCAAGTAAGAAGTCTACTTCTTACACAGTTTTAAGATGCTGTTTCCCCTTAGACAAGGAGAAATTTTGACTAACTTATTTTAAAAATAAATAAAAACTATGAAATGCCCTGAAATAATTTTGCTAATATTATATTTGCTAATATTATAAATGCAATAACTCTGCTGTCTGTTAGGTTTTCATATTTATGTAATTGAACTAATTTTGATATTTTTTGAAAAGACGGATCACTATAAAAGGATATTATTTGTCACGAATATAAAATTTTATGGGGACTTAATAGAGCATAATAGCGCCTATGACAGATCAAAAAGTAAAATCAAAACGAAAATATTCTTTATTCAAGTAGGCTCATAAAGCACTTTTAAATCGTCAGTAGTCTGTCCTATGGTAACAAATCTACCATTGATTCGAAAAGTTGAATCCGCTGAGAAGAAGCCGGCAAAATCTCAACGGTTACTCTCAACGGCTTCTGTGAGCAACTGGAATCAAGTCTCTACATTTCTATCACTTAAATAATATGCCTTTGTAAAAGGATGTTTTTGTATTGCTCTTTTTTGCGATATAAAGATAGTTTCAATGTCCACCGCTTTACCCTACAACAATATGCCATAAGACATAATGCTATGAAAATAAGCGAAATAGACCATTTTGGTAGTTTCAACATCAGTGTAAAACTATGTTAACGTCTTATTCAAAGTAGAGGGGTTAGTAGCGTAGAACCACCACACTTGTCCATTCTTCACTATGTATTCTGCAAGTGTTATCGGTAGATAATATATGATGTATAAGATCATATAAGCGTTTAATTTTTATAAAGACAATATACAGGCTATAATGATGATTTTAAATAATTTGGAATGTCTTAACAACTGTCTTTAAAATACTTACAGATGAAACTTTGTGCTGCAACAGTGTTTGCGGCGGTAACTTGGCAGTTTGAAGGCTCGACTAGGTATAATATGAAGTTACAAGTTTAAGGAAGTCGGTAGCCGGTAAGCAAGGGCGTCCTTGAAACGGGGCGCGGGTCGATGCGTGACGTAACGCGGCGGATGACGTCACGGGCGTCGCTCGATCGGAGGCCGAGGCCGCGAGCTCGCGCGCCATCCACGACACCCCCTTTACTGCCGCTTTTCCACGCCACCCGGATATTTTTAGAATCTGTGACGTAATTCCGATACAAAAAACCTTAAAGCACTCCGAAAACCAAGGCTAAAAATATGCAATAGGCGGTATAATCCTTTAAGACGATATTAGCCGTTTAAAACTTACTCTCACTATAACGGATTATAAACGTTTAGATTTATATTTCATAAAAAAAATTCTTAATCGCTGATATTACGTACGAAGTTAAAGATGTCGTTAGATAATTAAGATAAAATTTATTTAGCTTTTATTATAGAAAGGAAATTGGATAAATTACTATTTTAAATGTTACGAAAGTATCTTAGTTTATTTAGTTTCACGTTCATAATAAAAGACGAATGAGTTGATAACGCTGTTTTGACATGCTTAATTAAATCCGCTTATTCTAATTAAATATATCAGATCGCATTGACATAATACGTATTGGGCGTAGAGTTGAGAACGAATGGACAATCAACTAGGCGAGTGATTAATACTTAATGTTATCATGTGGTAAGATTTAGAAAACTCGCCGTCTTTCAAATGGCTAATATTAATAATTACATTAAAAGCTTTGGGATATATTTTAATATGTTTTAAGTAATACTCTAATAAAAGATGACTTAATATTAACCGCCACCTTTAATGTGAATTGAAGGAACAAGGAGTGACATGTAAATACTTCTTATATACACATGTAAAAAAAAATGTGGAACTATATAAGTAAACTCTAATAAATATACATTTCGTATATTAAGAATTTTTTAATGAATGAACTTAATCTCATGGTGCACATTATATTTATGTAAGATGAAGTTGCTATTAATTTTGTGTATAGTATTTCCAAGTATTATAAAAAGTAAGTAAATCTAAATATAGTTCTGCGCTTTTTCCAATAAATTATAGTAGCCATAAATAGTTTTCCCTGGGGTGGTGTGGCGTGACGTAAACGGGAGTGTGATTTTATTCCACCTTGACGTCACTACAGCTGGCGATAGCGTGTTTTATCGTATCATCCCTATCACTTTATAACATAAAACATATATTGTAATGATTTTTTTCACAAAGAAATAGCCTAAATACCTTTCTACATATATACCATGTGTATACAGCCAAAAAAACTGTTATTTAGATATAAATTGAGACGTAAACAAATAGAGTGTTACTTTTTGAAGAGTTTAGATTATATTTTTGCATACATAGATTCATTTAAGTTTTAGTTTGTTAAAATCATGTAAGGGTTAAAATACTACCCATTATAAAACAGTTACATGTGTGTGTAATTTACTGGGAAAACGTAAAATCAAATAGGTAATCGACATACCCGTAGAACTGGAATTTTTTGCACTTTTCGTAGGTTATTGTTAAATACATGTGTCGATCATTTCTTTATATAACATTTCTTTAAACCAAACAATTGTTTTACTAAAAGTTTGCATTTCACATTGGGAGGTCATTTTTGTAGCTGAAATGTTGAGTGTTTTATAAAATATAACTTTAATATTAAATTAATTTTTTTGTTTGCATTTATATTTCGGAGACAATTAAATAATAAGTATATAATATGAAGAGCACCGAAAGTGTTTATGTTGCCTGATTAGCATATTTATTTCACAAACGTATGCATATATTCCAGCTCTAAAAGCTTGTGTGTTGATAGAGGATCAATAAATTTTAATTTTTCTCAAATTTATAGGCCCACTTAACTCGTATGACAAAATCTCCAAACTTTGTGTAATACCTTTATGTCTACCAGTTATCAGGTGATAACAAAAGTGAAAGCGATGTTTTGCTGTGCGGAATCTCTCGGAAACCGGTGTTTGTTTAGTGTTCATAATTGTTTATCACTTAGGACGACACGAAATAGTGAATGGTAAAAGTTTTATGACAACACAGTGCGCGGTTTTTGTATGACTGAATCATTGTCATTCATCTAAAAATTTTCCTATCATATGTACATTGCATTTAGCTTATAAATATTTTTTGGCTAAATCGATGTTGTAAGTGTAAGTTATAAACAAAATAGATCTCTTAATAAAATTATTTTTTGATTAATTAAACATTTCTGTTGTTAAAGTAATGTGTAACTGAGCTAAGATTATTCATTTTATGTCTTATTTTCTCCTCCCGCTTCTGTCTTTTGTTCTTCTCATCAATGGTTGTCTGGTAAAGATCGTTATTAGTGATAAGACCGCCTTTGCGCATTTTATTACTTAATTCGTATGTATCTTTTACGTAATTTATATTACTTCTTGGTTGTTTGCAATAAAGTTTTAATTTGACTTCGAACTTTAAGGATTGTGCAGCAGTATTGTAAGTGTGGTGTCAAAATTTGTATAAATAATTCGAAATTCTCGTATTAGGAGTGTGATACGAAAATGGCATTATGTGATCATTGGCAATTTGCGGAGGCACATCTCGCAGCGGCAGGTGCAACGTCTGCCGGTTGCGACAACATATTGGGCAAGTGGAAGGCAACTCGGCTGAGGCCATCGGCTCCGGAGGCGATCGCAACATAAGCATCCCATATTATGCTAACGTTACTTAACTTGCAATCATGACAAAAACAATATTAATTACGCCACACAATTCAGTCAAAGTTTAACTAGTTTTTTGCGGATATTGCTTGTAAATTACAGAATATGGGTACGAGCTTTAAGCTTTTCCGACGCTGATCCCTTAACAGTCTTAACTTTTGAGGACCCAATGTGCAAAAGTCGATAAATTTGATATTCATTATGTGTGAAACTCTCCTTTGTAAACATTGATAAATAATTTCTATATTGTGTTATTAACTAGTCTTAGTTTGTTACAGAATCACATATAGCAATTTGATTTCAATAGATTTGTCAAACAAAGCAGTACAGTTCCTTTCAGCCCGATATTTTTCGATGTATTTCTTTGTCTTGACTCAACTTAGGTTTTTATATACAAAAATTGAGTTTTAAGATTATTTTTACTAATAACTCGATGTACACTTAAAGTGTTAACTAATAATACGGAAGTCTGTTTGCGCATGACGTACAAAAACTTTTATAAAAACCGCGATTTCTTTTAATATCAAATGACCAAACAAATGAATTGAAAATCGGTCTCTTTTTATTGTTTACATGTGAAAAACCATAAATACCCATTAATTTCATTAGTTTTTATAGTCTTACAACGTACGGATAAGTTGTTTTGTATTTTATGCGAATCATATGTGAGCAAATATTTTCCTTTATAGAACTTTTTTAATATTTTCCGAAAACAGAGTATCTGTAAATTAAATAATTGTTTTACTAGACATTAACCAGCCGGTTGAAGTAAGAATTCTTGTTGATTAAACTTTTAATGAGTTGAAATAATAGACCTTTAAGTTAAATAGATATTGCGTGGGTGTGTGGACCTCATAAGCTTTATTGGAGACCTTTGAGATAGACAGGTTACAATTTATGGGTCAATAGATACCCGTGAGTTGAACTGTAAACCCTTCTTAGGCTATATTTAAACCGAGAAATAATAAAGGGGAACATATTGATTTCGGTTTCCGAAAAAACATAAAAGCATGTGTTATAATTTAAAATAAATTAAGAACTAAATTAATAGAAAGTTTCTTTTGTAAAACAAAAAAATAAAAAGTAAACAAAACAAAAAGTTACGTACGTGTGTTAAGGAATTGTCTAAGGCCACAGTGTTGGCTGGAGGGCGTCAGCAACGCACCTCGCATTCTAGCCTATGGCCATTGTCACGACAGTTCCACACAAAGTCTACGCACCCAGAGGTTCTACACAATGAAAGCGAAAATAAACACAGAAATTGGAAGAACGCGGATGATGGTGCGGGCGCTGACCTGGCGCTGGCTTGTCAGAATCCACAGAGGCGGCGCGCGACTCCAGGGTCAGAGCGAGGCACGCGCCAGATAGTCCCAATTCGCTAAGTAGGATCCTCATGCGGCCAAGCACATTGCACTCACTGCACGCGCACTCACTCACAGTCAGTCGGTAGTAGTAGATCGCGAAGGGGCGCGCGGAAGTACGCACTGGCGGGCGGTCGGTGCGATACTGAGGCCACCGCCGCTGAGGCTGGTGGCTATATCGCTGCATCTGACGTCACGGTTGCGACGTCATCGTCGTGACGTCACTAACGGTACCTCCCACAGTCCGCCCGCCGCCTCGTGCCTCGCCGCCCGCCCGAACCTGCGCTAACGGCATCGCTAGTATGGAGCTTTCATACGTCCGCGCCGCAACTGCCGCCGCAGCCACAGCCGCCCGCTAAGTTCCATGGCACTCATCTACCACGTTTTTTCGGTCAAGCATGCGGTCATAATTCAATCACAATGAATGATAACATTAGGATCATAAATACTGCTCGATATGTTGCCTGAAAGCTTTCCTTCGAATATAATATCACACGTAGCTAAAAACTTAGGTAAATTAAAATAACTTGTACAAAATTAGAAAGGATTGTTTTCATTAAACATTTTAAGTTTAAATTTAAATTGCTATCAATGTATCCCGTTTTTTTTTTATAAACTATTAAAAGTTTAACCAAACGAATACAGTACGAATCTAATACAGATTTAGAAAGACAAATGTGTGTATTATTTAATTATTTTACTTTTTAGTTCATTAAGTTTCATGACCTAGTTTTTAAGTCAGAGCTTAATTTGGATCTTTAGTCTAAATTTTCAATGTATTGTTTTACGTTTTTTGCTGCTATGTGATGCGTGAACTGTATCAACTAGAGCGGTGGCTTTTTAGTTAATATTTCGCACAAGACTGTTACGGTTTGCATGATTCGCCGAGGCTCATTCTGTTACTAAGTATACCCGTAGAAAATTTGTAATGAAAAATGCGGATGTTATTTCTCACGACGATCGATTCTTCTATAAAAATCGGTCTAAATGTCGGCATTAATTAATCGTCTGTTTAAAAGCTTACCTTATGTCCTTATTGATTCTATGAATGCGAAAGTAACTATGACTGTCTGTCGCGCTTTCATGTCACAACTGCACTTAAACTAAATTTGATGCACAGATAGTCTAGTAGTAGAGTCTAAGAATCGAACATAGATCTAATTTTCCCACGAGGTCTGGATATAAGCGAAACTTACTGAGAGATTTCCTTTAGCATTCACCCTTTTATTTGACATTCGTCATACACGTTCCTCGGACAAATAATGAGATAATAGAATCAAGAAGAAGGCGGATAACATCGCTGGGAACAGCGAGTACTGTCATATGAATTTAGTGAAAAGCTGTTAATTTGAAATTACAAACAGCCTCCAATTTTATGTATTCGTATAGATATCTGCGTTAAACTTATGTAAGATGATTAAATTTACTACTTACAATTTAGAAAATTTGATATTGAAATTTTGTTTCCATAATTGTCGATTTAAGATATAAGTATATGTGTATATACTAGCTGACCCACGCAACTCTGTCTGCCTATATATAAAGGTAGGACTGAATTGTATTTGTATGATTATTGTATATTATTTAGTGAAAAATAAAACTCATACGTATCTTTCGGTCAATAAAATGTTACTTTTAA
Organism: Elymnias hypermnestra; assembly: GCA_015832385.1. NCBI lineage: Eukaryota > Metazoa > Arthropoda > Insecta > Lepidoptera > Nymphalidae > Elymnias > Elymnias hypermnestra. The sequence continues at coordinate 1,957,267 of JACTOM010000070.1, forward strand.
AATTGATATAAACTATATCTTAAGACCCAATAAATCTTGTAAAAATACAACAAAATTTTTAAGTTTCAGAGCTCATCGCGTCAAACAATGTAAAGAAATTTTATAAATACACGTATACATTTGCCACTTACCGGTGTGATTTTGTAGATCAACTCCTTCGGGGTCTTTTGGTCAATGATTCATAGTAAAATATTATATAAGGCGCTAAATGATATAGTCACTGTGGGTGGATTTGAAGACGGTGCTCAAGAGATTGCTACATGGCAGCTTTTGGCAGTAATATGAAGATACATTCTGTTTTATGTAATTTACAATTGATGATTTTGCGCTAACAACATAAGTGAAAGGAGGAAAAATGCTCGTATACTTGATAAAGGGCACTCATTACTTTTTGATAAGGCTATCTTTTTTTATTAGACTAACATAATTAAAATGCCATTAGACGTTGAATTGTATGAAATATGATTAATTCACTATAATATGAAATTGAATTTACCTTGATTTATCCAAAATACTGCTGAAGTCGCTAATAATCAAAAATACTACAACACAACGTGTAATAGCTTCGTAGAAAGGAGTCGAAAGCTGAACGACCTGTGTGCATTTTCCATTGTATAATAAATATTCTCTATGATTATTTTTTATTAAATTTATTTAAACAGACAGCAGAGGCCGACATTTGGGATTGGAATCTTAAAAATAATCATCGAAATTCAACTACAAGCTTTTGAGTATTTCAATGTTATTGTTACTCGGAAGTCCGATTTCTATTACATCAATTCAATGATTGCGAGGCGCAGGGTTCGTAAATACTTCGAATATTTTTTTTGATTTTTTGATTGACTTTCTCGAAACAATTTCTTAGAAGATGCAAATCTGCCAAAATTAGTTTGTCCATGTACGTTTAAATAAAGTGAGACGATTCATTTCAGGCACTGCATTTGTACCTTATGCAGTGATAGGTAAACGAAATCCTGACAATTTTATTAAAAAACAATATAAACAAGTAGACCACTAAAAATTCTCTGAAAAATCCAAAAAATAAATGCAACACAATCTTTCAACGATCTTACAAGGTGGTTCTTTAGATATATAATACAAATCATTATTATTCCTCTCAAAGTTGCATTTATTGGACAGAACAGAAATTTATAGATTTATACGCTAAAAGTTGTACCTATATCTTCTAACTACACTTCATTAGTAGGCCATATCATTTTCAAACATACTTTTGTTGGAAATGTTAGCGCTTGGTATCACGTCCGCTCAGGCAAAAGGTAATTTACACCTAGTTTGTATACAAATTAGGCAGGTTTGTATCCAATATATTTGCGATTTCTTTGTATATTTGCGATTAAGGTGTTCAAGTCAGAAGATACAATTTCTTTTATTTATCCAGAGAATTAAGTCCAGGAGTGAAGAGTACTTGCACCTTTACGGCAATGATGCCCCCTAAAATTCCTTTCCGTTATTTCGCTTATTAAGTATATAGGCCGTTAATGTTTACACCACTATAATTATGCTGTGCAAGCCAAATTTGTACGCGTATCGTAGTTACTTATGTTTTTAAAATTGTCATCTCACATCAAATAAGGTAAATAAAGTTCTTTAAAATTTTATAGGTAATAGCAATCAATTCACATCTAATGAACCGTAAGCTCGTTTATTTCTATATAATATGCGCAAATGTGATTATGTATTAGTTATTATAAATAATGTATAATTATCACAATGCCACATTGGTCTAGTAGTAGCATGTTCGACTACTGACATGAGGTCCTGGGTCCGAGTCCTAGGTCGGCCCAATTAAAAAAAATCAATATGTAGTTTTCTATTAAGATTTTCTCATTATTTGCCCGAAGTTGGGAAATTGGCGATGTAATCCAATTTCGGGCCTCGGAGAGCTCGTTAAGCCGACGGTACTGCGCCTGATCTCTCTCCGGTCGTGTCGGATTCCCGTCACATCGGTCTATGAGAGTGATGGAATAGAGAGTGCATTTGTGTACTACGCCTGCCAATCCGCAGTGGAGCAGCGTGGTGGATCTATGCTCTAAAAACCCTCTCCGAAATCATATTAGCGAGGAAGCCTGTGCCCAGCAGTGGACGTTAATGGGCTGCTACTTACTTACTTATCTTTTATCATAATCTAAAATAGAATATTATAATAATCTAAAGCAGTGACACGTTGACTATAACTTGCTCCTTGGCTCGATGAGAGCCGTCGTCACACGAACTAGTGTTGACCGTGACGGCTCAGTCTTCGTTACCTACAAAAAACAGAGTGCCTCAAAAAGTTTTCACTTCAATAATTTCAAAGCAATCACTAAGGGTACACAATTCCGTAACGTGTACTAGTTACGAACAGCGAGTCAAATGTAGCGGTGACGGTGCCGAAACGGCGTTTGTCGCATCCCGCTCTCATTTGTGCAGACCGCTTCCGCATTGATGTAGCTCGTCGTCACACCAGGATATCTATAGGGCTAGCGTACAGCCCAGATCGAATGCACTAGTATGCTATTTCAGACTCCACTTGCTACTGGACCGACCCAGTTCTATTTGATATACAAATGCCTATATCTACCAAAAATTACCATGCCATAATAGCAGATGGTCTATTTATGTAAATGCATCCCTTTAATGGGCAAAACAGTACAGTCTCGTCTTCAGTTGAAAACATTTTTATAAATGCTTTATTTAAATTTGTAGACATAAAATTAATAAAAAAATACTTCTATGTCCGTTCATAGATTTCGAATTTATCAGGTTTCATTTAATGGACTTAGTCCACTTAACTGACTATCCAAGCACCACGATATCTTTAATTGTATTCGCCCTATTCCGATGGGATCCCGAACTTTGCCACTGACGCCACGAGGAACAGCGAGTGTTGTATTCAAGAATAATAGATATAATTTATAACTTTTTCATTAGATGGAAATGTCAAGGATTTCTGTATTAAAGACCCAAGTTACAGAAATTTATTATGTTATTTTTTATAATCTTTTTTAAGGGCTTCTATAATTTTAATAATACTTGCCAGCCCCATCGAAAATTTAGAAACTAACAAACATAAATATAAGTGTAATCACAAACAAGAAAGACAAAATTTCTTTGAGAGAATCATTAACAAATGTATATAACATATAGGCCAAATAACCCAAAGGTTCACTTAAGATTGAATTAAAAACACCAATATTTCTAAAATTTTAATTTCATTCATGCGTTAATGTGTCTCTCAAACTTTGATTCCGAACACAAACCGTAAGCAAGTGTTCAATATCTTCAGTTACTCCAGAAACTGCACAATTAGGGGCAGAACTCTTCCTCATAAGATACTTACCCAAAGGCATGTATTCAGATCTTACTCTATATGCTATTACTAACTTATTTGTATTAATTTTTGAATGTACAAACCACGGTATACGGGGAGGCTCAGACTGCACTGTCTTGTACCATATCCCTATATATAACGCCCTCTCATTAAAATATTCCCTCCAATCTTTTGAAATTTTAATTTTAGACAAAATTTCCGTATAATGCGGTTTGACAATCAAAAACACACCATTCTCATAAGCCAAATTCGCTAACTTACCTGCTTGTTCATTACTCCTCAAACCAATATGGGATGGGATCCTTTGAAATTGCAAGTCAAATCCTTTAACTTATTATGTTTTCATACAAATTATTTTCTTTGGCCTCAACCACATTAATAATATACTGCTAGATTCAACCTGCCTTGAATTAATTCTTTTGGCTTTACTGGTAGGGTAGTGGCTAGGCACAAACAGCGCAAACGTACGCACAAGCACACGTGAAGTCTCACGCACATGCTTACGCATAGCTCATCATCACGGATATCACTGTCAAGGCTTAACTTTAACGCAATAAAAATGTCCATAATTAGAATGGTCTTGGGCAACTGGGATTCACCAAGACCAAATAAAATAATAAAGACCCTGCGTGACACTCAAATAGTACGCATGTAATGTTCCTTTCAATCAAATTCATATATGCGTCATATGGGTAAATTAATTTAAGATGATTGGTTAGACGTAAATTTGGCATTAAGATAAATACTTTAAAGTCAAGTACATTTGCGGTTTTACTTAAAGTAAATATACAATATGACTTCCTCGTAGCTAATAGCCGTGTTTCAAAATGTAACAGAACAATGTTTAATACTCTACGTAGGTTCAAAAAAGTCTGATTGAATAGTTATATTGCAGATAAATAAAGAGTGAAAAAGGTAGGTAAATTACAGGCCCTTACAATGTCGTTTTATTTTAAATCTTAATTATTATGATATGTATAAGTGTACACGTTAAATGGAATGATGTAAAATTTAATAGCTGTTTGTTGGACCATGAGTCATATTGACCATAGAAAAATATTGTTTTTTTTAATTTTTAAGAGTTCGATCTTCAATGCGATTACGTGTTAGGTTTTTCTGTTAATAAGTTATTTTCGCATTTAATAAAAACATAGTTGAAGCGGCTCTTAATGTAAAATTTCTTTGACGCTATGTTCAAAACTGAATAGAAAGGCAGAAAAATAATATTTCAAAATGTTAAAACTAAATTTACAATGCTTGGAAATGTGACGAGTTTGCATTGATGGTGGTTTATCTTAATTGACAGAACATAAATATGATCAATTTTTTAATAATTGAAAAAAAAACCTGACTTTCAATACAATATTTAATAATGCCGTTGCAATGTCCAGCTGTCGGTGGTAGTCCGTTTTTAGAATTTGTGTGGTATTTACGGTCGTTAACCGTTTGTAGGTACATGCCTTGTATTGATGTTTATGTAAGGATTTCTCACTTTCGTGTGAATGAATTTTTGTATGCGTTTTATTTTTGTACAAGTATTGTCGACTGTAAAATTAATGCATATAATTAGTGGAGATATATATATATATATATATATACTATCATTTATATAATTTCTCAGTTGTATTAGTAAGATTTAGCTTGTTTAAGAGATTTCTTACGAGATTCACTGTCGACATACCAGTCTTTTGATGACATATTTTTTTAAAAGGAGAGTAGCTCAGAAATTTTGCAAAGTTATCTCAGATTATACATTTTAGTATAAGCATAAAGTTTACTTTAAAGTTGGAAACTTTTATTTTTATATTGCTTACTGGTATATTAACATGAATGTCATCTGTTTTATAACCAAAGTTAAAATGCGAAATTTCTTCATACGACGTGATTAATGTACATATATAGAAATAAACTGGGAAACGAACCTGTGGTTCCCTTGATCTTAAAATAAGTCTCGTCCACGATTGTCATTTGTAGAAATGATCTTCGACCTGCTCAACTTCAATCCCTTAGCGGTTCAAGCACACAGAAAAACGGAGTTAGGTAATTTTGCAAGCACAAGTCTGTACTTTGTGAGAAAGTGGTACTTCTCCAGTTGAGATTGCCAAAAGCATTCTATAAGAATGCTTGAAATAAAGATGTTACAACTAAGCAATCTTATATTATTTTAGACACAGAGGGTTGTTTTCTTCTACGTTGTGTCCGCATTCAGTACGATGCATATATTTATGGCTGTTACGATTGGTCGCATGCCCTAGTACTATTTGCTGCTCGCTCGGCGGGCAAACGTCCAGTTATTCTAATTTTACTTATAATCGATGCCGTGGCAACGTCGACTCACGACAAAAGACTCATCACGAAGAGGTGAGAATTGGCAACATAGACTTTAGGTAGACAGATTGTCTTTCATTAAAGGTAATGTTATCTTTATTTGTCAAAATAGCGCCAGTTATACCATAATAAGTTAAAGTGACCGTCATATTTTACGAAATCCGTTGTACATATATTTTAGAATGTCTGTATTTCATTTCCCTTTTGTTTTTAGAAGAGAAAATCATATGTGTGTGGAATTGTGAATGAAGCTTGAACATTCAGGTAAATTTGAGTTGGAAAAATAGCATATAACTAAACCTCAGTGTTATTTATTAGCAACGACATTACTACTTGTAAGTACAACATGGTTAATAGATCTCGTCTCATTAAATTTTTACATCGCCACGTAAATATTAGTGCAATTTACAAAATTGGTATTATTTGAGTATATATAATATTAAAATTCGCATTAAAATAATAGTTTGAATCCTTAAGTGGTCTTAATGCACTAATAGTAAAATAAAAACAAAAAATATTAAACGTCACATTTTGAAGTTTAAGAAGGGGTCAACGAAAACCTATATTTGAATAAAAGTTATGAAAGTAGCAGCCCATTAATGTCTCACTGCTGGGCACAGGCCTACTCATACCAGAAAGGGTTTTTAGATCATAGACCCACCACGCTGATCCACTGCGGATTGGCAGTCATACTACACAAGTACACTCTCTATTCCTTCACTCTCATAAATGTGACGGGAATCTGCCTAACCGGAGAGAGATTAGGCGCAGGACCGACAGCTTAATATGCTCTCCGAGGCACGGGGTTGGAGCACACCGTCAAATTCCCAACTTCGGGCAAATATTGACAAAATGTTAATAGAAATCTCAATATCTATTTTTGAATTGGCTTGACCCGGGACTGGAACTCAGGACCTCATGTCTGTAGTAGAACATGCTAACCACTAGACCAATGAGGAGTGAGTCTCGTGCCAGTAGAGTTTTTATATACTATATTGAATATATATACATGCCATAAGTTTCTTTTATTGCTGACAGGATAGCGCTTGACTGTGGGCTCAATTGATGGTCAATATATGAAATGATACAGTCTAAGACGGAAGCGTTTAATCTGTTGAGAGGTAATTTATCTCTAATGGTTTCTATATAGCATTGTACCGGAATACAAATATTCTAACTAGCAGTCCAATTATCCTGAATATCTTAAACCCGTTGCATAAAAAGAACCTTTAAACTTTGTATGTAAGCTTCCAATAGATGGTGATGTATAATTATGCAAAATGAATTTTATTAATAAATTAATATTAGAAACAACTGGATTAATATCAAATGTCATCCACAACGAATTAAAAATGTATTTGAACTGTGTGAAACAATTCTGGGAATGAAAAATTACTTTGCTCTAATTGTTGCTTCTCTGCTATAGAAAAGTTACTTGAAAAGGTGACATAAGGAGAGTTACTTTATTGATTATGATAATTACTCGTACTAGGTACGATTGTTGTATTACAATGTTATTAAATTCCTCTTACGATACGCAGTTAATACTACCTAACTTACAATGTGAATAGTACACTCCATAAATAGTATCTAGTTTATTAGATTGTTGATTAATCAATATTATAAATTATATTATACACGATATTATACTACATTAACTCAATGACAACACATCAGCATCAGTGTTAATACCGTTGGAACTGGAATGTCATAATTTAATATCGATATTATTATATCGTTACCAGTCATATATCGATAATCGAACATTTATAGAAAGTATACATATTTTATAAATCTAGAACGTCGATTACTCTCCCGATATTACAGACCTCTGCTTTAGCAGCATAGCGACACAATTAACTATTAATTTGAAAAATTTGGATTATATGATGATTATTCATCCAAAGCAGCGTGATGTAATAAACGATTAATCATTATTTAACAAAAGAATTTCCCTTTTTAAATTTTTCTACGCGTGACCTCAACAATTTGTACACTCAATTTAAATTGAAAACAAGTCCTAAATATATGAGAAATGAGTTTTACTGTAATATGAAATAACAATGTCGTTAACGTGTGAAAGCATACAATTTCAAAAACCAAAACCTTTTTAAAACATCAATGTTCTGTGCGTTACAATAAAAACTAGCTCTGTCCAACGAAATCATCTACGTAGTTTCCGATTTCGTAAGAGTTCCATTCTTAATGGGTGGTAATTTCAACCTTTGGGTAATTATAAAAATTCTAGTCAATCGGATGTATAGTGTTAAAGAAATTGTGCAGTGTTAGCGAGTGATATTTTGCTTTAATATACGATATCACATATCATATAGATTGTTTACAGTAATATTCAAGAAAACTTACTCACGTTACAGAATTGTAATAGATACTCAATTTCAATTCAGCTAAATATTTTTCAAAGAACAATTTGCCTTTGGAAAAGCCTCACCGTGCTGTATTATGATTCCACTTTGTGGTGATAATATTAGTAACTGTTATTATCAAAGGATTATTTGAAGTACTCGTACTTCAGTGGTAATGCGGCGCCTAGACTTACAAACAATAATATATAAGTAGGAAAATTAGTGATACTTCTTTACCAATATATTTTAGAAATACTAACAGGTTTTCCTTGTAGATAGATCACTGATAAAACTGTATGAAGCGGACAAAAAGTGTTTATAGAAATTCTATAGGACATAGCATTGTATAGTGTAACCTTAATATAATGACGAACTCCTTGAGTCAACAAATTTTTTTGAGATCTAGCACTGCACGTAAAAGCTTTACCAAATGTAGATTAAAGGGATGTTAACAATTTTTCACTTTATAAACTTTACATAACGTATTCTATCAAATAATATGACAGATCTACTAAAAACACCAGACTGTCTATTATCCATGCCATGTCTATTATCCATATCATTGCCAAATAACCAAATCTTAAGTGATATAATAAAATTAAACATTCCACGTAAATCTATATACTTGCATTATATACAAAAATATAAAAACATTGGAATGTTTAAAGTAAAAAAAATATATTCTATCTATTTTGCGGTGGGGCCCACCTAGGCAGTGGATTTACTTCGCCCTTACAGATCTTTTGTAAAAAAAATTATTGCTCGTATTTTATGACCAATTGTTGAATGAGGAAATTATATACATATATAAAATCTTATTTATAAACAAATTTGCTATATGTAGGTTGATTCAGGGATTGATTTGATTGAAATTAAAAAATAAAATTAAAGTCGACGTTTCGAATGTCGAAACGATTTTTTCTAAATGCATCTTTAAAAGTAATTTAACAATGTATCTTAGTTTGTTTCAGCTAATATTTGAATAGGCTAGACCGATGTTGAAGGGTCTTTTACAGGCAGATTGTTGATTTTATATTGAACGTAGGCGTCCGAAATACGTAATTCATATAAAACTTTTTAATTGGAATGTATGTGTAACATTACTTAGATTCAAATCGAATTTGTTGGGTTAGTTTTATTACAACACAATTATAGCTAAAGCTAAAGCTAGTCGAAAAACACATCTACTAAAGATATAACGTACACTGTGTACACATACGCACCTGGACGTGTATGACTTTTGATTGTGTTACAGATTGTACACGAAAAGTGATAAGTAATAATAATTCACGCTTATAATGACAGGTCTATGCGACACGGTTATATATATATCGCTGTTTTGGATGAATAGTCACCCAAACCAAAATTTCTGTTAAGCTATATATATTTATTTCTTGTGTTAAAAACTCATATTCCCATTGATGAACATGTCTGTGACACTAATTATCGGTTTGTTTAATTTTCAAATGGCTCTCCTGTAAAATTTGCTTGTTAGAATTGTATTACTATGCTTCCAAAGTAGCTATACGCATATCATTTGAACTCACTGACGTCATAGAACACTTCATTAAGGGAGTTAAACGCTGCAACATGGCCTTCACTAATGGTCCCTTATGTAATAATACTGTAATAAGTCAGCGTACATGAAACGCAAACTGTGTTTTGAATGAAACAAAGTAGGACAAGTTAAGATCCTGAAGGCTGCAATCAGTTTGCTGTTTAGTGGAAGTTGTGTAGTCTGGATGTGGATATTTTTAATAATATCGATTATACCCGAAACAAGCATAATCAAGCAAGTCTATTTAGCTTTGTACAAAGAAATTTATTTTAGAACGTATAAATACAAATATGTATATTAGTTAGTAGTAGCCCATTAACGACTCACTGCTGGGCATAGATCTCTTCACTCATAGAAGAGAGGGTTGTTAGAGCATAGACCCACCACGCTGCTCCACTACGGGTTGCCAGGCTTATAACACTAAATGAAATGGCACTTTCATGTACTTTTTTCTTCTCAATACAATGACGGGATTGTAATTAGGAGAACCATAAATTTTCGTATTTTGTTGTTAAAGGCGTAACATATTGTTTTATTACTATAGACACAGGCTAAAACGTTAACGTTTTGTTTACTTCCTAACAGATTCTACTCAGTATCTTGTTCCAACACAAACTTATACAGATTAGAAAATAAATTTGTTGTGTCAACTCACGCCCAAGAAACCGCCACGGGACTCATTAATTTAAAAAAAATCGACATAATAATTTAAAAAAATATTCATTTTCTCATATTTTTTTAAGCAAAAATACTAAGGAGTATAATTCACAGAAGACCCAGTGATGCGCGATATTATCACGTGATGCTGTTACGTTAAAGGCAACCTAAAATATCTTAGATAAATATGTATACATTTAGGAGATAAAGTATATCTAACATATGACGAACAATTTTGTGCAAGATTTTTAAAATCAATGATATCTACAATCGATGAAATATTGTTAATATAGCTTAAATATCTAATAAGATAATTCTATAAATAAATGGTATTTTTTATTTTTGGTTTAAATATTACAATGACACTGCTTATTGGTTAGTGGTCTAGTGGTTAGCATGTTCGACTACAGACATGAGGTCCTGGGTTCGAGTCCTGGGTCGGGCCAATTCAAAAATCAATATTGAGTTTTCTATTAAGATTTTCTCAATATTTGCCCGAAGTTGGGAAGTTGGCGGTGTGATCCACCCCCGTGCCTCGGAGAGCACGTTAAGCCGTCGGTCCTGCGCCTGATCTCTCTCCGGTCGTGTCGGATTCCCGTCACATCGGACTATGAGAGTGAAGGAATAGAGAGTGCACTTGTGTACTATGCCTGCCAATCCGCAGTGGAGCAGCGTGGTGGGTCTATGCTCTAAAAACCATCGCTCCTTGGAGTGAGGAGGCCTATGCCCAGCCGTGGGACGTTAATGGGCTGCTACTTACTTTTACTTACTTATTACAGTGACTAAGGTTTACGCCAAACATGTCTCATTCACAGCCAGTACTAATTTCTAGTGAAATTTTTTATTATTATGATATAAAATAGTGTTAAATTATGTGATAAGGTAGTTATCAGCTGTCGTAAAACAGCGTAGTCAAAAGCTGCGTCATGTATATTTGATACGCACAGCTACTATAATATTTGCTCGAATGTGTCTGTACAGTTCACACATAGCATGTCTTAGTGTGTGTGAACGACTTATTATTTGAGCGCGAACGCAGCGGCATCGGCGGCCCGCGAGAGTATTATTACGTGAACGCGACTTGCTTGTCCCGATGCCGTCAGCGCATAATGCTTGAACATTGAGTGCGATTGTAAATTGTACTAATTGGGCACGGCGGTCTTTACTAACAAAACAGTGCTTTCATCATTTACTATCCTAGTGGCAATGTTATACAACGAGCGCGCATACGGTCAGTGAAACAACAATCAGTGTTACAAATTATTGCTGTCAAACGCGAATCTATCGCTAGGACGGGTGCATTATGCACCTAGTTGTTTATGTGTGCGTGCAGTGTTCATAAATAGTGTGAAAGGAGTTCGGAACGATCTCTATTGTAAGTAGCTAAGACTACGCGAAGATTGATAAAAATTTGAGGTTATGTTTGGTTAATCATCTACAATGTAAAATTTGCAATCAAGATGTCATTATACACTTTCTTAAATTTATCTTGCATACTGTAGGTAATTTGATAAACCATGTAGCTTAATTCATTTAACATTTCTAGTTACAATATAAATTATCAATGTAAGGGTTGATTAACATAAGGCTGTGTAAGTGTCGAGTCATGATTGATGTGGGAGGTTTGCAAATAAAGTTATCGTGGTTATATATATTCTGTTAGTAAAATGTGTATATCCATGTTCGTTATTGTACAAAAAATCCTTATAAATGCAATTGCATTAGGTATTAAATAAAATCCTTTCAAAGAATAATGTTTTAGATATTATAGCTCATTATACCATATTCGAGTGGCCTCGGCATTGCGTTAATGATTATTATTAGCAAGTAGGGAGGTAATTATGTATTAGGGTTACGGTTATAATTGCCTAAACAATTGATATCTGTATACGAAATTGACCTTGATAAGAAGTATTAGATAAAATTGCCGTGATTTTAGATAAAATCTCGTAAAAAGTAATAACATTATTATAACGTAGGTGTAAAATATAAAAAGCCATACCCTTTTATTACGATTACCATAAAATATTAATTTTACACACTATTTTATATATAAAGATTGTTTTTATAAAACTATTGTCATTTTTATTTGTTTACAGGGGTATTACATACAATTGCCCTGTTATCTTATGGATTTTTTTACTATGATTATCTTTTGTACCTATTGTACACCATTTATTCAACCCACCACGCCGCTTTGTTGTGGGTCATCTGGTGACACATACCTACCTCAAAATTGTTCTTAGGATATGCAGGGTTTTTCAATTCACTGAACAATAGTAAAATGATTAATTTTAATCAACATTACTGCTCACAATATTTATAAATAGGATTTAAGGGTTTCTACCGAGTGGGTACTCGATCGCGCCACTCCTGCCAAGACTCCATACATCAGGTTGCCATAGCATGACATTTATTATTTCTCAAAATATTTACGTGTGTACATCATTACTTTAAATAACCATTTCTTTACATATTATAGAACAAAATCCTATGCTGCGTCTCTGTCTCTACAAACTATTGTTTAGCTTTTGATGCGGTTTTCGTTAATAGATAGAGTGATTCTTGAAGAATATCTATGTAAATATATAATTTATCAGGGTTTTGTGAAATTGGTTAATATTTTGCGATAATTATTAGAAGTGTCAGAACAAATCAAGCCTAACAAATATAACAAAAAAATGTATGGTAGGATAATTCCTCTTATATAGATCTACAAAAAGTCCGCGATGACATGTATCTATTCTATAAGGATAACTCACTATACATACCTATTATACCTTTTAAAAAAAATTGGCACGTATTATGCGATAATTGGAATGTTATTTTATATAGACGGACACAGAACTAGTATTAATCCTTATGAACTTAAATACGTTTAAGGTGTTTCACATCATATAAGTTAAATAAATATTTTAGGAGATTGTAACAACAAAATTTTACGCGCGCCAAAAATATGCATGGGTTTCCCTTAATTATAAAATATATTATCGTTGTCGTCGCTTCAACCGATGGACGTCCACTGCTGGACATTGGTCTCACGAAATGATGCCCACAAGACCCGATCTTGTGCCGCCTGGCTCCATATTATAGTTACATAAATTTTTTTATATAATACTTATTATACGTAATTGATTATATATACATGTGTTTGTTATGTATAATAAACATATACTTTCATCTTTCATCCCTGATGTTTTTATGATATAGGTACTCGAATAAAGAATTTTTGATTTTGAAATTGACGATCTAAGACCCTATTACTTAAAAGCACTAAGATGAGGTCTATGTTGTGGTTAAAAGGTTGCACATTTGGATAAGTCGTTTTAAAAGAGAGTCTTTGATATTCTTATACCCTTGTTTTCATTCGTGAAACATTTTGTTGCTAAAACTTAATATTTTAATAATCTTTTTTTAAATTATCAACTTTCGTATTTTAATATCCAATATAATTCGCCCTCTCCTACATAAGTGTTTTTCAATTATACAAAAATGAGTTTTATCTTATCAACTTCGCTACTTGAGAGCCATTAATCACTAAGATGCCAGGATTATGTAGTTATTAAGCTGCGATTTTAATGTCTGGTTGTGTACATTAGTTTTGAAGTTCTAGATGATATCGGTATCTTGACATAGAAAACAGTTTAATCTGCTGCTTGTATAAAGAAAACGTCAGTTATGTTTATATACCCAAGTGGTAATATATAATAGTGTTTTTGCAGGATATTAAAACTTGCCAACAAAACGCAATACGCTTGTGAATGTATAAACGAATAGAAAAAAAGGATACCCAACTGAGTTTTTTATTTGTATTCCTCTAAGCACGAAAGAGCCCTTTTAACTTTTAACCTTAACTTTATAGTAATTTTCAATAAAAATTTAAAATATAAAATAAAAATATTTCATAAATTCTCTTTTATAACCTTGGAATTCTAAAAGAAAATTTAATTAATAATTTCTAATATTAACAAAAACACGTGGCATTTTTATTTACAATTCGTCATTTGAGATTTCAATAAATTATTTTTATTAATTTTCGACACTTAATATTTTAATGACAGTTAAATTAATTCAATTCCGAACATATCCTCTTTATCCCCTCCCTCTAAGTTTCGGAAATCTAAAGAAGACTTAAAAATTACTTTACCAAAGAAGGTTCACTTCTGACATGTACTTTGTAAGCACGCACTTGTTAATTGTTTAAATAGTATATTGAGTTTTATTTTCTGTATCAAGTGTGCATATTAACGTGGAATGGGGAGCTATATCAATAAACTATTCATGTAATCTATATAAAGATGGATAATATAACGTATAATAAGCGACGTTGCGTGGGTGTAAAAAATGAAAATTCATTGCAGATCAACATGGGTCAATAATTTTTTACACTTGAACATAAGAATGTCACAACTTATTAACTCTTTGACGAGCGGCTGACCTGTTCACATTGCAACTAGGTCTAACACGTGATCTACCGACCCGTAGCTGATCGAAAGGCCATTCCTACTCACATCCCGTCATTAATCGAGCGTCATTGGGCTGAACATTATTCACAACGGGAGAGTATTGATTTTAGTCCTCTCCCTGTCTGCTACGTCATAATCTGCCCCGCGTCTCAGTGTTAATGACGTCACGAACATGTGACGTCATTTTACGTCATGGTTTTCACGCGTACTATTGCACGCATGCGTTTATCAAATGATGTAGATAATTTAAATAGTGCAAAATGTTAAAAACATTACAAACAGTTTAATTTATAATACGTTAGAAATAACATATATAAATTGCACTTCTATATATGTATTTTACTATATTATAAATTATACTTATATATTGTACTTCTTCTTTGCACCTCCCGCTCCTGTTTACTCTCATCAAAGGTTGTCTGTAAGAGATCGCTATAGCGATAAGGCCGCCTTTACGCACATTGCTATCCCTAACATTGTTTATTTCTAAATCTAACTTGTATTGTATACTCGTATGTGTGCAATAAAGTATAAATAAATAAAATAAAAATTGTTCGAGTTATACTAGTAACTGTTTTATGCGATGTCATCTGCGTAGTTACAGATGTCGTGGATATATGGTGAAACCTGTACTTAGTCGCATCTACATTGCGAAAGGTGATCCCTTTTACAACAAATTTCAATTCTGATTAGTTATTAAAATTTAATGAGATAGTGAGAGAGTTTAGTGGTCTATAAGCATCTTCGTATTATTTACCTTTCTTATGAAACCAGTTCAGGAACTTTGGTTGGATGGTTTTAAAACCTAAAACGGACATTTTGTATTTTATATAAATAAGTATAGTACCATATACATATAACACTATATATTTTTAAGATGGAAAATAAAATGATTTATTGTCATCATTTATAAAAAAAATAATACGAGAGAGCACTATTATTATTTGGTTAGATATGCTATGACATCTCTGGTTTATCACAAGGATTATTTCAGTATGTTACACAGTTTTCTTTACGCAAACACGCTTTCCAGAAATTCTTCAGTTTGTCACCAGGTGGCGGAAGCACCCTGGCGCCAAATAACAACATGGCGTCTCTTATACAGTTGCGGTGTAATTCACGCAATGTCCGTAAAATAATTTTATTTCTATAGATACTAAGTTTGTTACAAGACCTAGCATTTAGTTATGCTTTTTATCAAGGTAATTTTAAGTGATTAAAAGTGTATATACAGTGTTTACGTAATAGCGTCATATTCAACTCACCGACCCTTGTAAAAATTATTGATTAGAACAAAGCTCGTTGTATTGTACCATGAACTTGTGAATTTAAATTTTTAAGCTGTTAGTTGGAGTGCTTGAGACCGGATTCATATAATAAGTGACTATGTGCCCTGGAGTAGTTTAATTTGGCTCACTGAACAACAATAACGTAATGGTGCATTAAATTGACGCATTAATTTTCACTTGGTTGCTTAGCAACGAAATAACCTTGAACGCGTTTTCCTATTTTAGTTTGAAGTTTATTTTAGACAAACTCATTAAAATAACGTATAAAAAGGTAATAAATATGATATAATTTTTTTTACAGGTACCGCAGCTATCTCTTTTGGATTATGGGTTGAATGAATTCTAATAACCTCAAATGCAAAACACTCACTGCAACTATGGATCCTATTTTGGAAAATGAAGCTACACTATCTGATTCTTCAAGTAAACATGAAAAGTCAAAACGTAAAAAGAAAAAGAACCCGCAAAATGAAAGTCAAACGGTTGTCGGAGATAAAAGAAAATTTGTTGTAACTACATTATCCGCTACAGACGATCAAAATGTTTCATCTGAACGTTTACCGCAAAGTAACATACATACTGTGCATTTCGGTACACGGGGCGTTGAATCTCAAAGGCCGCATGTTAGATCAATTTTTAAGGAAAAACCCGCTGATTCCTCAAGACCATCAAGCGCAGAAAGGGATACGTCTAGTAAAAAGGAATATGAAACTTTTCACGGAACGTCGTCTAGTCCAAGAAGCTCTATTTTTGATATATTTAGAATAAGAAGAAAAAGTGACTCGAAAAAGCATCAGACACTCATACAAAATGTAAAAGGTGCTTTAGCTGGGACATCAAAAGAGTCCCCAGAAAATTCGAAAGTTGATGAAAGGGATTTAGATAATAAAGAGTCTCACAAAAAGTATTATTACACAGTAACGGGAGCTTCTTCCCGAAAGTCAAGCCCAATAACAAGAGTTATGGATATATTTAGAAGCAAACCTCATTCACCTTCAGAACAAAGCTCAGCTGAAACAACGAAGAAGAAGAGTACGAAACAAGTTCGTCGTTCATCTATAGGCACTACTTCTCCCACGTATCACAAAAATTCATACGCTTCTTTGGATCCTGTACAGGCAAAACAATTATTTAGGGAAGTTCGCGGGCTACCTAAGTATGATCCCTACTTATCTATTGTTCAAATATCATTGGGGGGACGCGATAAGACGAGACTCCTTCTAAATTTTTTTAAATATCATAAATGTTACGAAATTCTACCAAAATCGGCAAAAGTTATAATTTTTGATACGCAATTTTCGGTAAAAAAAGCTTTTCCTACTCTCGTTTCGCATGGTATTCGATCTGCCCCTTTGTGGGATGCGGGTAAAAAATTACTTGTAGGAATGATCACAGTTACAGATTTTATTAGAATTCTTCTTCTCCATGAAAAAGAAAATTTACCAATGGATGATTTTGAAAAGCATACGCTTCACAATTGGCGAAAGATATTACGAGCTTACCGAAAACCTTTATGTTCTGTTGGCCCTGATCAGTCTTTACACGATGCCATTAATTTACTTACCAAACATAGAGTTCATCGTCTTCTTATGATAGACCCACTTAACGGTGATGTATTATATATTTTGTCTCACAAAAGAGTACTCCGGTTTTTGTTCGTTTACCTGAACGAATTTCCGGAATTAACATTTTTTCACAAAAACATGCTAGACTTAAATATAGGAACATACGATGAAATTGTGTCCGTCACTGATAATACAACAATTCATGAAGCTTTTCAACTATTATTAGATAAAGATGTGTCAGCTTTGCCTATTTTAGATGAAAATGGTGTGCTAATCAGTGTATATGCAAAATATGAAGTATTAAATTTAGTAAATGAAAAATTATACTTAAATTTGTCTTTAACAATAGGTGAAGTTCGGTTCAAAAAGAAGGACTGGGAAGAGAAACTCCAGAAATGTCTTTCTAGTATTACTTTATACGAGGCCTTAGAAATTATAGTTAGAACTGAAAGTCATCGATTATTACTAATTAATAAGGAGGATAAGCTTGTGGGAATCGTTTCACTATCAGATATTTTAGTTTATCTTAACAGAGTTATACCTACTGAAAAAAAGATTTCATCTCTGCAAGAAATATTTCGGCCCTTGGAAGTGAATAAAGTTCCTGAATCTTTAAAAGAAAATGAGAATGATGTAATTACAATTAATGTACCTATTATCCAACAAGAAAATGTACCTGAAGCTAAACAAGTAACGAGGGAATCGAAGACTTCTGTAGATAATTATGGAGAAGGAGTAATTACAAGTATCGAGGAGACTGAAATAAAAGAACCTAGTCCAAAACCAGATTTAGATATTAAAATTAATGAACCAGAGGATGTACAACAATCTCAATGAAGTTAAGGTTCTATACATGTTATAACTATAGGTAACAACTGCATCATAATTCCAAAGATTTATAATAGACTATTCTAGTGATATATAATTGAAAGTATGCTTTCTGCTTTTGAATTATTATATTGTAAACTAACTAGGTAATTACTAATTGTTAAAAGTAGTGTCAATATCACGTGAATGCCTTATTTATTATTTAATCCATTATAATATATCGCTGAAACTCAAAATAAAATATTTTAGTAGTGTTGTTTCTTCTTGTTTAATAACAGTAACCTATTACCATAAAAATATTATTTTGTGAGCAACTATTAAATCAACGCATACTGTATATTATCTGAATATTTACTATTTTATGTCCTAATATCTTTTCTATGTTCAGATAAAGATTGGGAAAGAGATTGCTTTATAATATTTTTTTGAATTGGTTATCGTTTTGATTGTAGTACTTAAAACGATAATTAGAATTAGAAAATGCAAAATTGTACAATTAACTTAATCAGTAGATTAGATGCGATGCAAAATTTAATGATTAGTCACTTCCGTTTCATAGTCAAATACCTTGTTTGGCCGCTTATTGGATGTGGAATTGAAAATTTTGTGTTACTTCTAGACATTAGAGTATTTTGTTTTTGCCATCGATAAGCTCCCTTGTTTTTCGTTGGTGTTTGCTGCCATCTAAATAACTAGCGATGATCTTTTTCGCAAAGATATTGATTGTCGTTGTCAACAGTCACCTGACCCTTGTTGACCTTACCATAATGACAACAATGTGAGTAAAAGTTATTGCTTGAATCTTATCTCATCGGATATTATGTAAGGATATAGTTTAAACTAGTAATACATTGTTCTGGTGATTCATAATTTGCTAGTATTAAAATATCATATTTAAAACGGATAAAATTACCCTGTGTAATCATAAAATATCAATGCCATTGGTTGATTTTAATTGTTACTTTAATTTTCAAAAGTCTATAAAATTTTTTTTGGACTTTTTTACTATATTTCCAAAGTAGCGATTACAAATCCTGATCTACGCATAACTTTATACTTCATTAGTTAAATTTACAAAAGCGTTGCTGTTGAATTAGAATTATCCTGGCATTGGCTTTTCAATATATTAGCAAAGTTAGTCGGCATCGTATTCTAACAACGACAAACCCTGACCAGTAACTTTTTATGAAAAGTGCCAGTGTTATATTTACTAGGATTAGACAAAGAACATTGGTGACCACATGAGCAATGAAAATTTCTTCAAGGCTAGCTTAAGTAATATGGTGAAGTTGATCTCTCTCTCTGTTAAATCGTCGGTTATATGCTCAGCAGCAAGACTGGTTGGAAGGCGGTTGCGTCCTTTTGGGAGGCCGTTAAGTCAGAAGGAGGCTTCGAGAGGGAGAGGGAGACTGCTGATGTCCGGTGTTCCAGAGAGTAATGGCCCCGTCGAACCTCTGGTGTCCCAGTTCTAGATGTGGGGGTTCCCGCTAGGTTTTAGATGGTATTCTATTTTCAGCGAGTCCTACACTCCTGGATGTACCTTCAGCCGTTGTGCAAAAATTCAAAACTCAAAAAAACTTCATAGCAAAAAAAGGTTAATAACATGAAATAGATCTTTATTGTTCTTACAACATTCACAGTATATGTTATGCGAATTCTGTTTAAATTACTGACGTTAATTTTGTTGTAATTCTCATGCATAAAGTAATGACACAGCAACCATACTTCGCTCGCTCCCGTAGTCGACGAGAGCCGACTTTACTCGAACGAGCGTAACGTAACCGAGAGTTTCATCTTAGTCTCGTTCAATACTCACAAAATAAGCGCACTGAGGAAAGTTTTACTTTTAGAAATCCGAGCTTTGACATATGCAGTTCAGTGAGTATATATCAATAAGACCGTGCTATTCAACGCGCAGGAAATAGATAAGGATTTAACTACTTTAATACAAATAGGTTCAATCAATGAAGAGCGGATAGCAAACGACCTTGTTCTAACAGGTCCTTATANGAGAGTTTCATCTTAGTCTCGTTCAATACTCACAAAATAAGTGCACTAAGGTAAGTTTTACTTTTAGAAATTCGAGCTTTGACATATGCAGTTCAGTGAGTATATATCAATAAGACCGTGCTATTCAACGCGCAGGAAATAGATAAGGATTTAACTACTTTAATACAAATAGGTTCAATCAATGAAGAGCGGATAGCAAACGACCTTGTTCTAACAGGTCCTTATATTTTTGTGGCCGACAATTTGAACAAAAAAGATTGCGCTTGTTTTTTTATTATTCTGCATTCCAATCCATTGCAAATGTTCCAACACTTTAAAAGTGATGTATTTTTTATTTCATTTAACATCTTGATTCTTGATTAGTTACTTTAGTTTGAAATATGTTATTACTGTCTTTTTAAACTGTACTTAGTCTTTTTAAACTGTAGCCATCATCAAAACATCCCATTATATTTTCGTCAATTTATGGCATCTCGCATTACAGACGGCCACAAAGTGAAATGCTCTCGGCAGGTAAGGCCAATATGGCAGCGCCTATGGCTGGCATCATATGACGGTGCAATTCCTGCGATTAGAAAAGAGTTGCACTTGCGTCCTATGTGGCGTTAGACTTGGTAAACTTTTTTAGTTCCCGCGATGTTACCGTGGTTCCCGATCCGTTGCTCTATGGGGAAATCCGTACATATAAGTGACTGTTTATATAGCGAAAGGAGTTTTTTTTTACTGAATTTCAAAGTCAATCGCAAAGTTGACTGATGAATGAGAGTGTTTAGTGATCTCAAACTATCTTAGCATTATTGCTTATTTAATAAAACTGGTTTAGGACACATCGGTTTGATCGATTTAAAGTCTATAACGGATTTAGTAGAAAAAAGTTGAGTTTTATATATACAGATCAGATGGTATTTAAGTTTACTTAATGTACAAAGAAGTTAATAATACCAGCAAAAAATATCTGAAAAGATTGTACCAGTACTGTGCTGTGTAGAAGCCTCGTAGAATTTAATGATGCCATACCTTTTATCAGGTTACCGCGTACCATTAGATGTGATCACAAGTAAGCACTTACCTGGGCGAAAATTGTGTGCCTTAGCTTTGTATGGCTTACTCATCTAGAATAAAATAGCTACACACAGTCAGTATATCATTTCTTTATATGGATATTCATCGGTAATTTATATCTCAGCACTATATAGAACCTAATTTCGTATTTATATTCATTTATTGGTTCACATTTGTATTGGTGATTAGTTACATTAAAATAAATAAAATGAATCATGTCATAAATGTGACCATGATTTTAGATTTTGTAATAAGCGATTTGATGATTTATTGGATGATTATTGATTCCGTCGGTGCGACTGTCTATATTTCACTGGTGCAGAAATGAATCTTATTTCTTTGTGAGTAAAGTTTATTTAATTTTATTTCCCTCTACTAAGTGTAATATAAATTTAGAAGGTAAGTCTCTGTGTAATGCAAACATTTTTTAGATGGACTTAATGAGCTGCTGGAGATTTTTAAGAGCGGTCTATTTTTCATTTACATTTTGTTTTTAAAGATTCTTGACTAAAAGCGTATTGCGTCGGTCATATTTTTTTTCGATTTATATTTGCGGTGTATAAATATAAACATATTGATTTTTAACGATCTTGCTTAAAAATAACTCCTTTGTTTAATTTTAAATAAGAAAGTTGGTCGTGCATAAAAGTGAGGTAGACTTGTGTTAACTTAATTTAAAACTGTTATAATTGAACTATTAAATAATTCATATTCGATTATATCAAAAGTGACGTTAACATAGATTGCAAATGATAACTTTGATGTTTGTTCCGATTGCGAAAATGTAATTGTAATATTTTCTGATATTTTAATATTCTGATATTATCATTCAGAAATCGATAATTTCGTATCGTCGAAATGTGCTATAATTGCTCCACAGACAAAACTATTTATTAATTTTGCATAATAATAAAAATCTGCTAAGTTACTATAATTAAACATACACGGTTGTAACTTTTACAGACAAGATTTGTTTGTCAGAACTGGATGGCGACTCGGCGGGCGAAGCGATCCTACAAACCTGTTAAAATATTTGCAAGGACGTACGACGTTACGACTAGTAATAGGAAAGAATTTATGTATATTATATTGTTTTAGTAACTAAAACGCTGCAGTAGCTAGCTACAGATGGGCGATTTAGATAAGTATTTTTGTGTTCTCATCTTGCAAGATGTATGGGTATTTTGAATCGAAGTTCGTCTTCGACAGAAATAAAAAATCCCTAAAAGGATCCTGTCTTGATAAATTAAGATTATATTTAACTTTTTCGAGACTTCTTTGCACCAATAAAAGGTTTAACAGACCAAATGCTTTTAATCAAATTTAATTTGGTGCACATCGATAACACGTAGATCTGAAATATAATGAATGTTTAAAAAATGTTTTGTCTCTTCCAAATAAAAATTGAAAGAGTTAAGTAATGATTTTGCACGTCTACTCTCCCTCAAATGATCTTTCGTGGGATTGATCTGGAGTTTTCAGAACCGAATTTGTCGGCGGACATCTGGACCCCACCACCCGGATGAAGAAGATTTCGCTGGGATTTAGTGAGTTTTCTGATATATACAGCGAACCCCTAATTCTCAGACGGAAGTTTTTGCTTCTTCCTGCATGCAAAAAGTATATACGGGCAGAAAAAAGTGTTGTGGATTTATATCTTTTTGGTTATATTATTTTTTTGATCATGAAAAACGTGGTTCATGGTTTCGTGTAGAGAAACAAAACAACATGTTATATTTTCTAAGAACTGAAAGTTATTGTAATTCTATAACATATTGTTCAAAAACCATTTAAAGGTAATTTTCCGCGGCTATGCACAATGTTGTCGTGATCTTGACTATTATTATTTCAATGTTGTAAATACGTTATAGAGTTGAGTGGCACATACTTATATTAATAAAATTAAAGAATATCTCGTCATCTTGTAAACGACATCTATTCGCAATAGCTTTTACTTGAAATCTAAACACATTATTAAAAAAGGAATGATATAAGACTACAATTGTAGAATACAGAACAGTATTTCGAAGAAAAAAGGGAATTTGGAAAATATTAAAAAAATTAACAGTACGTACGTACAAAGTACACATGTCAGCAGTGAAACTTCTTTGGCAGACTAATTTTTAACTCTTGTTTATATTTATACAAATTTAAAACTTTAGATTAGGTGGGAAAAAGAAGATATGTTATGAATTTAATTGCCATTAAAATATTAAAAGTGTGGAAAATTAATACAAATAATTTATTAAAATCTTATATGACGAATGTAAAAAAAATGCCACGAGTTATTTGTCAATATTAGAAAATATTAATTAAATTGTGTTTTTGAATATGAAATATGTCTATTTTATATTTTTTTGAAATAGTATATTAAATTATGAAATGACGAGTAGCAAATTAAAATGCCACTTGTAATTTGTACTACTTAACTTTCAAACGAATTAGCATAAAAACGCTGCACATGTTCGTGACGCTAATTACGCGTTTCATCCGTAAAATTTTTATCCTCATACGCCTAAAGAAGTTTCACTTCAAAAAACTATAAAAATTCGAGATATAAAGGGACACCTAAGGCTAAATATGTTGACAAAGAAATGTTTAATTTCTAAGGATATTATTTATTACATTTTTTTCACTAAATACAGTACTCAACAAGGGGGGTACAAAAACTATGGAGTTGCTATTTTCAATAGAATTATCCAAGTATAGTTTTTTTATTGTTGAAAAACAATATTCTAGGATTTAAAACGCGAATTTGTATTTAGGTGAATGACAATATAAAAAAGTAATTTTCTATGTCAACATAATCACTCACTTCAACCGTTGAACGTCCACTGCAGGTCTCACCTAATGATGCCCACTGTGCCAGATCTTGTGCCGCCTGGTCCTCCTTATGTCGTCGGTCCACCTTGTGGGGAGTCTGCCTACACTGCGCCTTCCGGTGCGGGGTCGACATTCCAGCAACTTCCAACCCCAACGACCATCGGTTCGTCGGACTATGTAAAGTGGCAATGGGCGGGGGCCCACTTCAGCTTCGTGATTCTTAGGGCTATGTCTGTGACTATGGATCTCCTCATTTCTGATTATATGGCGTAGAGAAACTCCAAGCATAGCCCTCTCCATCGCACGCTGTGTGACTTTGAGCTTTTGAATGAGGCCCATAGTCAGCGACCACATTTCGACATAATAGATTTCTCTATTTTTTTAAATTGTTAATTTTTTTTCAGATTTTATGGCATGATTTAGTATTTTCGAAATTTCCTTTTTGTAAAACCTCAATGTACCGCCAAAAGAATAGCCCTGCGTATAACTCAAATCAAATCAATTAAATTTATTGCAAAATCAAGTGTACAACACACATTCTACCATGCAATGGCGTGCAACACTTATAATTTCTTTGATGGATTCATTTTCATCACATCAATTTACGACATCAATAATCGTATTATTTATTTTATTGTTATAACCGTTTATGTTATTAAAAGGTATTACTATAGTAGATAAATTGTCAGCAAATAATGTGCATTTGTAGTTTTTTATATTTGTAGAATAGAGTCAGTAGAATAAAGAAAAATATTGAAATCAATTGGATTTATTTTATTAGTACAGATTGTGGAATATTTATCATAACAATTTAATAAGTCAATAAAATTGTTGTCAAAAGTGTCTGCAGCGTCTATTAATCCACAGATTATTTATTGATATATGTTCAATATTTTTAACTCCTGTCTGTGGTTATTATTATTAATATTGATTAAATTTCAAGTAGCCTTACATACATTCTCTGCTTTCGAGATAAATTTAGAATTAGTAAATTTTTGTGTTTCATATATAAATTTCTTTTCAATTTTTACGTAGTTTCAATAATTGGTTTTAGGATTTTTATTTGATGTTTTATAATATGTATAGCGTAATTGCCTTTTTGTAGAAGCAGATTTTTTGTTGTGATATTTTAATTCGATAGACTGGAAAGCATAGATTATAAAATAACATTATTGTGTCATCAAATGTGTTAAAGGCACCATTCATTCTGAATCCGTTTTAATTGAATATGTATTCAGCAATGAAAAGTAATATACAATAAAGTTTCCTACTCCATGGACTTTTAAACTGATGGATTTAACCGAATGAACCCTTTAACTTAAGGAAGCTTTCAATAGATGACTGTAATAGTGTTCGTAAAAAAAAATATTTAAAAATTCCTTTTTTATAGTAACAATTTCAAATTTGCACAAGTTTAAATGGGGAGAGTGTGAAATAATATCGCTCAGTCTAACAGGAGCGCAGCTTCAGGTGTTTCAAAAATACTTATACCTTATACTCTAAGTAATTTTATGCACATACCCAATTTTATTTATAAGTGCAGTTGAATGCACAGCGGAGAGACGAGGTAGCGACCGGTCGGGTGCAGGACCAAACCCGGAACAATCCACTTTGTCTCAAGGTTGCCCCGTATCTTAGTTTGAAGGAGAATTAATTCTTGCCTTTAGCCGCCCAATCGTCAACTAAAAATGGTGTACTTGCATATTTATAACAGTTACATATGACTAATATTAATCAAGGATCATTTGAAATATTTTTATACAACTTTTCCATTAACTTCTGGAGAACTTAGAATTTGTACTTAGGTGATATTTACTTATATATATATGTATGCGTAAATATATGTATAAATCTGTTCAATTAAAACTTATATGCATTGAATTAGTAGTGTACAACTGATTAATTAAAGAGATCGCTATAAGAGATAACATCACGTTTGCACACTTTATTAAGGAACTTGCACTGTAAAAAAATATCTTATTTCCTTGGATTTAATAAATAAAGTTTTAAATAAACCGAGATAAATAATATAATAAAATTTGAAAATGCATATAAATCAAAAGCAATGGAATATTTTGCTTTAAGAAACAAATTTCAGTATTATCCTTTCGATATTATTCTTATATAAAATTATTATAATCTTTGAAATTATGTGAACATTTTTCTATTATATTCGTATTTTAATTGTATCTTCAAACATAAAATTCAGAATGAAATATATCATTTTTATATGTTAGTTATAATCATTCATTTTGAAAATTCACAAGGTGACTTTAACGTACATTGATCAAACTTTTTGTTAAAAATTCTAGAACTTATATTACATATTTATCACAGATATCATTAATTTATCATGAGATCGCTTAAAAATACCTTGTAGAAGTTAATGAAATTGTTATCATTGTGCTTAAACATACAAACAGGCATATGTTGTTTTTTTTATTATTCGTTCGTAACTACGAAAAATACGAGTCGAGGGTAATGACGGCGATAGATTTTATCCAAATTAACATACGAATACGAACCAGTAGCGGCCCACTCGTGTGAAACCGGTAAGTCACTTGACACTGGTTAAATAAATATGGAAGCTTGCTTATGCGATTGTGAGACAAATCTGCCTACACATCGACGCTATCTAGTTTCTTGATTTTTGTGGTCAAACATCTTTTTGCAGGAATGGATGAATAATCACACAATCCAAAACTTTAGTTAAGAACACAGAAGCCATCTCAGAGGAAGAGTAATGAATATTTTGTCGTCTCAAAAACCTATATTATTGAAATAAGCAAACATGTTATTGGTTGAATAAACATCTTGTTTAATTTTGAAAAGGCTATCCTTCAAAATTAGCTTTTTGGAATTATCTCACTACCACATTCCATCTTCCTTAGAATCTGGAATATTTTTTTTTCTCAAAATCTCACATTGATGTTGGCAAAAATGACTGTGACAGTAGAAAATGTAATCTCCATCTCTAATGCCTTTACCACCTCATAATACAGCAGCTTTTTAGGGTAGATTTAAATATGCTGCCACATACTGCTGGAACACCATTCCTCCGTCTTTTTGGCGTTCAAGTTCGGCACACTTATAAAGTAAAATGTATGTAGCACTTGTTCCAAATCCAGCTTCAAACTTCGTAGATTATTATAACTACTTGACCAATTTTCTTTTCATTTCGCCTTTCAGTAGTATATTACATTTAGTTCATCTGCCTATTCCATATTACACATATCCCCTTCATATCTACATACATACATAGTATCACGCCTCATTCCTATAGGGGTAGGCAGAGACCACGTTCTTCCACTTGCCAAGACCCTTGTATATTTCCTTTGCTTCTTTCTTTCTCATTAAACCTTTTATACAAGTTCGTCGGTTTAGAGTACTCTTGACCTGGCCCGTATTTAAAATGTCCTGGTTTTGGTCTAGGAACGTTCGTCTAGTCTTCCCCTTCCAACTTTCGCAATCACTCTAGACTCATAAATCCTTTTTGTCAATCTCCTTTCGTTCATTCTCTCTACGTGCTCAAACCATCTAAGTATACCTTTCTCAATTTTAGTCACTACATCTTCTTTTATACCACAACGTTCTCTTATCACACTATTTCATACTATTTCCTTCATATCTATTCTCCGTTAAAACTTTTAAATCTTGTTACAGTGTTTTAAGTATTGTGTAATAATCTTAAGTGTGACTAAACGAATAAATCATGTTATTGGCAGACTTATATATTTAATTTAATTTTGTAATGGCTCTCCTGTAAAATGGATTTTTTTGATATGTTGTCCCATTCAATATGCAATTATTCTTCTAATGCATTCTAATTTTTGTGTCGGTAATAATTTTATTTCAAATTCTACTTTGTTTTATATTACACAAAACTCTTAATATAGTTTATTCGTTTTTATTTTTTCTTTTTGTGTTATTGGTTGATTTTAAAGCTTATCTAGTTAAGATGTAAGAGCCCATTGACTTCCTATGGCTGTTTATAACCTTTGTTTGTCATTGATTTGGAGTTTAGCTGTAGTAGATTAGCATTTGACTTTTTTTTTTAGACTGTGATCTCATCTGATCGGAAGTGACGATACAGTCTAAGATTTCCATCTTAGACTAAATTGGTAAATTGGTAAGCGCGCTAAATTGGTAAGTAAGAGGCAATTTACATATTATGGTTTCCAATGAGCATGATAGCGGAACGCAAATATTTTGTTTGATGCCAAATACATTTTTAAAAATTTGTCTTGGGAATCGAACCCAGGACATCCGTTAACAAAGCGAGTAAACGCACCATTTCATTAGGATAACTTTTTGAAAAACAATTAGACACAACATTTGGATGTTTTTATCAGGATTTGACCGCGCGATTCTAAACAAGTCTGTGTGTCTAACCACTAAGTCATCTAAGCTTATTGAAATATCATTAAATTTTTCCGTTTTCATTCATGATTGTGTGTCAATGCGGTATTAGAGTTGTTATTGTTAGTCATCTTTGTAATTTGATCAAGTGCTATCAAGAAGTGAATATCAAGACAAGTTCTGAAATCTAATTCTTTATCAAACACTTTAATTTCCTTAATTTCGATTATACGCCCGATATATTAATTAAAACAATTTAAAAATGTGAAATTTCACAATGCTTTATCGTATTTAGATTATCAGCAGATAAGATTATACAATCATCATATTTAAAATTAAAATACTGATTTTAACTAAAAAATAATGGTGATAATGTTCCTTGATTTATAAAGAGAAAGAAAGTTAGGTATATATTTCAATAGATTTTCCAATAATAATAGTTTAGTAACATAGTAAAAGATTCTTGATATTAGAATCTTCTATATTATCAGATATAAAAAAACTTAAATTTGTCCAAAAACACTGGTGTTCAACCTCTAATTTGATAGCGTTTATATCATGTTCCAAATATCACCACAAAATATTTCTGACCAACAATAACTTTAGGTTGAATAACTACTCATCTCTTTAATGTTCCTATGTATTTTATACATTTTTTTATTACAATACTTTCTTAACTTATATCATTAAAATTGATAAATGTGCCATCCATTTTTTTTGCTGCCAAGCGGACACGCGAGACACATCTACCTTGGCTGACGCCGACTCCAAATATAACAATAAGTGTAACTACGTTATAGTCTCGTAATCATTTGAGAGAATCAAGTAGTCCAATATTTTTTATTTCATTTTACTTACGAGAACTCTGAAAAAGAATAAGCAATATTTTTTTTTATTTTTTAGAATAGTTTGTTTTGAAGGCGGTTCTTTTTTGTTTATTTTTGCGATTAGTCATAACTTATGTCCGTATCCAACAACCCATTTACCATACTAAAATTCATCAAAATTAGTTCCGGGCTTTAGGTGGGACAAACTGAACAGACAGAGTTGCATTCGCATTAAAATATTGTTAGTATTGAATAGCAGCCGACAAATATTCACTGTCTATTTAGATACAGCGCCTTCTTATTTAGTAGTAATTCATAATTGTTGTCCATCCAGTATGGCAACAGCTTATCGACTTCGCTCCAACTTACGAAACTGAGGAAATCGTAAAATCCATGTTGTCGCCACTAAATACGATAAAATAATTATACCCAATATTTCTGTATATGGAACATATTTATGGTAAAATAGAATTTTGTTTATTATTTTAATTAAATTCACTTTGTTTTTTATTCAGCGTGCTGTGTCTGGAGTGCAGGATTCGATTCCCAGCTGGGTAAATGCATTGAATTATATTTTTCAACTATTCCCGTAAACATTGGAATCCGTAGAGAAGATAGTAACGATAAAAGTGCAACAAATAGTTTTATTTAAAAAAATAAGGTAAAAGGTAAGAAGCAGCCCATTAACGTTCAATTGCTGGGCACAGGCGTCCTCACTCATAGGAGGGAAAGATGTTAAGCATAGACCGACCACGCTTCTCCATTGCGGGTTGGCACTCATAGTACAAAAGTGCACTCTCTATTCCTTCACTCTCAAAGGGTGATGTGACGGGAATCCGATACGACCGACGCGAGATGAGAACAGGACTGACAGCTTAACATGCTCTCCGAGGCACGGGTGTGTGATCACAGCGCCAACTTCCCAACATCGGGCTAATATTGAGAAAATCTTAATAGAAAACCCAATATCCATTTTTAAATTGGCCCGATCCGGGATTCGAACCCAGGAGCACATGACTGAGGCAGAACATGCTGACCACTAGACCAATGATGCTAAAAAATAGTGTTTATGGAATTAAATGTAAACCGCCTCATAACATTTGTGGCCTTTTTATAAGAAATGGTTGCCGAATCCTGATCTATAATATCGTTGGAGATGATATACTCCATAAAAGGCTAGGGCGTTATTATCTTACACTGTATTATCCCTTACCATCAGGTAAGGTTACAGCTAAGCGATATGTTGCAATATAAAATATTCTATCAACATCAAGTGGAATAGTTTTACCAGCGCTAAATAGTACAATGTCCGATACTCTTTATACATCACTGTTTAAGTCACAAAAATTAAAAAATAAGTTGAAAGAGACGGGGATATTAGCTAGTATTATTAAATGAGATAATTTAGATAAAACAGTTTTCAATAAAACATAAACGAGTTAAATAGTAAAATAAGTCGTCCCATAAAAATCAAGGTCAAACGAAAGTAGTTTTTAAGCGGTATATTATACCGTATATTATGAACAGGATTATTTTTAGCATAGTTACAGTTTCGGAGTCTACGACGGATATCACTTATTTGCTTATAAGCGATGTTGATATTATTAGCATAATTATTTAAAGTGTATGAGCTAGCGCATTAAGGTGATGTCACCTGATATTAGGTAATGACATAATTTAAGACAGTAATTCGCTGAACTGTTGATTGTTATACATACAACCCGTTGTGTCAACATAACACGTTACTGTGTTACATATGTAAAATATAATAAAGAAACTAAATACCATAAAAGATATTGCAGACTTTAGGTATTATCATAGATTAAAAGTAGACATGATTATGTGTAATATTAATTAGTAGAATATTAATAAGTTTACTTAGACGAAGCTGAGTGCTATCTGAGCAA
Source organism: Elymnias hypermnestra (assembly GCA_015832385.1). NCBI lineage: Eukaryota > Metazoa > Arthropoda > Insecta > Lepidoptera > Nymphalidae > Elymnias > Elymnias hypermnestra. The sequence goes on from JACTOM010000070.1 coordinate 1,988,640, forward strand.
TAAATTAGGATCAATAAATAAAATATGAACATTAAGATTTTGCTGACTATTTGAGTGTATATACATAGATTAAAAAGTAGACAAGATAATAATTATCAGAATGTAAGTTTGCTCAGAAAAAACTGAGCGTCTTCTAGGTTTTTGTATGCTTGTAACGATTTCACAGAAAAATACTGGCCCGATTTACGCTGCATTTTCACTGAGTGACATAGGCTATATTACTTTCTTAAATAAAAAAGGGATCCCAATAAAAATGCTATAATTTAACCAAAGGTGTGAAAAAAATTGTTACAAAAAATCTGTTGTCGCGTGCGTTGTGGAATCTATTGATGATACAACAAAAAAATGTCTTACACGTACGTATTATAACATCTACAAAAAAGTCCACGATACTATATGTCCAACTACTGTAGTTATGCCACTATAACTACCTTTTTATCTTTTAAAAGTTAATAAAAGTGCCGTCAATAATGAAACCATATTAGTCACACCTCTGTATTAATCCTTATCCTATTAAATATTGAAATGTATCTCCAATCGAATTCCAAAGCATCAAATTATTTTGTTACTACAAAACAATAATACGTCAAACTTTTCACTGCCACAAGATCGGTATCAACACGAGTGAAATCGCGTGGCATTGCTAGTAATTAATAAACTAAATACGAAGTCGGAGATTATCTAGGCAAGGGGCGGGAAGCTTTTGTGCACATAAGATCTACTTTTTATTTTAAAATTGGGTCGGGATCGACCTATTTCTTAGGTAAGAAGAGGGACATTTATCCAATGTGCTTTTATACCTCCGTGCCCTCTTGGGAGTTAGGAAATATACATGAATATTTATTTATATATCGATCGACTTGTTTGCCACTCCTGATCTAGGCGATATAGGTATACATAGACTAAAAGTCGACATGATAACGTATTAATTAGCAGAATATTAAGACTTTTGTAATATTGTTTGCTTAGACGAAGCTGAACCACCCTCAGGCGAATATAATGTAATTAAAGATAAATGTGTCTAAAGATAAGGTGTTTTCTGCAGACTATAAGGTATTCATAGCCTAAAAGTAGATATGATTATATAATAATTACCAGAAAGTTTATTAGTTTAATGGTCTGACGATACGAGTAACCAAGGTCGAAGCGTGTCACAAGGCAAACTTCTGTCACATTTCTGTACTAGAAAAACCGGTCTACTTCGATACGATGGTATATAAGTAAATAAGCATAGAATTTCCTGTTCCCGCGGAAATTTCGGTGCAAATTGTATGGTTCATAAAATCAGGTAAATGCCAGTGATAGTCTAATCAGCGTAGAAGCTTATAAGGGTAATGTCGATTTCGTTATTACAATGAAGTACTGTATATAAATTTACCTAAACTTATATTATAAAGAGGAAACATTTATGTTTTTGGATGTGAATATGTATGTTTGTTACGTTTTCACGCAAAATTACTGGATCGATTTCAAAATTTTCAAACGTGTGTCGAGAAGTTCTGAGACAATAAACTATACACACCGGCATATTTAGCGGAACATATCTCTTCTCTAATATTATAGACGAAAAGTTTTGCATTTTGATATTTTGTTTCTATTTTGAACAAGTTACTATAATTAAATGACATTCTACGTAAATAATGTTACGAATTTAAAAATGTATTAGTTAGATATATATTTGTTGTAAAGTAAAATCTGTATATTGATTAGATAATGAATGTGTGTATCTAATAATCCGAAAGGAAGTAAATAAAAACTACGTGAAATACAACTTTTATGTTTACAAAAATAAATCTTTAGTCCGACTTAGTAGACTTTCCACTGCCACGAGATCAGTAACCACGCGGGTCATTGCTTGTTTTTGATAAAGGGATAGGATAGGATTTTTACTGCAATCAAACATATATAATATTATTAAAAAAATCTTTTCATATAAATTTCTTGTTATAAGACTGGTGTATAATATGACTTGGGAAATATACCGAAACATTGCATTTACGAATGTTACATTAATCATTTTATGTATACATCGAATGATACGCCTCTTTTACTAAGGATCGAAGGTAATATTGAGGAATAAGAAATATCTAGTATTAATAAAATAAACATCTATTTAGCAAGTGATGATTTTAATGGTAGCTCAAATTGATTATCCCAACTTAACCACTTTGCCATGGTATTAGTAAGTCACTTATGTATATGTTATACGTCATTAAAAAGGTAATAATGCGAAGATGGTTTTATTACGGTACCAGGTACTACACTATGAAACAGCGAGGAACAACTAGTTTAGGATAACATAGTGTTTAACATTCAAATGTAAAACATCAAAAACTAAGTACCTGAAGCATTTTTCTATCAATCTCTAAAATTAAAAAAATCATATAGTTTGCTACCTAACTGGTTTAAAATATAATATAAACCATTCAAAATAATTCAAAATAAATTATATTTTTCTGCTAATTGAATATTCGACGGCATCGCTGGCGCAATGGTGCGAGTACTCGTCTTGGTAGGAGAGGGCCTGGGTTCGATCCCCGGAAGGGCGAATTTAGAAAATCATATTTTCTAATTTGTCTGAGTCTGGGCTGCGGGGAGGCTTCGGCCGTGGCTAGTTACCACTCTAACAGCAAAGACGGACCGCCAAAACAAAGAGATTTGTGTTCCGGTACGATGCTGTGTAGAAACCGTAAGGGGTATGTCGCCTCTTCCATCTTAGACTGTATCATCACTTACTATCAGGTAAGATCGCAGTCAAGCGCTAAACTGTCAACAATAAAAAAAGTAATAACTCTGATATAGTCCCCATAAACTGGATTATCGTAAACCGCATAATTGGCCAAGCGAGTTATGAATTTCTATAATTTAAATAAGAAATATATTTACAACAAGTCACACGAAGTGTTTGCCAATGTCAAAACGACAATAACTCTTAATTTTTAATCCGTTTTATCTCTTAAGAACGATAAAAAAACAAAAAAAAATGAGACAAATGAAAATTGCATAACCGATGTACCTATGCAGCTCGTAAGGTTAAATAAAACGTTATGATAATGGTTGTTTTTTTGAGATATTAAAGCTAGTTTATTATACATCAATCGATTTCTGAAATCGACATTATAAATATATCTTTGTTATCAATCTTCCCTGTTGAATAATTTTTAAGCAATTTAATTAATAAAGTAGTTAAGCAATTTTTGCTAGTTTCATAATCCTCCATGTACGTATTTTTCAACTGAGTAATGGCTAGAAAGCATAAAGGTAAACCGCCATTCCAATTTATTCACGAGAAGCTAAAAAAGTCATAAAAATAATAAATATATATTACTTCCGTATTTATTGACCTAGAGTTATTATTTTTGGACACTATATTATATTTTGTTGTTAAGCGTATAACTTCAGCGGCATTATTCTATAGATTTATTATTATAAACTGAAACTTTCGTTGTTTATGGATATATTTAAAACTATATTATTAACGGGTACATAAAAAATATATATTTAAATATGGATAACTTACTGTTTATAAGAGGAGTGACTGACAAGATAGAAAAAATACTTAAAAGTGATTATAATATCCGGGCGTCTATAAAATTGACTGCAGCAGTGCAAGTTCTTGTATCGGGAAAACAAAGAAATCTATAAGCCCAACGTTTCTCTGAACATATGAATGCAGTCAAACAAAATTTAGGATCGTAGAACATCTCCTGAGAGGTATTTTTACAGATTATCGCGCTTCCATTTTAGACTGTATCATCACTTACCATCAGGTGAGATCACAGTCAAGCTCTAATCTGTTAGCAATAAAAAAGAAACCTCCTACAGCCGGGAACCAAACACTATCGAAATTCATTGCCTGCAAGTTCTATCTACGAACCGTTACTACATCCCAAGACTAGTCGAAGCTTTGCACATTAAGAAACACAAAAATTTCAATCGCGACGGGGGTTTAAATTGGTATCAGCATGGAACCCACTAGTGGATATATGTCAGTAAAGCAAGCGATTTAGATGATCAAAATAAAAAAAATGACTGTAGCATGCCGAAAACAGAACGAAGTACCGACAGAATTAAGAAGAACGCGGTGTAGGGTAGAAAGATTCTATTTTTGACGGCTCAACATGTGCACTCAAATCAACAGCAGTCTCGTCACGACCACGACCTATGCAATTGGGCCGAAATATCGACAAATAACCACAAAACACATATAAATCGTGGTATGTACCCATAAATAATATATTTGGCGAAGAATAAGAGAGAAAGGAGCATAAAGCATAGGGGCGTAGGGTTCTCCGCCGACATCGCCATTAGTGGCATCAATAATTTCCATACTGTGGGCGTTGGTGGGTAAACTTGGTGCAATCAAACATTTTATTAATTAATTCAGATTATAATGTTCAATCACTTAATGTTCCCGATATCAATTTACACAAACTCAAAAATATTAGCTAGGATCGCGACAGTTTCAACAGTCGACTGCTCCGGCGGACCGCCACTCGAGAACTACCGAGAGACGTGCGCCGGACTGCCATTATAGACTTTGTCTAACGCCGATAGAAAGATGGCGCCAGCGCTCCACAGACTATCGCACTCCGACATATTTTTAAATTATTCTACAGACTTTTTTGCTGCTGCTATTAACTGCCCCCTAAAAGCTAGTCAAAATTTTCTTGTGTTTTCTGATAATTGTATAAGAAATCACTTTAATGGCGCATATTTTTTATTGCACAATGGTTTACCTACATTTTCAACCTATTTAATTTATATTTGAATTCATAACAGCGTATTGGTTAGATATAACTTTATGCGTAGAGGTATCTTACGATCGAAGCCTAGGTACTACATTCTTCTTTAACAAGATCAAAAAATCTGACATACATTACACCCAGGTAAATTTTTATTATTGCTGATAGATTAAGGCTCGTCTGTGATCTCACCTAACGTCGTTGCTGGTAGACTGGTAACTTGCCACAGCCGAGATTACCCACCAGGCCAGACTGTGATAAGATAGAAATTATAATTTCCTAAACCTGTCTTGCTGAAAATCGAAGCGAGAAGTGAAGTGAGTACTAGCACTAAACTGGAGCCATCAAAGTGTTAACCCAAGTATTAAATATTTATACGTTAAATGGTAACCAGGTATTTATTGTTGCTTTTGGCGTTTAAAAGAATCTGAAACCCAAAAACCAACTCCATTTCCATCCATATTATAATTCATTTTGTTATTTATGTAAAACAATTAGGAATCAGCTTCGTTCTTAAAACAATCAACGATAATGTTCGACAGCCTGCGAAAAATGTAGGAAGATGAAATGTCAGGAAAGACAGCCTCTTTTTGCTCCTCGTAATGGCCAAGAAGAGGGTTTTGTTGACTGTAGCCTCACCTGATAGTAAGAGAAGTGAAGTCTACTATTGTAGAAGGTATCAGCAAAAGATGACGGTCCTTAAAAATTTGACGTAGAATAACCAATGTAACATCTGTGTGTTGAATTGATGGCCAACTTTCAATTGTAGCATAACAAGGAGACGATTACAAAACATTTACCTTTTGTCAATAATTTTAAAAGTATACATCCTTGATATTAAACAATGAACATAATTATAAGTAAGTTTTAATATTTAGCCTTTAAAACGTCGGGTACATTCTAGTCATTAGGCAAGGTATAAATCATCACAGATATAATTGGATACTATACAAACATACTTAAAACCGAATAGTTACTTTCAGTAAACGCACATTATGGTTACTCTGGCATCGTTAAAAATCGTTTCACAATTTGTTGGGTGAGAGCCTAAAGATTTTACAAGTCATTGAAGACACAATTTGTAAACGTTGCCAAAGAGAATGGATTGATTACTTTTTAAGTTATATGATTATGATGCTTGTAACCAAAATGCCTTAAGGCTTAAACACTGTCCGTCTCACATTTTTATTAATGATAGCAGTTAATTTTTAGACGTCCCATTTATTTTGGATACACACACAAAAACGCGATATTAATAGGTGACAAAGACCGGTGTTTTTGAAACTAGTTTTAATTTTAGAATGGTACTGTTGAGATTCTGATTTTATTATGAAATATGTACCTATATATAAGTATTACATACGTGAAATGTGCTGCCAAGCAAAAGAAAAAAAAACACGCTCCCATATAGAATATTGGAACCATAAGAAGTAATATTAAACTGTGACATCACTTACCAACAGGTGAAATAGTAGTTAAGCGTTAACTTATAAACAATAAAAACAATTAATCATTGACAAGTTATATAGACATAAGTAGCATCCCATTAACGTCCCACTGCTGGGCACAGGCTTCCTCACTCCGAGGAGCGAGGATTTTTAGAGCATAGACTCACAACGCTGCGCCACTGCGGATTGGCCGGCATAGTACACAAATGTACACTCTATTCCTTCACTCTCATAGACCGATGTGACGGGAATCCGACACGGCCGGAGAGAGATCACGCCCAGGACCGACGGCTTAACATACTCTCCGAGTCACGGTGGATGACATCGCCAACTTTCCCAATTTCGGGCAAATATTGAGAATATCTTAAAAGAAAACTCAATATCGAATTAAGAATTGGCCCGACCCGGGACTCGAACTCAGTACCTCATGTCTGTAGTCGAACTTGCTAACCACTACACCGTAGAGGCAGTTATATAGACATCTTTAATGATATATAGTCCTTAGTCAAAAGAAATATTACATCTTACCTGTTAAGAAAAATATTGAGATTAATGCTGACAATAACGTTGTTTTTGTGGAAACTTTAGTGATGTTTGTGTTAGTTTTAAGCGAAAACCTATATCAGACCATAAGTTAATTGTTTGTTTCTAAATAAATATAAATAAAATACCTAATAGATTCTAAAACATTATATAGGGGTAAATATTCTAAGGAGGGAATTACTACTATAATTTATAAAATTATGTTCGGCTTCAGTTTTATTTTCATGTAAAATATAATAATAAAGACAACACGAAACTCATCTTAAATGTTAATAAATTGGTTTGTAGTCTACTGACTGTTATAGAAAACTATTATTTATTAAGTATAGAAATATATTTATATGATAATATAACGATGCTGGAATGTATAATAACAACGTAACAAAAACTACTCAATACGCCAAACATGTGCTTGATATGTTTTTGAACTATTCTTTATAGTTGCAATTCGACATGACGTTGTTTTGTTTATATACTGCAGGATAGTAGTAAAAGTAAAGTAAAGTAAGTAGCAGCCCTTTAACGTCCCACTGTTGGGCAAAGGCCTCCTCACTCCGAGGAGCGAGGGTTTTAGAGCATAGACCCACCACCCTGCTCCACTGCGGATTGGTAGGCATAGTACACAAGTGCACTCTCTATTCCTTCACTCTCATAGTCCGATTTGACGGGAATCCGACACGACCGGAGAGAGATCAGGCGCAAGACCGACGGCTTAACGTGTTCTCCGAGGCACGGGGGTGGATCACACCGCCAATTTCCCAACTTCGGGCAAATATTGAGAAAATCTTAATAGAAAACTCAATATCGATTTTTGAATTGGCCCGACCCGGGATTCGAACCCAGGACCTCATGTCTGTAGTCGAACATGCTAACCACTAGACCGATGAGGCAGTTGCATACTAGTAGAAACGTTTATTTGCAGGAAATAGAAAAGTGCATCTGCGTCTGTTGCTTTTTATATATTTTTGATACAATGATCCGTTGACGATGGAAAAGTTACAATAAAATAGTTTATGTCCCCCATCCAAGTTCAATTATGTATTTTTAAACGAATAATATTAATACAATTTTTCTAAATATTAAATTGTATTTTAATTTAAATGACTAATAATCATATTTAAGAAAAGAAATTAAAGTTTTAGTGTCTTAATTATGGTTGGTTTACGTTTTTATTTATCTGTATATCTACTGTACACACATATACACATGCACACGCACGCACACGCACGCATACGCACGCGAACACACACACACACACACACACACACACACACACACACACACACACACACACACACACACACTGATTATAAAATATATGAAATATAATCACTCGTTACGAATTAATTAAATTTAACAAAGCACATGAGGTGGCACGAAACGCGGATGATACCTCCGGGAACAGCTAATATATATATATATTAATATACAGCTAGTTTATATAGAGAATTCCGATCATACGATCAACTATTGACTCATCCCTTTGACAATCAACATCATAAATACCAATAAATGAACATAAACTAGTATTACGTGCACGTCCAAGGGCAGGTGCACTTTCAGTTGAGACAGGCAGACGCTAGGCAATCGATGTAATTGGTGTTTCCATAATAAGAGATTATTAAGGAAAGGCTTGTCTATTATCGTTGATATAACACCTACTTATGCGAACGTACACTTGCAACATTTTATTATAATTGTGACTCTGGTAACAATGAAACTTGTATACAGCTGACTTTGTATGTTAATGCTATGAATACAATTTGTTATTACTGATAAAAGACTTTGTGTATTGTAACTGCATGTCTGAAAAAAACACCGCAAATTGAACTATACGGCTACATTATCATACCACATTTTCATCACTATAAGATAGCCTGTGGCAGAGTCTTTGTCGGCATAGTATAGTTGTAATGTCTCTGAATTATCTATACACAATATTTCCAGCACTCTGTGCAAGAAAACAAATGTGCAAATTGCATATATATAAAATTGCAATGTGGAGTTATTAGGACAAAAAAGGGTTTTAAGAATTTGGAAAAAGTCGGTTTTATACTCCCATGTTGAAAATACTCAAGTCAGGACTTAATTTCGAAACAGAGAAACTTAGGAAAAATTTAAAGATATCCAGCGAAAGACTTACATGTGGAGATATATACATTAGAGCCAAAAACTCTGTGATGAGTTATCCAAGTGTAGGATATATCAGCGTCCAATTTTATATTAGGTATTGGTGGTTATCAATCGTGACTGCCTCATTGGTCTAGTAGTTAGCATTTTCAACTACGGACATGAGGTCTTGGGTTCGAGGCCGGATCAATGAAAAAATCGATATTGAGATTTCTATTAAGATTTTCTCAATATTGGTTGGGAAGGTGGCGGTGTGTTCCAATCCCGTGCCTCGGAGAGCACGTTAAGTTGTCGGTACTGCCCCTATCTCTATGAGAGTGAGAGAATAGGGATTGCATTTATCTACTATGCCTGCCAATCCGCAGTAGAGCAGCGTGATGGATCTATGCCCTAAAAACCTTCTCTCATCTGACTGAGGAGGCTGTGCCCACCAGTTGGTCGTTCATGAGCTGTTACTTACCTTTTTTTTAGTTACCGATTGTAATTTAGGTTGATTTACCTAACGGGAAAGATACGCTTTGATTTTCGTATCATACTATATGTTTCATATAATATGAAACGATAGCTTTTTGTAAACAGCACAATGTGTATTCACCGGAACTTAAAATAATTAAGTTATGTAGCTGGAAGATGAAAAATACCCACGTGTGTATGTAATGCGTCCGATATAACAAAACTGAGAGACTATGAAACTATTTGCTATACCAAATAATTTGTTCTAATAAGGTTTTGTTATATAGAACGTAAGTTGGACTAAAAGTTTTACTGAGCGAAAAATTTTTGGTACTTACCATTAAACAACAACGACCGCCTCATGAAAAGTTTAACCTGTTGAGACATGCTCTGCAATATAATTGTAATATTGTAGAATAAAATGGAAATAAGTGGTAGAATATGTTTTATACAGGTTGTGTATTGAATTAATATTTAACTGTAGGTTAGCCTTTATTAACATAACATTAGCTGTATTGACTGAAAATTCGTTGTAAAACATATTGCTTAATGTATATGTCACTTATACAATATAGGTATATTTTGCATTAGATTTCAGTATCTAGAGAATTTTCAAAACTTCTTGAATTTGTTTTATTGCGGCTCGTTATATTAAGTTCTAAATTTTCCCAGATAGTGTAGTAACAAGTGGATAAAAGTTATTCCTGCAAATCCGTAATAATACAGCATTTTATTAACCAGCGCATTTAATTGCAGATGAGAAACATCAAAGATTGAAGAGGCCTAGCTTTCTATTACCTTCGCAAGGCGCTAGATTGAAACGAAGCATATAATTACATTTACAAGTAATGTCTTATCGCATCTTCCATCGAATTAACGCGTCGGTCACTGTCTATTCGCTAGGTGCATACATAAAACGACCGTGTCAAGAGGTCATCGACTGGCTCCCAATCGCTATGACATCAGCTTCTCTACTTGCGATTACAAAATACTTACACTCGCTCGCGTAACTTTAGGATTGAGATAGGTTTTACCGTAATAAATACACACCGACAAATATTTCCGTATGATCCTTCATTCAATTCCAACTGTTGGCTCACGTTCTCCCTATAACAGTGGACCTTAAGTTTTCTTTTTTTTATTGTTGACAGGTTAGCGCTTGACTGTGATTTCGCCTGATGGTAAGTTCTAATACAGCCTAAGATGGAAGTGTGGTAACGAATCTGGGACCTATGCCAGCAAAGCGAGTACTCGCACCATTGCGGCCACCAAGGCCGTCAAATATACTGTTAAGTTCCATTTCAGACATTCTGACTTTTTGTAACTGATGATTATATTACCCTAAGTCATACAATCATCAAAACTACAAAAACGTTAAAAGGAACCATTTGTCAAACTAGGCCATCGTATTTTTTTAATCATTTGACTTTCTCCAATTCATATGACACTGGCGAAGTTGTGTGTGCTTTGTAAAACCTGAAAAGCAAATTTTAAAGAAGGCAAATCATATAAGAGTCATAACATGATGCTTAAAAACATATCATTAGTATAAAAGGTAGTGTCATAAAAAAAATCTTGGAAACACTGCTTTTCAAAATTACGACTTTATACGTAGGAGCCGTCTATATCTCTAGATCAAATTTTTAAACCCTATTAATGAACTATTTAAGTTTAAGTACAGTTTTTCAACTTGTCGCTGACACATGGTATTAAGAGAGTCCTTTAAATATTCATTAATTTATTTATTCTGCGAAATATTGTATAGCGCTTATGTAAAATGTTTAAAGTTTGTTAGAGGTGTATTCATGTACTATGTAGTTTTATAAGACCTAGGAATTGCTTTTTTTATATTACATATTTAAAGCCATTAAACTATCTTGCGATAATGTTTGTTCCTGAAGTTAACACTTCAGGTTTTAAGCATTTAGTTTAGCATAGAACGATATATGAATCTTTATGTAGACGAGGTTAAAACCAGTTGCATTTTTCTATTTTCCTCCAAAATTAGAACATTTAGGTATAGTTTTATTTTACAGAATGATAAGTCAGGATCGAAATCGTATTTTCAAAGAAGAACCAAAATTTGCAAAAACCACCTAAGCTTTTGTGTCCTTACTAAAGTTCTTCTTATGTTTTATGGTTATTAAGTACCGTATATATTTTAGTACGTACTTAAACAGTTAACTGATATAAAGCGTAATTACATTGACGTTGAGTACGTTTATTAACAATATATTGTTACTACTAAATGTAATATATTTTATAGTGTGTATATGTATTTACTGCTGCTGCCTCATTGGTCTAGTGGTTAGTATGTTCGACTACAGACATGAGGTCCTGGGTTCGAGTCCTGGGTCGGGCCAATTCAAAAATCAATATTGAGTTTTCTATTAAGATTTTCTCAATATTTGCCCGAAGTTGGGAAGTTGGCGGTGTGGACCACCCCCGTGCCTCGGAGAGCACGTTAAGCCGTCGGTCCTGCGCCTGATCTCTCTCCGATCGTGTCAGGATTCCCGTCACACCGGACTATGAGAGTGAAGGAATAGAGAGTGCATTTGTGTACTATGCTTGCCAATCCGTATTGGAGCAGCGTGGTGGGTCTATGCTCTAAAAACCCTCGCTCCTCGGAGTGAGGTGGCCTGTGCCCAGCAGTAAGATGCTAATAGGCTACTACTTGTTTTAGTCATCTTCATACCTTTGCGACTATTATAAACGTGTTTATTAAACACTAGCAATGCTCCGCATATATACCGATCTCGTGGCTGTGGAAGGTCTACAAGTTTAACTGTAGCTTCATTTTCGTTAACACACAAGTTTCATTTCACCTAGTTTTAATTACTTCCTTTCAGCTTATTAGATGCACATTTACATTCATGACTTAATCAATATTCAGATTTTATTTTACAACGAATATATATCTAACTAAGATATTTTAGAATTCGTAACATCATGTACGTAGAATGTCCGACAATAGCAACTTTAAAAATACTCTACAGGTATTGAATAATTCTTGGTCTTAAGGAATGAAAGAATTTTTTAAATAGCTCCAGTAATATTTCGCTTGATAAAAATAAAAACAGTATCGGCATATCAGTGGGTATCATTGGTATCCTTGGAATATGAGCTAAATCACCAGTCGCAGAACCAGTTATAAGGGTCGCTACAATGTTTTTTAGATTGACATTTTTAAATTCGTTATACCTTTTGAATGGAGTGTCTGATTTTAATAATTTAAAAAGTATTTTACAGGAATTGAAACTTTATTTAATAAAATACCATTTAATTGAATAAATAATACCATTTAATTGAATTAATAATACCATTTAATTCAATTAATAATAAGGTTTGATTACAGTCGGCACTTTAATTGACTATTAAATTTTTAAAAAGTAGCTATAGTAGCATGAATATAGTAAGACACATGGTATCGCGAATTTTTTTGTAGATATTAATACGTTCTATAATATTGTAGAACATTTTTTTGTTCTATCATAAACAAATTCCGCAGCGCACGCGATGACAGATTTTTTGTAATAATTTTTTTACACCTTGGGTTAAATTAATGTAATTTTATAAGGGATCCCTATTTTATTTGAGAAAGTAATGTAGCCTATGTGTCTCAGCGAATATGCAAGTTTTCGGCGATTTTTTTTTAAATCACTCCAGTAGTTTTTGGGTGAAAACTTTACAAACAAAAACACAAATGTTACCTCTTTATAATATTAGCTTGGATTAATATACTCATTCTTAACATTTGATAACAGGATGTACTGAAAGAAATGTATCATTTTTAAATGTAAATATTTTAGTGGGAAAGCTAGTAAATTAATTTACTATATACAGGCAATATTTAATCATTAATAAAATATTTCAATGCCAAAATAACAAACTTATTTTGAACTAAAAAATTAATAAACAATTTATTTACATTATCTGTCTATTTGTGCTAGAAATGTCAGATATGTTTTTGGGACTAATGATTTTATTTTACTTGTTTGTATAGAACAGAAAGTGGCATATTCATTTAGAAGTTTTGCGCGAACGGGAAATTACAAGCGTAGACGTAACTTTGAACCATAATGGAGAATACATGAGTTTGGTTATGTGCAATGAGTTTCATGGGCTTAAATCTGATTACATAATTAGATTACAATTTTTATAATCACATATTCTACACTTAATATATATGACTATATATATTAAGTGAAAACGTATCAATGTCGAAAAAACAATTTTTAAAATTTTCGATTGTTTGTCTTTTTCTTACAGTTCATCTCTAAAACGGCTAGACCGATTTTGAGGGGATATTCCCCTAAGGAGTAACTTAGGCTACTTCTATTCTAGATAAAATGGCATCCGGAATCATTCGGATAACATCGCGGAAAAAAGCTAGATAAATTATTATTAGTATTATTAAAATACATTAATGGTGTAAAACAAATTGTGTTCTAATTTGTCTGAGTCTAGACTCTACAAGCAGAGAGATGCCGCCAAGAATAGCAATTGAGTTCTAGAACAAAATTGTGTAGACGCCGTAAGAGGTAATTTATATTTTAATTCTATTTTAGACAATATCATCATTTACTATCACGTGAAAACACAAATAATAACTGCTGCCTTATATCAGGCATTCTAGATTTAAACAATAATAATTACATCATCAATAATGTCTCAGCTTTGTAGTTTGTTTAAAAGAACCTACATACTTTCGCTCCTTATATGTACAAATTGAGGAATTTGATTTCTAGCGTCCATTCAGAAGTAAGCCGTTAGAAAAATGATAGAGTATCGAGGAAGTAAAAAATATGGACCTAGTGAATACCCATTTACGTAATGTAATTTTGTTTAACAACAAGTGAAACCTCTGCGGTGATATAATACTTTGCGGTACTTACCGTCTATGGAAGCGGCGACTGATTTTCTTATTCTTTGCGGTCACATTATGTTAGTCTAAAATACAAATGATATAATGTATGTATTTGCCACATTTACAAAGGAAATTGTTAATGTATCGATGTTATCTAAACTAATGTGTATGTTTGTTACGTTTTGACACAAAAATTACTAGACCGATTTCAAAAAAATTACACCATAAAAATGCTGCATTTTCACTCATCGACATAAGATATATTACTTTCGTAAAAAAAATGGGGATTCCTAATAAAAATGCATAAACGTAAATGTGTGAAAATATTGGTCACAAAAATCTGTCACTGATGATAGGACAAAACAAATGTTTTGCAATATTATAATAACTACTAAACTAATTATTAAGACTTGTGTTTTTTTTATATACAAATCTAAAACTTTAGATTTCCGAAACTTAGAGGGAGGGAAAAAGGGAAGATATGTTTGAATTTAATTGTCGTTAAAATATTAAATGTTGAAAATTAAATTAAAATGCCACGTGTTTTTTGACATTATTAGAAATTATTTATTCAATTTTGTTTTTGAATTAAAAATTAAGAAGAGAAAATTTATGAAATAATTTCATTTTATATTTTATGAAAAAGTGTATATTTAAATATTAAAAGGCCACATGTTGTTTGTAAATATTAAAACTACCTTCAAATGAATAAGCATAAAAAACGCTGCATATCAATGACGCTAATCACGCGTTTCATCCGTATAAATTTTACCCTCATGCGCCTAATGAAGTTTCACTTCAAAAGTCCGCTATGCAGTATACCCAACTGTATACCACTAACTATTTTTAAAAGTTAATAAAATTGCCGACAATAATTATTCATATTATTCATTCATACCTTTGTATTCATCTTTGCCCTGTCAAATAAAAGGTAAAAAAAGGTAAGCCCACATACAGCCCATTAACGTCCTACTGCTGGGCACAGGTCTCCTCACTCATATGAGAGAGGGTTTCTGGAGCATAGACCCACCACTGTGCTCCACTACGGATTGGCAGGTATAGTACACAAGTACTCTCTGTTCCTTCACTCTCATAATCCGACGTGACGGCAAACCGTTCCGACCGAAGACAGATCAGGCGTAGGACCGACGGCTTAAGGTGCTCTCCAAGGCACGGGGGTGGATCATATCGTCAAATTTTTCCCAACATCGGGCAACTATTGAGAAAACCTTAGTAGAAAACTCAATATTGATTTCGAATTGGCCCGACCCGGGACTCGAACCCCATGTCTGTAGTTAAACATGCTAACCACTAGACCAATGAGGCAGTTATATATTTAAGGAGACAGGAGACATATTTAAGGTTCTCTCTTTCAGTGTTTAGTATAATTTATATGTTATATAGTTTAAACTGAATTCCATGACTCTATTTTAATTTTCTTTTATTATTCTATGCATTATAAAACTATAACTTTACTGATTTTGTGTATCTAGTTGTAATTGTTTTTAAAGTACGACGACATCTATTTGATGCTTATGTAACCCTGCCACACCCCAGCCCCTCGGCCACTGTCAATCGGGACGAAACAAACGGCCCGTCAGCCGCTGTGCCTCCACTTTTTAAGTTTCGTATAACGTCTAAGATATCTATTTTAATGAAATAATGGTAAAGGCCATTATGTTCTACATGAAATATACAACGTATATATAATATTTAATTGGGTCAGGAATAATACTTTATTGCATAAAATAGTTTGGTAAATCACACAGGTTTTCTTGTAATATGCAAAATATAAAAAGTTTACTCTGGGTTATCCTTTTCATATAAGTATATATCATCTTGGAGTATAAAATAGATCTATTTAAGTTATACAATTCCATAGCAAATTAATTTGATCTATCTCGTAAGGTTTGGCCAGCGTTTGTGATTTAAGCGCACAGAAATATGTTAGTTACAACATCGCTTTACAAATATTTAAATTTTTCTGCTTTTTTATACTTCAATATGTATTTATTATACATATAAACCTTTCTCTTGAATCACTCTATCTATTACTATATAAATATAAGTTCGCGGAATAGCATAAATATCGAAACACACAGAAGAAAATTTAAAGGTTAGGTTTTTTTGGAGTAACTACCGTGTAAATGCATATTTCAAAGTAATTTTGTAAGATTCTTCTATCTATGGGAAGACTACACTTAAATATATATTTTAGTTAATTTTAATAACGGCATTGATTTAAACATTTACTAACGTATTTTACATTTGCTGTATGCATTATTTAATGGAGAAGATTAGCTAGTATAGGAAAATCATGATTTATTGTAAAATTTCCCATACGACACGTTATTAATTTAACTGTTTGTGGTGTAAGCTTTGCCCTAAGATCAGTGAATACTAACGACCTTTCACCACAAACTAGACGTCCTAAATATGCTGGTTTTCTAAATTGATCTTGCTGAACATTTTACAGTTGACTCGGCTTCCTGAGCAGTTGTACACAAATTCGATTAAATAACATCATTGGTAGTCTTGTACATAACACACAAATATTTTAGTACTTTTGCAGAGGACTCTATAAAAAAATTGTTATTTGTCCTAAAGTTTATTATAGAATTTTTCGGTTAATTCTTCGAACATAATTTTAGGAAGAAAAGCAAACTTTGTAAGCTTTCATTTTATTTCAAGTTAGCTTTTTGATCGTTATAGTAATAAAAGGTCACATATAAATAATAGTCTTACAAACGTTCCTTTGGGTAAGGAAGCAAATATGTTCAAGTCGTATTTTTTACCAGCTATACTCAAACTGCGGCCCATTTATCTATTAAATCTGTGAATTTCGTGCCCATTACAAAAATTGAACGCGCTAATTAGGCCCATGTTAGTACCTGTATAACTTAATATTAGTATTTAACGCACCTGCGCCCGAAAATATGATACTTGCAATAAAAACAAGGGTGCCAATATCATACTTTCACCCCGCGATGTCAATCATACAATTTTTTATCAGAACGGGATCCAAAGTTCGATAGAAATATAAATAAACTTTAAAATAACGTGAAATAAAGTTTGATGTGGAATTAAAAGTAGAGCGCATGCGTCTTAAATTTGAAACACGTGCCCTAAAATTTACTTTGACAAATAAAAGAAGAGCGCATGAATCGAAAATTTTGAAAATATGCGTACTAATGTTAATTGGGAGGCAATGTGTGTTATTCAAAATAGGGCTGGAAGTACGAATTTTTGAGACAGGTATGACGAAAAATTATATAATTAAGCTTTAAAGTTATATAATAAAAAAGATCCTAGAAGGACTTGCAAGTACTGGTAAAATTATTTTTTTTATATCACTTTTGTACTTAGAAGTTGTGTCATTGAAAATTTTATGTTGAAGTTAATTATTTTTGTTGTCCCATTTTGTCATACAATATTTAATCAGAAAGAATTTGTTTACATAAGCCATACCTTAAAGTAGTTTGAAAACCAGTAAGAAAACGAGATTGCGTAGCTGATGACACAGAGTTAAAACAACTAGTTAAGAAATACTAACAAGGCGCTAATATTTATGGCAAATGTTTGCCGAGCAATCAAGTAGCAGGAAAAAGATACTTTTCGTAATTTCCTAAATATTTAGATTTTAATTTTGTACAACTTACTAGGGTTTACAGTGTTAAGCCGTAATGACTCAACGGTTAGACACGTGATTTCTTGTAATCTTGGATTTGAATCCTGGACAGGCATCTCCAGTGGTGTAACTATACCATCTGGGGCCCATGGCATACTCTTTTAATGGGACCCTTCCGCAAAAACCGCCACATGCTTATTTTTATTTGAATATTACCACTTATGTAGTTATCCAAAACTAATAACAATTTTTCACGTTCACCAACCTATGTACGTCCCACTGCTGAGCATAGGCCTCCTTTCTTAGGCGAAAGGGAATGAGCTCTAGCCCCCACGCAAGCCTTCATCAAGAGACTACATTCATCTTCCATTCCCTAGCCCTTCGATGAAGTATAAACGTCTTGAGGAAACCTACACTCATTTATAATGAAATTCAATTCAATTTCATTACGGTATTTATAAAGAAAAATTTTTTCTACAAGTGTCTATTACATATCAAAGTTTATAGATTGGGCTCTAATATTTTCAATAGGCAGAATAGCCAAGTCGCATAACCAGTCTTATTCTAAATGCTACGAATCCCTCTTGGGCCAGGGGCCCGTGACGCTTTGCAAGCTTTGTGGCAGAGCTATAGTTACGCCACTGAATATCTCTATGTTCTCCTTGTAAAACTAATGTGCCTAATTGTTACCTAAAATTTATCAATGTGCTCTACGGTGAAAGAAAATATCACGAAGAATACTGCATATTCTGGGATATATGTAGTGTGCCAAAATACAGTGCAGAAACGTTTTGGGTTTATACTCTTAAATCCCTTTCTGTTGTGACTGAGGAGGCGTGTGTTCAGCATTCAGAAGTAAATAGACAACTACTTACCTATTACTTACAGCTAACTTTGTCTAAGGTGTAGCAATTCCTTTTTAAAACATCCTTTTCATGGTGCTATGTTATGGCACTAAAACTTGGCTACTAGGGTTGTTATTCTCTCAACATTATATAAATATGTTAGCTAAATATCCTAGATTGGAAAATCGAATTCGAATCTGCAACCTTATTGACTTATTGGTCCAAAAATGCTTCTGTTATACAATTATTGACTACAATAACGTTATTTAACGGATATCAAATTCTTATTGTGTGTATTTAAATGTTTTATATTGTCAAAGTAATTTCATTTAATACATAAGAATAAAATAATGAATGATTCTAATCTTACTCCATAAAAATTATTAACTATTATGCCAGAAAAGACACGGTAAAAATGTTCGTTAACATGCAATTTATATGTGCAAATAACAACTGTGCAAGTTTATTTTTATTTGAGATTTATCTTGAGAATACTGGAAAATATATTTAGCTTTACTCAATAAAAATTTTATAGATATTAATAAGCCCCATTTATACTTAGCAGTTATAAATTACACCGAGTGTACACTGCTATTTGTCATTGGATCGATAATTCCCATAAAGTAAATGAATGCGTCATATAAACATTAATTTACAACAATCAGTTATATACATCCGTATCATACAGATGGCACGTCACACTTCATGTGAGAAATATGTGCTTAGATAGTTCTTCTGTTCGTCAGGAAGGAGAATTATTTAAGAAATGCGTGTAGGTATTTATTTTATTTATTATTGCGTGCCCATTTTGGTGCAATGTTTAATAAGGGCACTTGATTTTTTATACATAACTAATGGCATAACTAAAGGAAGTCAACCGCCGAATCCAACTCGGTTGGGCAGCCTTCGGGAACTACGCCAGATATTTTCGTCCGATACGTCCCTCAGTGCCTGAAGACAAAGCTTTTCGAACAGTGCATGTTATCAGTGATGAACTACGGCTCCTAAACATGGGGCCTCATACGAAAGCTCAGAGTCGCTCAGCGTGCGATGGAGAGGGCTATGCTCGGAGTTTCTCTACGTGATCAAATCAGAAATGAGGAGATCCGTAGCAGAACCAAAGTCATCGACATAGGTACCCTACGAATCGCGAACCTGAAGTGGCAATGGGCTGGGCACATAGTCCGACGGACCGATGGACGTTGGGGCCCGAAGGTGCTGGAGTGGCGACCCCGCATCGGGCGGCGCAAGATCGGGCCTTGTGGACATCATTACGTGAGACCTATGTCCAATATGTCCAATAGGAGGAATATATATATTTCCAATTCAAAAGGAATATGTCCAATATGTCCAATTCAAAAGGAATTATATTTTAATTACCAATAAGCAGCTACTTACCTTACCTTATATTTTAATTATTCAATGATAAGAAAGTAGTTTTGATCTTTAGATTAAAAGCAGTTGATTAATTCATTGATAATAATCATATAATAGTTTTCATATATTATGATTGATTAAAAATAATCATAAAATAGTCGTCTGATGATGGCAAATGTAGTAATAATGTTTTAAAGTTCATTTATGTCGCAAAATTAATGTAAGCTCTTAGTATTAGGCTATAATTCATATTAACGTTAGTACTCATATAATTAAAGGGTAAGTAAGAAATTTATGATTGTATTTATTAGTATTTTGAATGATTTATTTCTAATACTCATAAAATCATATTCATTTTAACGGCTACGATACAAAGCACTTTCAAAATGAATAAATATTAATTTTCATCGGTCTTGTACTAATAATACACTAAACATATAATTAGAAAGACTTATAACCAGTTCGTTACAAGTAAGTTTCAACTTATTAATAGAGGCATACTTATATACTTCGTTTACATGCGTCACTGCATATTTTGTTTGGGGAATATTTTAATTTTCATCATCCTTCACAAAACATTATTATAGGAACTTTATCGTCCCTTTATTTAAAATTGGTTTCGTTATTGACAAGAAAAATTTCCCACCATGAGGCAGGTGGTAGTGTCTATCATATTCCTTAAATTTTATGGTTAAAAATGTTATTAGTACAAAGCGAAATATCTTCATCGACGATTTGACTAGATCTCACACTGTGGAACTGATCGTTGGTGAATCTACCTATGTAAGTAGTTGAGGACACAGGTTTCACTTCTTCTATAATGGAAAAAAAAATTATATCTAGATCGATGAAGAATATGCACAATTTATTTAAGCATAATTCCAATTACAAAAGCAATCTAAATGTAGATGGAAGGAAATATACGAAACATATTTAGCGTTGATGACCATTTACCGTAAATATTAGAATTTCAAATTCAAATTAATCCCATATATACATAACTTTTAATAATGGTTATATTGGAAATATTTCTTATAATGGCGTAAGGAATTTAATTGTAGAAGGCTTGAACGTAGATTAACATATACAAACTGTTTTCAATTTAATTTGCTCACTATAAATGTCTCTAAAACTTCTTATATGCTCTTTAAAGGAAAAATAACCAAGTCTCTCTTTTTCAACCTCTAACTATAAATCAGCAAGTTCTAAAACAATCTGATACTGAAAAATATCTTGGACTGATTATTGATTCTTAATTAACGTGGCAAAGTTACATAAAATACATTCAGATATAACTAACGTCACTTACTGGAGCATTACGCAGATCTATTCGTTGTATCCCATTAAAGGTTCGCCGTATTATTAGCAATTCATTATCCAAGCCAATGTTTGAATACTTGAATGAAATATGGGGGGAGGGGTGGGGGGGGGTTACGTATTAAACAATTTTAAAAGAACTTCAAATATCGCAAAACAAACTCCTTAACAATTATTCCGAATTGATTAACGTTTTCCAACAAAAGATCTTTAAAAAAAGCTTATGTGCTATCCCTCAACCAATTATATAAATTTAAAACATGTTTATTAGTTAGAAAAAATTTAAATGAAGCAGCACAAAGTACTTTTAAAACGAAATCGCATTTAAACTCATGTAGTAAACATAAACTACAGTTACATAGATCTAGAACAAAATACTACGGACTAAAAACGATACAATTTGAGAGAGCATTTCTGTATAACAGTTTAAAAATCTTTTGTAACTTTTAGAAATTTGTTACTAAAACATTGGTATAAGCCTATAAATTTCTTTATTGAGAACGCACTATTTTATACACATACTCTAGATATTTTATGCTTTTATCATATGCATCGCACCTAGGTGTCCACTACCAAAACCGAAGCTCTTTTGTTTCATAGCCCACGGAGAGGGCGTCCATGGGGGGCAGTGCTAAATTTGAGGCGTGAGATGGTGGAAGTGAAGACCCAGCTGAAGTACCTGGGTCTTGTACTGGATGGCCGATGGGGATCCCGAGCGCATTGCACCTGGATCACACCTCGGCTCATTAACGCAGCTGCTGCGTTGGGGCACTTGTTGCCTAATATAGGGGGACCAGAATCGCCCTGCAGAAGGCTATTTGCCGGAATTATTAGTAGTATGGCATTGTGCGGTGCACCTGTGTGGGCTGACGCTTTGACAAATCCAAATAAATCCCTCTTACGGAGTGCGCAAAGGGTTATAGCGGTCAGAGCGATACGGGGATACCGTACAGTATCGTGGACAGCGGCAACACTCCTGGCAGGCGATCCCCCAAGGGAGCTACAGGCGGAAGTTCTTGCAGCCGCCTATCAGTGCAAGGCGACTGGAAGAATTAGAGGTGAGGTACCTGATAGTGGCGAGGCTCAGTCATGGGCCCACTCGGATAACGCCTTAATCGAACGGTGGAAGGACGATTTCGGATCCCCAAATGCGGGTGTAGCCATTGTCGAGGCGATCCGTCCCTTCCTGGAGAAATGGTTAGCGAGAGGGCACGGATCGCTCATTTACAGACTGGTGCAGACGTTAACCGGACACGGTGGTAAATACCTGCATCAGATTGTCGGCTGTGAGGAATCGGCGGGCTGCCACGACAGTGGTGCTTCCACAGATTCGTCGCATCACACAATGGCAGAGTATTCCGCATGGGGACCTCAGCGACACGTCTTGGTGTCGTTGATTGGAGGCAACCTCTCGTTGGTGAGCATAGTTGGCGCAATGCTTGCTAACAAGACGGGCTAGAGTGTAGTCGCTACCTTCTGTGAATCCGTAATGTCGCTGAAGGAGGCTTCGGAGAGAGCGAGACAGGATGTCATCGGCGCTCCACCTATCCGACGGAGGACGCGGAGAAGCAGCATGCGTAGATTTGCGCATTCTCTTCCCCCTCCATAAATTATTGATATGAGACCTACATCCGGGGTACCAGAGTGGATTGTGTACTCGTACCTCTGGTTCTCCACTCAGGGACGTCGAGGGTTCCGCTGGGTTTTAGTGGATATTCTGATCATTCAGTGAGTCCCATACTCCCTAGCCGGGGCGCGTAAATGCATTTCCCAGCGACAAAAAAACAATCTCTTAATTATATAACATTAGTTTTCTTATGTTTTTTTTTATTTGTTAAAGTGAATGTTTATTCTTATGAGAACAGATATCTTTAAACCTAACCTAACCTAGTAACCATGGTTAATCCACATGAATAAAGAAAAATTGTGATGTAATTTTGGGAACTTATATTGGAAAGTTATAATTTGAAACTTGATTAATAGGGTAGGTATACATTTTCATTAGCCTCCGTTTAATTTATACTATACTACTCCATTATCCTATATTTTCCCTTTTAAATTCAAAATAGACTCTATTCATACTTTTATTTTTACCAAAACAAATTAATCATGCGACGATATTTAAAACCTCAATGGCTCGATTAAAAACTCTTTGGTTTAATATTATTTAATTTGCATTCCCTAAATAATTAGTTTTACAATTTATTGATATCCTTAAGATTTAAGTAGTACATGACCTATCGTAATTACCTCTATAACTACTGAGGTTTTATGACCCGTCGAAAGCTGGTTAATTATCGAGCAAGAACCACCACGACCATTGTTTATAATAATATACTTTGTAATAGTAGTCTGCATATGCACTTTTTGTTTTATATCATGTCGTTGTTTCCTTTAATTAGAATATTACTCACCTTGTGTTATTGTAATAAGTTCTGTTGGAAACCTAATAAATAAATAAAAATAAATAAAAGTTGTTAGTTATATCTGTTTATAGGACAAAATCAATGTGTTAATACACTAATTCCAGTTATCACCAACCTCCCCTTAATCTGTGTCCCCTAAGTATTGTTAAGGTGTAAAGTATTGTTATTGCTAAAGGTTTCCCTAATTATGTTATGCTTTAGGGAATGCTGGTGACATCGGGAATAAGAATTTATCTACATGTTATTAGAACAGTTTACAAACTATATAGATTTCTCGTATACTACAATGGAAATTACCAATATATGCCAAAAGGATTAAAGACTAAAAAACTGTTATTATTTTAGAATACCTTTATACTCGTACATGTTTGAAAACACGTTAAGTCTATTCGGAATTGATCTTGTTTCAAACATTGTATAACATGAAATAACGAACAAAAAATTTAATGGCGCTTGGATTTTCCTATTTCCGCATAATATAATCAAATAAATGCCTTATTCCATAGCCACAGACATACAATTATCTATATTTAAATATTACAGAAATATGTAAATATTTTTTGTAACTTGTTTAATTGTCCAGATGCAATATTTATTCAAAACTATTCGTTGACCTATCACATTGGATATCAAAGATTGATGCTAGAAAATAAATTACGATTGCATTTAGCGTCGTATTAATATTATTAGTTGGTCTATCTAGAATCTAGATAGCTGCGTGTTATAAACAGCTTATAAAAACTTTCTTGACATAGACAATAGCATTCTTAGCTGTCTATATATATTCAAATGAGCCTCCACATTATATTCAACCCACGTTGTCGCGTGCTGAACTTAATTTGATCGGTTGATTTATGAACTCCTTTTTTAAACAATACGTGTAGTCTAATAGTTAGCGAACACTGATATTGAATAATCAGAGTTTGTATTTTTTACTAGCCGTTATTGAGCTATCAACATGGATTTCAAAACCAAAATCAATATACGAGTATACTTTATTCAAGTAGGCTCAAAACGCACCTTTGAATCGTCAGAAGTCTGTCCGTTGGTAATACATTTACCACCGGTACAGAAACCGCTGAAAAGAAACCGGCAAGAAACTCAACGGTTACTTTTAATTTAGTTTTTGTAGGTTACAACGTTTAGATTTCATGTGCAACTGGAATCAAGTCTAAACATCTTTGTCGCTTAAATAATCCTCAACATTATAATATGCTTTTTGTAATTGGACATTTTAACATATTTCTTAAAACTACGCAGAGGTAAACCCGTAAGTGATTCGGGTATCTTATTTATAACAAGTAAAACAAAAAATAAAGTAAATCCCTACACCGCCAACATGGTTATCCATTTTATGCGAACGTTACTAGATGGTGCTATACAATTTTCGCAAAAAAAAAGTTAATTGATGAAATCATTTTTGAAAACCTGCATAAGAAGGTAAATCAATTAATTAAACATCAAATAAAATTAAAAAAATATATTTTTTGATGGCCTCGCTGGCGCAGTAGTCGTGTGATCGATTTGCTGGAAGAAGTCCTAGATTCGATCACCGGTAGAGCAAACTTAGGAGCATTTTCTAATTAATCTGCATTTGGACAGTTGGGAGGCTTCGGTCGTAGCTTGTTAGCACTCTACCATCAAAGCCGTACCACTAAGCATAGAGAATTGTGTTCCAGTACGATGTTGCTTAGAAACCATAAGAGGTAATTAACGTCTTACCAGTTTAGTGCGCTTCCTTCTTAGAATGTATCGTCATTTACCATCAGGTGTGATCACAGTTAAGGGCTAATCTATCATAAATACAAAAAAGTGAACTTGAACTTCAGAGGATGAGTGATAAGTTATTTCATAGCGATTAAAAATTTGAGTAACATGTCGTAACATCTTATTATAAATAAATATATCTAGGGAGATATCGAGCTAATAATAATACATAAAATCAAGTCACTTCTTAAATAAGTGAGCTCTCAATTTTGTATATAAATGTTGAAGTGTTAAACCACACATGTTTCTATAAAGTATATTGAAAAAGTACTAAATGGTATACATTTACAATTTAATCGATTATAAATAGTAGTTGAAATAGATCTCTTGGTTTTTATGTCTCTACCTATTTTAAAATAATAATTTGGAATA
Source organism: Elymnias hypermnestra (assembly GCA_015832385.1). Taxonomy (NCBI): domain Eukaryota; kingdom Metazoa; phylum Arthropoda; class Insecta; order Lepidoptera; family Nymphalidae; genus Elymnias; species Elymnias hypermnestra. The sequence continues at coordinate 2,014,558 of JACTOM010000070.1, forward strand.
CCTAACTTAATTTTATTGTTAGGAGGATTTCTTGTTAACTTAAGATAATTTCCTTAGAGACTTTACTAAAGTAGCAAACCACGAAGAAGCGCAAAACTTAACTTGTTTAAAATTAGGATAATTAGGCATTTCTGTTGGGTAAATGTCCTAGCTGGCTGCAATGACTTTTATTTTATTTGCCAATTTTTTTATAGATGCAACAGTTAAACATGCTGGTGGCTTACTTGATGATAAATGATCTCCGCAGCCCAAAGACATTTGCAGCACTAGAACAACTACCGATTCATTACCGTCCCATGAAGGAACACCGCTGAAGGAAGTTGATTTCAACTTTTAAAGAGATATAAAGCTGAGAAAATAAGAAAAGAAAACTTGTATATGTGATTTAAATTCAATAATTCCTAGCTCTCTGCCTATGGCCAACCGTGAGCTTACATATCAATAAACATATCTGACGTACCAGTTTTCGTATGCTGTGATCGAACGCCGTTATACCTTGTGACTTCATTGAGAGTTGCACAATGACATAAATCGTCTATTCATATGCCATTATTTGTAATGGAGGACGCTTTTTATTAATCCAGTATTGATAGACCCACTTACATGCGATCAACTTTTATTTTTCATTAATTACTTTCTCATTAGGACATTATTATAAAGTTTTCTTCGAAGCAGCAATCAAGTGGCGTTTGAGTATCTAGTTTTCGGAAGAGATGTATAAAACTTAATCGCCTTAGACCTCAGGTATACAATTCAGACATTAAAATGTTAAGTTTTCGAGATCATCTGTAGTAACGGAGGTCTCACAAGGAGTCATTATAGGCCCTTTTCTATTTTTTTAAATATGTAAATGTTTTGCCATATTATATAAAAAGCATCAGTGATATTGTGCTATTTGATGAAATATCATTGATAGAATATAATTCTTTATAATAAATATGGAAGATTGAATGGCATACGATTTCTGATATTATATCAAATTACAATTAAAATTTTCTGTTTCACGTAAATATGATAAGGAGTAGGTAGAAAAATTATTGTTATATTTAGTTCTTAATAATTATTAAGAACTAATTATAATTTTATGAATCCATTATTAGGTTATATAGATCGAGTATCGAATAGAGTGTCAATGTATACATCCGAGGAAGATTATAACTATAAAAATGGTTGGGTTTCAATCCACTTTTAATTATATCTTTTATAAAATAAACGGATACAGACGGGATTGATACCTTTGATGATGGGACGGAAAAAAATCGATCTTGATAAAAACACATCATACTTTTAAAACGTATTATTAGCATTATTTCGTTGATCCATCAGCTGTTTTTAATTTTGTGTTTCATTGCTAGTTTTTAGTAATGTGTTTTTTGTGAAACTATAATTTCACTTAGCTGTACTAATACGATGGAGCATCAATAATGTTTTAAAGGTATGATTTTTTATAAATCTGGGTCAATTCTTTTTTCGTCCCATCAACACAGATGTTATTAGTACTATCGTCTGTCTTCGTTTTTGGAAGCGGTTTCCTACACCGTGTATATAGAACGTAATTGATGAAGAAAATGTTGTTAAAAAAGGGTCAATAGAAAAATCTCTTGTCAAGCTATCCGGTTAATTATTTTGTCCTCAGTATTTCCTCTCCACTATCGTTTTAAAAGCCAGCCAGCTAAAAACTATGTGTTTTAATTAAAATTTTCTATAATCGTCTTGATTTATTTATGATGTATGCATGTTGTGTTTATTAACATGTTGCAAATATGAGGAAGATAAACATCATTGTATTGGAGATAATTTATGCAGTTTACGTATGAAGTTTGAGAATATGAATGAATTTATTTTAAATCTTAATATAATTAATTTAAAGTTTTGTTTTCCTTATCAATTTAAAAATCCGGGACTAGTAACAAGCGGTAATTCGTTAGGTGTGACAAAAGTCTGAGAAGTTGACCGACGTTTGCCACTCCTCTACCGCTTATCTTAATATATCTTTACAGATTTTAACCATTTGACACCGCTGCGTAGATATAAAGCAATATTATATCAATCAATGTTACAGCGCGTTAGCGCTTGATTTGTACTTGCTGCTTAAGCTTGGTTGTAATTTATTACACTTTTATTTGACATACGTATAATATTGAATATTTTGTTCTCGCTTACCGAAGTCAATCTAAAATTATTCCTATGCTATTTTTTGTTCTACGAATATCGATTGCTAGTGATAAATTGTTTAATTTGCATTAAATACATGCTATTAAATGTAATGAAATATATTTAACCAGTTTAGGTTAAATAATAATGGATAGGATTACGCATTATACGTAAAGAAACAGTTTTTATATGTTATTATAAGCGATTAGTCAGGATGTTGAAGTCACTATTAGTTATTGCGAAAAAACGCATGCGGGCAATAAAAATCCTTTTTTGTCACAATAAGTCATAGAGTCATATTTGTACAGGTTATATTTAATTAATAGTTATTTAATACTCTGGTCAATAAAATCACACATATACATTAATTCTTTCCTAATTTTCATCTTGAGCATATATATCCTAACATAGCTCTATATTACAGAGAGTAACCAAGAGTTAAGATTTCGTTTGCATTCTTGAAATAATATATTATTTTTATATTTATATGCAGTTCGTCTGTGGAATGAGTTGCCACAAGGCATAAGAAATGCCACTTCAATTTATTCTTTCAAAGCATAAGTAAAAGAAGCACTTCCTCAAGAAGTACCTTTTGAATGACTTTAACTATAAATATTACTGTTTTTTTTTAAATTCGTTTTGGTATTGCTATCACAGCTTGAAATGTATTCTATTATTATTATTTTATTTTTATTTCTGTCTATCTCTGTTATTTTGTAACACTGTAATGCACATCTACCAACGACTTTTCTTACACCAGAAAGGTTGGCTGGTAGAAAGCTTTACAGCTTTAAGCCCGCCGTATGCACTTTGTGCAATAAAGTTTATAAGTAAATATATTTGTAAAATTGACAGAGTACGCTTGAAATATGAAAATGGTTAATTGCTATTTATTATAAAAATGCAAGTTGTTACCGTATGTTTTTCAATGAATATATTAGCAATGAGGGGCAAGCTTCCACTACCACACTCTTTTCTTAAGTGTCTTCGTTTGCAATGTGATGTTATAGAATATATATACGCTTCCGGGATATTATGCTATGTATAAAGTAAATATTTTGAAAAAACGTGCGCTCCTTTAAACAAAATACCCAATTAATTTTGTTATATAACTACATAAATATTTAGTATGCCAATTCCAATTCAGCGTAAAACTTAACTTCGTTAAACAAGAAAAATTCGACGATTTTAGGTGATTTTGAACTAAGCTTAAAAAGCTTATCTTTATAGCAGAATAAATTCTTAATATAGAAATAAATTGTTTTGCTTGCCGTATCTGTATATGCTCATTCAGTGTGAATAAAAATGCAATGACCATAGAAAAAACTCTTATTGAATTACTTGGACAAAAGCCTTAAACAATCACACTTCCTTGAATGCATAAACTGATTATAAAACAGGTGCTTTTATCAATGCGGTATTTTCATGACAAATCACTTAACGCATATCCTGTGTACCATACAGTTAACGCATGATAATACTTACTCGGTTAATTGAAACATACGTTTTTATGCTCGATTATATAGTTTTTGCACCTTGAAATAAATGTTTTGACAAATGCGAACTTTCATTTTTTCGACGATATAAAGCAATTCGCTGATACTGTTACATCATATGCTCACAATATATCTAAGTACAATTTAATTAATATGATATGATCATGTATCCATTTATACATGTATTAATGTTTTTTTACGCTTTCACTTATATTTTAAAATGTAGAAATGAAAAACATTTTGTTCCACAATTTTGAAGTTATAATATTGTACTACAACGCAGTTTTTTTCAGACGGAACGTCCTTGATTGTAGGGTGGTAATTAGCCATGGCCAACGTATTCTTACCAGGAGCAGACAAAATAGATAGTATAATTTTCAAGCTAAATGTTGGATCTTTGACGGCCTTGCTGGCGCAGTGGTGCGAGTACTTGGTTCCAGGTTCGATCCCCGGTAGAGCGAAATAAGGAAATTTCATTTTCTACTTGGTATGAGTCTGGATTAGTGGGAGGCTTCAGCTGTGACTAGTTACCACCCTACAAGTGATATGACCAAGTAAGATATTTGTGTTCCGGTATGATGTTGTGTAGAAACCTTAAGAGCTAAATTGCCTTACCAGTTTAGCATGCTTCCATCTTAGGTGTGATCACAGTCAAGCACTAACCTGTCAGGAATAATATAGTTTAAGTACTGCCAGTAGTTACTACATTTAATGTACTTATAATATAAAAAAACTTACATCTATACATTTGTGAAATGGGCCACTTTTTAAGTAAGTAAATCTAAAAATATAATAAAATATAAGGAATATAAAAAAAATACTCTGAAATTGCGCATGAAGCGCATACGTGCAACTTCTGCTACCCAGCTTCATTGGACGGCGAGGAAGGGCTTCAGCCGTTTTCACCTTTAGCTCTCATTTGCCGTCGTTAGTGAAATGACGGTCTCGCAAAAGAAGGCAACCGTCTTCCACCCAATTTCACTAGAGAGCATTATACCAATTCTGCTCTACAGTACAAGATCTCTTCTAACCAACGACAACAATATATGCAGCTGGGGTGCGCATGCTGGACACTCCGCTAGAGTATGGTATGCCTTATCTACACGGCTAACGATCTGATGCAAGTACTTGCCGAAGCAACCATGGCCGGTCAGCACCTGCACCAGATGGTAGCAAAGAGATGCGTGCCCTCTGTTGCGCCAATTGTCCAGGTGAGGTCGCCTTCATCGTAACTATACCTGCAGGCGGAGGCCCAAGTCCTTGCCTCCATTTTTCTATTAGAGATCAGTCAGCGAAAGCCCTGATCCTCCGGATCTGGGTATCGTAAGAGTCAGGGCCTCTTAAGACCTTTTTAGATGCCCTGCGCTGTTAGGCGACTGCATACGGCGACGACGTGTGTCACGGGGTATGGGAGTCACTACCAAGATTTTTTCTTGCACGTGGTACAACAAATGTTCCCAATTGGACTCGAGGTCTTGGTATTCTTATATTAACTTGTGTAAGTGTTTGGGGGCATCTAATGTATGAACGCATTGTTTTGTATAAAAAACATTGGTCCAGTCATTTTCTGCGAGAAGAGAGAATCTCATTTAAAATATTTAAGTCTTTCATTGTAATTCTTTAAAGTTTTATTCGAATTACAAAAAAATAAATGTGTCGTCGTTTTTGTATTCTTTCTATTCGTATTACAATATAGTATTCGTATTACAGTATAGTATATATATGCTATTTTATATGATGAGCGAAATTATAGCAGTGTCGCGTTGACTGTAAATCTCTCGACAGCGCGCCTAAAGAAGTTTCGACTTAAAAAATTCAAATTATAATATCATACATTTAATGAAAAGCATGAAGATACTGTCACTGTATTGGTTTACAATTTTAAAAATAGGATGAATTAACACTGCGTGTAAATTTAGAGACATCGGACACATAAAATTCCAAGTACCCAAAACGGATTGTAACGAGTTATATATAAAAAAATGTAGTTTTTATGCGAGCGTGTAATTTTTTTTTATATTCTTCAATCAAAGTTAGATTTTATCGGCCTGTATGTTTATATAAAATCGAATTCCAAGAGTGTAGTACAAAAAAGTTTTATTTACGGTTTTTTGATAATGGTTAATATTTTCTTTCAAATCTTAATCATCATAAATATCGTAGATATGATACTGTCTTCAAGGAAGAAAAAAAATAGGTGAGGATATATAGTTGACAACGTTAATTTTTTTAAATTACATGTATTTTATTGTACAGAATTATACCCTTGAATACATAGTTATATTTTTCAAGTAAGTTATTTCGTCAAATTGTTTTTCGGTCAACAAATTCATTGTTTTCTTATCAGACAATTTGGTGCAGCAATTTTATTTGTAATAGGTGTTCAATAGGTGCTAATTCAAACAGAACTTTCTTTTGAGCGGCGAACCTCTTTTAAATAAACACTATAGTACAGAAAAATTGCAATGAACATATACGCTTGTAATAAAGCGATGCTCTAAAAGATTGTGGTTGAGCCCGTCGGATTCATTGGCGTCGCTCAAGGAGGACCGGCCCATTCTCGAGCCGGAACCGTCCCGCTGCCCGCACATGGATATCGCTCACCGTCGCTATCTACAACTTGCAAAGTATATAATTATTTTCTGCATTCGTTATATCGATAATTTTAATTATCGACTCAATTATAATTTTTGCTATCGTCATAAATCTAGAACAATCTGCTTTGAATATAAAATTTGCTGATATTAAAAGTGATTTCCTTTCTGAAATTTATTTTATATAATTATAGTATTTTTTACATATTGCTGCTTTGGATGAATAATCACGCTAACCAAATTTTTATTAATGACAGCAAAATCCAGAATAGCTTGTACTTCCTTGTATTAAAAACCTGTTATGCAAACCGGCAAAATTTACGTTGCGGCACTACGTTATGTCTTTGGTTGATTTAAACGTTTTGTCTAATGTTTAATAGGCTTTCCTTTAAAATTTACTTTTTTTAATTGTGTCGCTGTTCTTTTAAAGCAACGATATAATGCATCATAAAACGTTTTGCGTTTTATAAATACTTATATTTGTAATTTGAACTTTCACCTGGAAAATTATTTTGTTTAGATCGGTATTAAGGCATTACATATAAGATTTATGTGACGAGTTTACCGTTTTCTATATTTTGTTTAAGCGCTTTGAATGTGTGGGACATGAAACCTTAGTCAGGAAATTTTATGATTATATCACTATAATGTTGTTAGAAAACTACATCACTCTGGCTTACCAATAAGTTTATAGTCGTATTTAAACAATATAGCTCAAAAGAATAGAAGTAAAATTTGAAACTTTCTTCTGATGTTATTGGCAAAATTTAAAATAGGTTTCTGGCCTTCGAAGTTATTTGTTTCCTGGAAAATATCTGGTAGATTTATTTCGGATATAAAGTTATTTGTAGTCTTTAGATTAAAATTTTCGTTATCATCTAGACTTTATTTTAACAGAGCAAATAGTTAAGTGGTAAAATCGTCTGCCATCCAATGCTAGAGATAGATCTTTCCATATGAATAGCATGTATCGTCGTCGTCGTCGTCGCTTCAACCGATGGACGTCCACTGCTGGACATAGGTCTCACGTAATGATGTCCACAAGGCCCGATCTTGCGCCGCTCNCATATGGAAAGATCTATCATTACCACTGACATTACGATCGATCCAGAATGTCACTTTAGCTCCCTCTCATTTCAATATAGGGCTAAAATTGCTGGATAGGCTTGGATTTAGTTACGTATCTTTTCTTTGGTAAGTTGATAAATAGAACCTGTTCCTAGCTTTTAGCTAAACCAAATGAAAAAGTAACCAATATAAACTTTAACAGTTAAAAAATTCCAGGTAACGAATACTTTGCTTCTTTTCAATCGTAAGAGTTATTTTACATGTGAACCATTTGCAACATCATTTTGGTAAGTACGTTACAAAATTGTGTTAATAAAAGAATTTATTGATCAAAATTGATAACACGCAGACATAATACTTTTTTATTTTCTCATCATTATGTAATATGCACTGGCATATTTAAATTGTCATTTACGCAGCGTAAATAAACCAGAAATTTAGTGAGACTTTTATAGCACAATTAAGTGAAGTATTTTATTTTATTCGACTCAACCAGTTGCTCTCGTATTACAAAGTTTTAAGGATACATATTTTGCAAAGTCCTTGTCTGAAATTTTGTACTGATCAATAAAATTGTAACTTTAACGTGAGCATTAAAGGATTATTAATTTAAACTTGGTCTTACAACGTACTTGCAAATAGGATATTGTGTTTTGTGGGATAACATTAACTACGAGATTTACATACTTAATTATAAACATAATAATAGTCTTAAATAAACTTTATGAATGGCTTCCAAATATTTGTTGGGAGAATGTAGCGTATTCTAATATTAAATTTTTTACATGCGACAAGAAAGCCTTTGTCGTTTCTATCAAATAAACAGTGAGAAAAGACCTCAATATAAGTAATTTTACATAAGTTTTGTCCATATATCTGTCGTGTTAACGTTGTAAAACGGTGTTAAAAAGATATGTTATTTATTCCTGCCTTACCTCTTGTATGTATAAGTTTTTTAAGCATCATGTTTTAAATGCTATTTGATTTTTAAAAGCAGACCTAGATAGGTAAATGGAGTGATATAACCAATAAAATTACAATAATCCCAAATTGCCTAAAATACCAGTTGATAGTTTATACGTGCAGACTACAAGCCCATGGAGAAAATTAGCCAGTGAAATGAACCAACGTGCATAACGCTTAGAAGGCTGTTACTATATCATAAACTGTATACCAAAAAAAATTGCCGTACATAAATTTATGATCTCGCAGCAAATAAAAATATTAGGATAAAAAAATTACCTGCACTGCTTATTTCACTGGTTATTTTTTCCATGGGCTTGTAGTCTAGTGAGGGCCATCGGTATATACTTTGGTATATAATACTATAATACAACATTATCATTAACTTTGGCAATGATTACAATTTCAAATCAATGCCTACGTGAGATTTAGATGCGCATATTTTTCAACAATATAAATTTTCCAACATCATTATTGCATGTATCATCTGCTTTCACCATTACCCATCAAGTGACGATGTGACAGCATAATTATGCGCATCGGACATAATCACGTCGCGTGCAGGAGGTGTAGGTACTGCACAAAAAGAACGCTCGTGACCTCTGCCGACCTGCCGGATGTAACGAAAGTGCTCATCATGGGCCGACCGCCTGCGGCGATCATCGTAATTCAACTTTGAGTCATATGACACTTCATATTTCTAATTGTACGTACATCTATTCTTACCTCAGAGTAAACAATCTCAAATAAACAAGCTTACGCAGTTGCTTTTGTCAAGCAAAAACATTTCTACTTATTGACTTCATACATTGGTTCCGCGTTGACCTAAAAAATTTCTATAACACTGCCTGACGGGACTTTCATCGTAATAATTTAATTATTCGATTGCTACTTTTTGACTTAGCAAACCATGATGACCAAATGGTAAGATGCGTAAATTTGAAGAGAAGTTTCGGTTACGAAGCCTGGATATGTCCATACAAAGTTTCTCATTATGTAAAGAGATTTAGACGCTCGATTGTTCTTTCTAAACCATCATTGTGCTTTTCGGTGAAAACATCATAAGGAAATTTCTATATCCCAGGAAAATGTCTGGGACATGCGTAGCCCGCCAAATCGCAGTAGAGTTGCGTGGTGGGTCTATGCGTGTGCTCAACATTGGGACTATAAAAGGCTGCTACTTACCTTACGCTTTCTCTAGATATATTGATCAAATTATCTATCGTTATAAAATACTTTTGTTTCATCTACTGATTTAACGTGACATTTCATTTTAATACAGTTTTTGAAGTTGTACTTCTTTTTGCACGTTAGGGAAAAATGATGAAAGTAAAATTTTAAGATGCGCGCAAACACCGTCACAAAAAACCGACAACCTGAAGTTAGCTATAGTCAACATTGTAGTTTTTGAAAAGATTTTTATCTTGTTACACCAAAGAAGTATAACTTCTGACGCGTGTACCTTATATTCAATGATCTTTTAATAAGAGTGTGAAAGATTTAAAGGTTTGGCTTAGCAATTGTATTAATTTTTTATATTACTTGTTTTAAGGTGTAAGGAAGCAGTTGCGGCCGCAAGTGGTGGTAATAATAATTTTCTTATAGGTTAAAAAGTATATAACTGTTATTGAATTAGTTAGGAACTCATAGAATATCTTAAATCGAATACCAATAATGTTTTAACAAAAAAATATCAGCTTAAACAGAGGATCGTATGTATAAATAAAATTGAAAGTGAATCTGTTTGTGGTTACGGACTAAAAACATTTTCTTAAGGTCATACGACTATTTGCGTAAAATTTAAGTCCAAACAGATCTTTTTTCTAATACCCGTCCATTGTCGATGCCTTTAATACATAACAGCATTAGGGAAAAGAGATGGAAAGTTTTTCTTTTTTACATAGAATTTTAAACTTGACGGTGATGTTACCCTATGATACTCGAGATTGATAAGAGATAAGATAAGGTATTTTTTGATTTCTTAAGCTTTGTGCTGGAGGCTTAGACCGTGACCAGTTATCACCTTTTCAGCAAAATCGTGGCGCCAAGCAAACGATACGAAAGTGTAGAGAAACTTTTAAGATATGAATTACCGTTTTTCAGGTTAGAGCGTTACAATATCCGACTGTATCAGCATTTACAATTATTCGTGATCAAGGTCAAGCGAAATCCTCTTAATGGTTTCTATACTTTGCTACTGCAGCGAATACTCGCACCATACCATTAGTACGTCGTACTACCAATACATATATTTTGTCACTATAAATTGTCTCTGTGTATATTTTGAAATTAATTTGTACAACAACTAAATCTTAAAATCATTTCAATATTCATGACAGATATAAAACATTTTATAAGATAAAGGCGTGTTTATAAAACAGTCTTAATCAATAATTTATGCCTTTATAAAAATAATTAGGTTTTTAGTTCTGAATTACTTTTCTTATATTTTATTAAGTATAGGAGAAGTAATTGAGAACTATAGAGTATTTAATTCATGAAAAATTAAAAGTGCGTGCGTACAAAATTCACATGTCAGAAGTGAAACTTCTTTGGGAAAGTAATTTTTAAGTCTTGTTCATATTTATACAAATCTAAAACTTCAGATTTCCGAGACTTAGAGGGAGGAATGGAGGAAGATATGTTAGAAATTTAATTGTCATTAAAATATTAAGTGTCGATAATTAATACAAATAGTATATTGAAATCTGAAATGACGAATTGGAAATAAAATACCACGTGTTTTATGTCAACATTAGATATTTTAAATTAAAATTTTGTTTTTAAATTTAAAATTTGGAAAGAGAATTTATGAATGTTTTTATTTTGAAGTGGATAATTAAAAGGCCACATGTTATTTGTAAATATTAGATCTGCCTAACGTGCAAAGGAATTACAAACGTTGCACATCTATGTGACGCCAGTCACGCCTTTCATCCGTAAAAATGTTACTGTCATGCGCCTAGAGAAGTTTCTCTTCAAAGTGAGTTCAGGTGTTACATTGTTTCAAAAGGGTTTGATATTATCTAAAAGTCAGTTTACCGAACGGTTTAGATTAGATTTCATTAGTCACGGCATTTCACACAGACTCATAAAAATTAATTAAAGCAGCAATCGAAGTTAACAATCTAATTGTTTGTTTCATTCGTTAAAATTTACGAATGGAAGGCGCATCGAAGGTGCACCGGTATAGAGGCGCAGTGGGCGAGGTTAAGCGATTGCTTAGATCCGCGTTCACCTCTCATTGTGTAACCGCTCGACGGAGGGGAGCCGTGGGAACCGCCGAAAGCTATGCCCAGCTTCCGCCGCTACGCCCGAATCAATCTAACGACGCATCGCGCACCACGCTTACCATACGCAACACGATTGAATCGCTCATTATCTTTAGCTACAGGAAATTATCTTCCTCACTTTCCTTTCCTTTCGCGTTCAATTGTGACAGGCATCAACGGGTAAACTAACATATAATTCTAATCGAATTAACGTTAAATTATGGGTGCCATTGTTAGATATTCAGTACACAAAATCACGTAATACTCTATTAATGATCTGTGGTATAACAACTGTGGTTATACATATATAACAGACATCGCTAAAGTTATTTCGAACGGCAGCGGTTAGATCTCTGTTAAGTTGAAAGCTAACAAAGGGCTTTGAAATTTATGATATGGATTCGCATTGTTTTGTAATTGTTTCAAAACGGCGCGGGCATTGGAGCGCTGGAATAATTCATAAGCGTGGTTCCCAGCGGCGGCGATGTTGCTCTCTAGACGACAGCTGAATAGAGCAATGGTGGCGGGCCGTTAGCGCAGTGTGGAGGGTTCTGCGAGGCGGGACGCGGGGTGAAGGGGGTCGACAACGCGGCCGAGGGCGGAGCACCTGAGCGCGCCCTGACCTACGACCTGCGGTGAAAGGCGCCCGCGCACGGGCATGGGCCGACGACACAGCGTCGCGTCGTTTGCAATTGCGAATCAAGTTTTAATAACAACCAGAACAGGATGATGACACATTAAAGGTACCATGAAAAGTTAAAATACTACACAAGTACTCTCACGAGAAAAACTTAATTTGTTGAAAAATAATAAGCAGCCTTGAAGTGAAACTTCTGTACGCGAAGATGTGTTTAGCGTCAAGAAGAGATGCAGCGCTTTTTTTATGCTAATTCATTTGAAGGTTAGGTAGTTTTAATATTTATAAATAACATGTGGCATTTTAATTTGTCTTAAAATATAAAATGAAAATTTTTCATAAATTCTCTTTTTTAAATTTTGAATTTAAGGACAAAATTTTAATAGTCATTTCTAATATTGACAAAAGAACACGTGGCATTTTAAAAATATCATTTGAGATTTCATAAATTATTTATATTAATTTTCGACACTTAATATTTCAATGACAATTAAATTCATTAAATTCCTAACATATCTCCCCTTTTCTCTCCCTCTAAATCTCGGAAATCTAAAGTTTTAGATTTGTATAAATTTAACAAGACTTAAAAATTTGTTTGCTGAAGAAGTTTCACTTCTGACATGTGTACTTCGTAATTTTTTTTAGAACATAGACCCACCAAGTCGCTCTGCGGGTTGGGAAGCTTAATACACAAGTGCACTCCCTATTTCTTCAATGTCATAGTTCGATGTAACGGAAATCCGACAGGACCGGCGAGAGATTAAGTGCAGCACCGACGGCTTGACGGAGATGGAGCGCACCGCCAACTTCCCAACTTCGAGCAAATCTTAATAGAAAACTCAATATCGATTTTTAAATTCGCCCGACCCAGGACTCGAAACCAGGATCTCAGGTCTGTAGCCAAACAAGCTGATCGCTAGACAGTGAGACAGGGATGATAAATAACAATGCTATATAAATTACTGTATTTGAGCTGAAGCCTTCACAGCCCTGCGTCTTCGTTCCGGTGAAGTTCCAAGGAATAAGTTTGCCTTTTTAATGGGTAAAACCGTCTTATTCTAACGGCGCAATGTGTGTCGTCGTGAAGGATTTGTACCATTTTGTAATGTAATGTGCCCAGAAACATATTCGTCGACCTCGCTTTCTCAGCGAAATTCAATGAATTAAATATACTACTGATCTCTCTCCGGTGGTGTCGGATTCCCGTCACATCGGACTATGAGAGTAAAGGAATAGAGAGTACACTTGTTGTGTACTATGCCTGCCAATCCGCAGTGGAGCAGCGTGGTGGGTCTATGCTCTAAAAACCCTCGCTCCTTGGAGTGAGGAGGCCTGTGCCCAGCAGTGGGACGTTAATGGGCTGCTACTTACTTACTTACTTAAATATACTACTAAAGGATCTTTTATCAAAGAAATTTAGAGCAGTAACACACTTCTATGAGCATGGGATACTTTTAAGAGATGTGGAATAATTAATTGTTAGTGACTAACCAAGCAACATAAAGGGAAGCGAATAAGCTCTTTAAATTAAGGTAATTATTTGAGGAGAAATTAAAATTCTGCTCAGTTATTCTCTAAAGAAAAACTTTATTTAACGACAAATTAAAATTATTATTGCTCTTATTTTAAAATAGTTTCATAGTATTTTACTATTTCATCAAGTAAAGCTCTTCATTGAAAAAAAAAATTACATAGTATTTTTATGTCTCATTATTTTAAGGTTTTTTCTTTTGAAAATATTGATATATAATATTTTTTAGTTTTCATTAAGTGCAGTTGGTTTTTTTGTGAATAGTTTATAATATTTTAATTTATCGTTTGAAGTCTTCTTTTGCGAAGAAAGAGCTTTAAGAACCTATTAAGAACAGTGTCAGGTGCAGCTTTCTTCTTAATAGGTATGACACATTTAGTTTTAGCAACAGTTGAGTGCTTAGTATAGAAGATCATAAAACATCTTCAAATGATACTAAATTTTAATAAATACGCACTTCCCCGTGTCTAAAAACGTATGAAAAGTCAAGTATAAAATCCTAATTTTGTAAGACAGTGTATCAAAGATAAACTGTTTATTACTGTACTTCATTTTGTAGTAATTATATGTTTTTATAATTATAGTGTTTTAATATAGCTAATATTATTTACAAAAAAAAATTATCAAGGTTTATGAACTACAAAATGTCTAGAATGTAAGTTGTTATAATTTGTGTTTGTGTACACGTAGGAGCTATCGATGTTTATTTATTTTTTGTTTAACATAACTTAGTGAAAGACATAACAAAACAAGCTCAAATGAAGACAGTACATGAAGAACATAGTAAGTGTAGAGTTAGTAATAATGTACATCTGAAAAGCTTTTGAAAAACCTCGTCGAGTAATAAATATCATTTATACCTTAAGATACAAATCTATCTTTTTTTTATTGCTGACAGTATAGGGCTTGACTATGATCTCACCTGATGGTAAGTAATGCAGTGATATAGTCTAAGTTACTAAAGCGCGCTAATGTGGTAAGAGGCGATATAGGTCATGGTTTCTACACAGTATCGTACCGGAACACAAATCACTTTGTTTAGCGATACGTTTTTGCTGGGTAGGGTGGTAACCAGCCGCGGTCGGAGACATCCAGCAGTCCAGACTCAGAAAAATTAGAAAATACAATTTTCCAAATGCGCCCTACCGGGGATCGAACCCGGGGCCTTTGCTAGCAAAGCGAGTACTCGCAACACTGCGCCAACGAGGCTATCTATGTAAATAGCAGCCCATTAACGTTCCACTGCTGGGTACAGTCTCCTCACTCATAGGAGAGAAGGTTTTTAAAGTATAGACCCACTACGCAACTCCAGTGCAGGTTGGCATGCATAGTACACAAGGGCACCCTCTATTCCTTCACCTTCTTCACAGTCCGATGTGACGGCAATCCGACACGAGCGGAGAGAGATCTATCTATGTATTGTGACCCAATAGTATAAATGAATAGGCGTTGAATTCCCTGCAAATTATCACAGTACACATTCGACTGTGATGATGTAGCTTTCACTTACCCACATGCACAATAAATCGCAAGGCGCCGCTTACATACGGAAATGAAGATTAATGATCAACACGAAAAACTTTATTATGATTAGTACAATAGCATTGTGGCGATATATTACGTTTGAATAGACATACAATATCCTCTTTATTTACATCAATTCCAGATTTGTTTATTAACACACTTTTAGTAGGTTTGTCTGTTTGTACGAAGTAACAGAATCTTTGAACCCTATTTTAGAACTCTTTAAAACGTAGGATTCTTTTTTTGCAATAATTTAGTAATAAAAAAAACTTACCATTCTTGAAGTGAAACTTCTTTAGGCGCACGAGGTAAAATTTTTAATAGGTGAAACGCGTGATGGGCGTCACGAAGATGTGCAACGTGGTATGGTAATTCGGTTGAAGATAGGTAGTTTTAATATTTACAAATAACATGTGGCCTTTTAATTTGCCACTCGTCATTTTATAATTTAATAGTCTATTTTTCATAAATTATAAAATAAAAATATTTCATAAATTCATTCTCTTTTCTAAATTTTAAATTCAAAAATAAAATTTAATTAATAATTTCTAATATTGGCAAAAAATACGTGGCATTTTTATTTACAATTCTTCATTTGATATTTCATTAAATTATTTGTATTCATTTTCGACACTTAATATTTTAATAACAATGAAATTCCTAACATATCATCCTTTTTCCCTCCCTAGAGGGAGTTACGAAAATCTGAACTTTTAGATTTGTATAAATATAAACAAGATTTATAAATTAGTTTGCCAAAGAAGATTCACTTCTGACACTTGTACTTAGTACGCATGCACTTTTAATTTTACTTAAACTGGTTGATAGCCGTTTCTTATGAAAAAAAAAATTAATTAAAGTTTGAATGTAACTTAATAATTACGGTAAAACAGTCAATTGTGTTGAAAATAGAAAGTATATAATAGTTTAAAACACGCTTTAATAGAAACAAATACTTTTTAATATATTTAAGGTTAGAATTTATTTTTGGACATTTGTCCGTTTCCTCTATTACTGCCATGGGATCTACTCCTTTAAAGCTTGTATATTATTCATTAATTTCAAGGTTGTTTTCCTATTCGAACGATATTGTGAAAATACATATATTCGTCATCAATTTTACACGTAGGAATATACAGGTTTATAAAATATTATCTCTTTATGTGCTTGATGCAAGTAACTGTCATCAAGGTTATTAAGGAAAGTACAAGTATGCCTTATTTTAAATACGCAATTTGTTTTTAAGTAGATTTCATACAGACACACTCTTATGATGGTGAGATAATTCTGTGAATTTTATTTTTATGTTTTCAGTAATTTGTAAAACGCTCATTAACAATTATATCTTTAGTGTAGACTTGCACGATTACTATTTGCTATAGCTAGAATGTTGTTAATGTCAAGAGTTTCCGTTTGGTTTTCAAAAGTTGGGATAAAAAGTTCCGAATAGTATTTATTCTGTATTCTGAATATGTAGGCCTATTTTACGGGGTGTATGCGTCGCTAAATTCCTTTAAATGGGTGAAAGTATAGTGTATATTCCAATGGATTTAAGAATTATTTAGATAATCAATTCAATCCGGTGAATAACAGATGTCTCCATATTTCAACGGGATCAGTAAGTATGCGGGTGATGCCGCCTTAAACAGCTAGTTCAGCACTAAACAATGACGATGCCCATTTTCCAGTGTAATACCGATAGTCGATCCCTCTTTCTCGGAGATTATCAAGAAGATAAGGACAAAAATCAATCAAGAGTTTTTATTAACAATAAGTCATTTTTATTCCTCCAGTGCTTGAAAAACTAAATGTCTAAAAATAATTTTACTAGAAAACCATTTGTAAAAGTAATCAATTTATTATCTATTAATATTTTTGTAGATTAATTAAGTATTTTTCTTAAAGATTATAAAATGTTTTATAAAGGTCTTATGGAAAATCCCAAGTGGTATACGGAAAAGGGAAATGTGGATGTTAATAAATGATTGATCACATTACTTATTAAAAAAACTGATAAGTGCAAAGTTTATTATAATATTTTGCAATTCATTTTATACATGTGTAAAATCTGCCATCTATCAATTGAGGCGGCTACTAAAAGACTGCCATGTGAACTATAATGTACAAATGCTTGTGTAATTATAACTTGTTAAGTCTGTCGACGAGTATATCGCCGAAATAACGCCAAGGTGGGGCATCAGAATGAAATACTTAAGCTGACATAAAAAAGGTTGCAAATTAACATCTACTGTCATATGAGCACTACTCATGGGAGGGCTCATAAGCTGATTAACCAATGAATAAATATCATATTTTCCGCTTTGTCAACTTTGATAATTGTTTCAGCTTAGTGCATAAGCAAGAATAAACTAGTTTATTATGTTTTTATTGCAGAAGACCGTATATAACAAATAGGAAGTAATATAAGAGAATTATTCTGTTCCTTCACTCTCATAGTCCGGTGTGACGGAAATCCGACATGACCGGAGAGAGATCAGGCGCAGGACCGACGGCTTAACATGCTCTCCGAGGCACGGGGGTGGATCACACCGCCAACTTCCCAACTTCGGGCAAATATTGAGAAAATCTTAATAGAAAACTCAATATCGATTTCGAATTGGCCCGACCTGGGACTCGAACCCAGGACCTCATGTCTGTAGTCGAACATGCTAACCACTAGACCAATGAGGCAGTTTTTTTTTCTCCCTCTTTCATATGAGGGAGGAGGCCTGTGCCCAGTTTTGGGACGTTAATGGGCTGCTACTTACTTACTTACTCTATAAGAGAAACATAAGTACCCACAAAATAGGGCTTCCGAGTTTATCATACCCAAATGATATATAAAGTTACAAGTACATGTTTAAGCCCTACAACTAATGACATACTTTCAACCTACTAAAATTTTTCACAAACATGAAAATTAATTTAATAAATTGAATTAATCTTTATATATATGAAGGAGATATCCAGGTATCTATTCACTCATCACGATATTTCTGAAACCATAAGGCGTAGAAACTTGAAATTTTAATAAAATATTCCTTTTGCCGAGTAGAGGTCAGCTAAGGACTGATTTTACTAAATTCTAACCGCAAGGGGGGTTCGGGGGATATTAATTTAAAAAATTAAAATTTTTACATTTGAACAAAATTCAAACTTCATATTTACAAACTATATATTTTATGGCATGTAAAAATTGGTCAGAATTTTTTTTTGACATATAGGAATCTATCAAAAATAAATTTTATAAAACTCCACCCCATTTATATATAAAAAAAAACTGTATTAACACCTAGGGTGAGTGAATGAATAAAATAATATTAATGAGATGTTTGTTAAAATTGTATCTTTTAACAATTATTACAATTAAGGTTCTGTTTACAGTCTTGCTAAAAGAAAGTTAGAAGCTTGATTGTTCTTTTAACTTCATCATTATGTTGAACCTGTATATCTTGGAACTAATTGTAGAGTATGTGCAGCTTGCCAACCTGTAGCGGACTAGCGCGGTGGATCTATGCTCTAAATACCCTCTATCCTTTAATCGAGGAGGTCTGTGCCCGTCTCTGGACGTTAATAGAGTGCTACTGTACCCGTCATCCAATTTTCCACCGGTATAAGGAGAACTTCAATATTTTTTATTACACAAAGTGCAATTTTTGAAAGTGTTACTATTAATAAATAGAAATAGGTGATTGAATATCTATGTTTTTTACTTTTTACATATTCAGATATACGTCTAGAACACTCGAGTGATTGAAATAACTTGATTAAGTGTAAATATTAAGCTTATGTTTAATTTGATTATTTTGTGGAATAGTAAGATTGTAATACAAAATTTTATGTAGTACTTAAAATAGCGGCATCGCAAGCAGAATGGTGTTGTTTTGTTATAGAAAATGTTCAGGAAAAATTTAATAAGTTACACTGGTCAGTTATACATAATGATGTAAATATATGTAACACAGTTATGACACATTACACACCCACATATAGATTATATGTGTATTTGAAATATACAATTAACCATGATAACATTATATCGAACCTTAACATTAATACAGACAAAATAAAAGTAACTAAAATGCGCCATCAGAAGCAAATGGTTGGGTGCCCATAAGGCTGGCAGCGTTACCTCTTTGGACAGCGATACTTATACGCTGTCCGAAGTACCACCCGGCCTTAGGGTCACGGGTGACATCAACTAAGTGAGATGAGATTTCTTTCAAAAAACTTTTAGCCTCAGGACCCCACGGTCCCAATGTCTCCACGCCAAAAGGCACAAATATGTATTCTAAAGCAAGGCTCTCATATTTGCGCCTCTTGGCGTTTTCAGCTAATGACGCCGCCGCTCCCGCTGATTTGGAGGTAGCGTCAATGTGAGATGGTGCAAGCGTATCAACACATGTAGCATCCCACACCAACGACCTTCCTTTTTTCCAAGGCATCAACGACATACCATCAGGTCTCTTACCATCATCACGTGCAATTCCATTCGGCTCGAGAATAGCCGGCACGTTAATGGTGACAAGGGTCCTTCTGATGATGTCGTTGATGCCGGCGTGTCTCGGAAGACGACCAGCACTACGAAGACAAGACAGTTATAAATTGTAAATAATTATCGCAACAGTATATAAATAAGGATAATTATTTGTAGAGGAGCAGTTGTGTAAATTTTACCTTACGCAAAAATATATAACGTACGCGTAAAGCAAAGTAGAAAACTTGTTTTACGTAATTTGTACAAGATAGTACATTTTTTTGTTTATTTTCCTTTACTGTTTATTTCAATATGCTCAAGTCGTAATATAACGATTGGATTTCTGCTCTCACTGGTTTTTTGTCTGCACAAGGTCGCATGAACGCTATTTACAAGAACACGAGACAGTCTGTCATACAAAGAGGATACAAATACCAGGCAATTTTTTTTATTGAATTCGTGTATTTCAATTTAAGACAAACAAATTTGATTAGTCGAAAATATTAAATAAAGTAATGAATTGATTCCATTTACATTTTATATAATCCTATCTAATCCGCACAACTTTGTATCACAATTACGTGTGGGAGGATGAAAACTACTTTGCAACCTATTTATTCTCAGACCAGCCAAAAATACAAAATAGTATCATAAAAATCGACAAAGCCGTTTCGGAGGAGTTCGATAACAAACATTGTGTCATGAGGTTTTCATATATTTCCTTTTTATATCTTCTAAAGATATCTGTTATATCTTTGTAATGATTCTGAGATGTTCCTAAACTGTAAGAAATCTTGGTCTTAATATGAAGACAATTGTTTTATTGGTCTAGTGGTCAGCTTTTTGGGCTATAGACACGAGATCCTGGGCTCAAGTCCCGTGTCGGGTGTATTCAAAATCGTTATCGAGTTTTTGTTAAGAAGTTCTTAGTATTTGTCCGAAGTTGGGAAGTCGGTGATGTGCTCTGCCACCACGCCTTGAAGAGCACCTTAAGCTGTAGATCGTGTCGGATTGCCGTCACATCAGACTATGACAGTAACGGAATAGAGAGTGCTCTAGTGTACTACGCCTGTCAATCCGCAGTGGAACAGCGTGGTTGGTCTATGTTCTAAAAACCCTCTCTCCTATGAACGTGAAAGTCTCTGCCCAGCAGAGAGATGTTAATGAGCTGCTACTAACCTACTTACTTTTTACCATGAAGGTGAAAAATTTTGTGTCATGTCCATGAATTTAAAAGAGTTTTTATTATTATAAATGCGAGAGTAAACTCTCGCATTTATAATAATAACGGTGATTTAGTAATTAATATAGTAGTAGTAAATACTCGCCTATGGAAATATTATACATTAATAATTACATGTGGATAATATGGAAATATTGACTCATCACGATATCTCTGGATCCATATGCCGTAGAGACGTGAAATTTGGTAGAAATATTCCTGTTACCGAGCAGAGGTCAGCTAAGAACGGATTTTACGAAATTCATCCAGCAACGGGGTTTGCGCGGGTGTTCATTAAAAAAACAACAAATTTTGACATTAAAATAAGTTCAAAGTTCACATTAGCAAACTATATCTTTTATGATATGTAAAACTTGCTCAGAATTTATTTTTTGACATAATGGAAACTATCAAAAGTAAATTTTAGGAAATTCCAGCCCTCAAGGGCTATGTGGGTATGTTACTTATTTGTAAAACAATTTGCCTAAATTAATGAAAATGCTACAAAAAAAAAAATCCACGCAGTCCCGGGTTCAGCTCGTATTTTAATATGATGGTCTTATTATATTTAAAAATACCGAGAAGGTTGACTTTTCACAGTATATTTTAATTACCCCTTATCGCTTCTTGTTGCAGATCCGTCTCGTACGTATTGTAGATATAATATGAAATCTTTAATAAGCGATGGCTTGAAAAGTACATTAATTATGTTGTTCGTATAGTGTAAATTGTAAATATTAGTTATGGCAGACCTATGACACCGTCTAGCCGGTCAACATTCCTTCATGGTACTAAAGTTTCTCTGTCTTGAATCCTATTAAGAAAATTAGTATTGACGTAGGTGATATTTGTAATGGATCTTTTCCGAACCAGACTTTTTCTATCAGGTTTCAAAACGTTAAAACCTTGTCGTATATCACAAATCTTTTATTTTAGAGTTAAATTAAAATAAACTTACATTTAAATGTCAATTTTGTGATTCGGCAATAACCAGAATAAAATTACTCTGTTTTAATAATAATAAAATTTAAACAGAGAGCAAAATGAGTATAATTTCATTTTAAGAACTATTTACCAATAAGGATGAATGGTAGCTTCTTTCGCACAAGAATATATTATGTTTCGTTAACTCGTTGTATGATTTTGATAATTTAAATTCGTACTCGTAGTCCACACCTTTCCTATAACAACTTTTTTCTGTGGAAAAAGCAATAACTATTTCATTTTTACTATAAAGGTTTCGATTTTAACAAAGCTTAAAAAGAGCTTTTTGCAATTCTTTTCGATTACGTATTAGTGATGCTTGGATAAATTTTTTAAATAGGATTTTCGCTCCCTTTTCTACTTTTATTCTTAATAACAGCATTTCTTCATAATTAGCATAGAAATAATGCTTTTCGGTCGTGACCCAACTGCTTGAGTAGTACTTGAATGGGGTTACAAACATTGCTCTTTGTTCCGTAGGCTTATTAAGATAAGCCTATTTCTCTCATGTACAAGGACAAGCGGCTAGTTAACATCTTGCCTGTCAAAATTATCGTGTAAGGTAAATTTAATTTACGTCATGGCTTTTATTTACATAGGGCTCATTAACGATTTTATCGTCTTTTGTAGTACATAAAATGGTAGGGACATGGTTCGTGTAGTTCGCAGGTCAAACGTCATTTAAGTTCGGTAAAGTGGATAATTTACGGGAGATAACAATAAGGCAAAGCTGTGAGCAGTTAGCAACGCTATATTCAAAGACATCAGACGATTTCACGATTTGATTGCTTGGTACAGTGAATGACAAGGGTAACGTTTTGGAAATAACCGATAAATTGAAAAAAATTAAAAGTGCGTGCGTACAAAGTACCCATGCCAGAAGCGAAACCTCTTTGCAAACTAATTTTTAAATCTTGTTTATATTTATACAAATCTAAAACTTTAGATTTCCGATACTTAGAGAGAGGGAAAAAGGAAGGTTTGTTAGGGATTTAATTGTCATAACAATAAGAAAGGTGTCGAAAAGTAATACTAATAGTTTATTAAAATCGCAAATGACGAATTGTAAACGTGTTTTTAACAACAACTAAATATTTTAGTGCACAAAAATTAAATCTTAACATATTATACAAAAAGAAAACGGTTATTGAATGAATGAAAAAGTTTACATGTTTAAAACGATATTTGCGATATTCATTGCCTTCTAATTAATCCTGTTTGGAGCCAATCGGTTTTATAGTTTATAAGTATATATACAGACTTTTAAACCACCAGAAAATATTATCCTTTAAAAATAAATGAAGTTACTTAAAATTTGATCATATTGAAAAATATAAACAAAACCAGTTCCTATTAAATGTTATGGTGTTAGAAGTTGTATATTTTACATATATATTGGATATATATATTAAATGACCTCATTAGATACGTTCTTTAAAATTTAAATAGGAAAAACAAATCATAAAAACCTTACGTCTATTAGAACGATAAATTCACGAATCTTGACAGAAAGCGTTTTAAGATTTGTCAAGATAATGAATTCCTCTTTAGCAATGAATGTTTTATATGGTCAATGGACAATTACATTAGCAGTTTTTATCGATGAACTAAGAATCGTGCGCACAAACAATATAAGGAAACGGATTTTCCTATTTAAGTGTTTATGGTTCCGCCATAGGTCAACTTTCATTGCGTCTGTTATAAAAGTCATGTTGTTAGATATATTTGTCGACCTATTACGTGTTTTTATAAATCAAATTTCCACAAAAAGTTAATGATTTTTAAAAGGGCGATTGGATTCTTCAAGTAAACATTTATGTAAATGGTGCTTACTAAATTCCTACTATCCTCACACTCCCTTAATAAATATAGCCTGTTAAAATTTTTAATAAAATACTATTTTAATCATCCTATCAAAAATTCTGTTTGGTAATTCGTGTTAGATGGCGCAGGAATTGACATACTTAATTTTTATATTGTTAATATTAAAAAAAGATTTGATTTTACTTTTGTCCAAAATTTTATGACACAATAAATGAACCACCATTATCATTACCATCAAAAGTTTGCCTTTCAAAGTATGTCCTTTAGATGAATCTACTTGCATTTACTTTCGGTTTGCTACTGTAAATTTTAATAAGACGTAAACAAGTGTTTATAAAAGAAATATCATCAGAGTGTGACACTATAATAGCTTTAGAAACGTTACGTGTCTTCAAACTATAACAGGCCAACTCTCTTCGTATTAAGCTTCATCAAATAACAATTTCTAAACAGTGCTATATTTTAAAGCACATTTCAACTTCATTTTTAAACCTGTACTTCCACTCTATACAGGCAATTATGTTGCTATGAATAACTTTAAATTGTCACTGATTATACTCTATTTTCGGATACATATCACACTATTAGTTTTCTTTTTATAATGTTTTACTTAGCTTGCCTTGGTTGAATAGAATTTAGCATGTTTAAATTATATTATAGCAAAATATGCTTGCCCATCGACAGTTATCACACTACCATATATGCTACGTTATTGATAAAATAACAAAAATAATTATATACGAATAATAACTAACGAAAATAAGTTGCATCAAAAAGGACGTTATTACTATACTATCAATACTTTAAAATAGAGTTACTTTATGTAGTAAAAAAGCAGTGTGATAAAGAAAGAGCATTGTTAAATAATCTTTATATAATTTATACCAAATAACATTGTTGATAAGCAAAAAACACTAAATATAGATTCTTTTAATGGGAAAAGCAAAGCTTATAGTCTATTCAATCGCGTCTTCAGTTTTAGTTTTTAATATATTAGCTTAATACTGTCTTCTTCATAGTCATTGTCTATCACATATAGTGAATCTCTATTTAGTAACATGTGATATAAATGCCTTATACCTGATATGTAGTCTATGGAAAGAATAAATTTTCAGTAACAAACTAACTTGATAACATATCAGTTATTTTAGCTATAATAACGTCACAGATACAGTTATTGAAAAAATAAATAACTCCCATACTTAATCAATAATGGGGCAGCGTAGTGGGTCAACGTTCTAAAAACCCTCTCTTTTTGAAATAGTATTAATGGGTACAGTTTAAATATGTTATTAAAGCACGAAAAATATAAGTTTTAAACAATTAGAATCTAGTAATTGAAATTTGTTTCACTTCCTGTTGCCAGATTGCTCTGATATTGATATCTGATACACATCCTTAGGTTTGATGATAATACAATTTAATATATTCTGTAATGGAAATGAAAGGGTTTATTATAAAAATGTGTTAATTAGAGGCAAGGTGGCCCGCACGAATTTTTAGCCCTTCTATAATAAAAGATTACCCTAGAAGGAGATTGGTGTGATAACTGGTACCTAGGATACAATTAGCAAATTAGCAACGTCATTGTTATCTTTATTTTCTATTAAACCGTTTAACATTTAAAAAAGTGCGTACGTATAAAGTAAACATGTCAGAAAGTAAACTTCTTTGGCAAACTAATTTTTAAAAAAGGAAAAAGGAAGACATGTTAGGAATTTAATGAATTTAAATGCCCTTAAAATATAAAAAGTGTCGAAAATTAACACAAATATTTTATTGAAATCTCAAATGACAATCTCTCAATGTAATTTTTGTTATGTAAGTTATTAATTAAATTTTGTTTTTTAATTTAAAATTTCGAAGAGTATTTATGAAATATTTTTATTTTATATTTTATGAACAATATTAATTTATGTTAAATTATTAAATGACGAGTGGCAAATTGAAATGCCACATGTTATTTGTAAATGTACTGTATTGTACGAACTATCATGAACAACGCTGCACCTTTTTGTGACGCTAGTCACGCGATTCATCCCTCAATTTTACCTTCATGCGCCTAAGGAAGTTACACTTCAAAAATCTATTTATTTTTAACATTAATTTTTGGCCTACCAAAGATTTTACATTTAATGCAATTTATTGTTCAAAAAAGACAATAAAGCCCTTTATTTATTTCCTTACGGTCTACAGAAAAGTAAAAGTAAACATGCATAGACTTAACCTAACTAATAACTAATGTAAGTGTACATGAGTATGCATTGCTGTTGTAGGTGTGTTTGTGTGTGTATGTATGTATGTGTACGTGTGTGTGAGTGTATATGTACATACATATATGTGTACGTGTGTGTGTGAATGAATGAGTTCTTAATCTATACTAATATTACATATTTTCTTTCCATAAGGATCCCTTGTTAGGTATAGGCCTCCCCCAGTTCGTCCCATTTTATTCTGTTTTTAGCCCTTTTTGTCCATTTCTTTCCAGCCGTTCTCGCTAGATCATCATTCCACCGTAGTCTTGGTCTACCCACTCGTCTCTTGCCAGTCGGGCCCGGCCACATAGTTGAAGTATAAGTCCACCAATTATCTGTTAATCTGGCTATGTGGCCTGCCCATTTCCATTTTAATTGTAGCGCACGCTGCAAGTCATCAGTCAGTTTTGTTTGTCGTCTAATTTCTTTGTTAGGCATTCTGAGCATTTTATGTATCTTCAATATGCTCCTCTTGGGAATTACAATATATATTAGAAAATACAATATAAATATTAATAGGAAGCAATCGTTATATACCTTTTACATATGCTAAATCGTGTTACATATATACTAAAGTTATACATTGTATATCCCACTTATAGGCTAATTTGGCATGCAGTGCAAATATGTTACGCTTGCTATTAAACTTAAATACTAATAACATATAATGATTAAAAAGAATACTAAAACAAAGGGTGAAAAAGAAAGAAAATATACCAGTAATTCCTCAAAAATGTTTTTTTTTCGCCTTTACATATACATATATATACATTCTTCTGAAAACCACTGAACCCATTTAGAGGATTATTTATGTGGGTTCCATTAGATACAACAATCGTTTAAATTAACGACTCGAACCCGTTTTCCTCACATTTCCACGGGATCGGGAATTACATAATTGACACCGATAGTCAGTGTATAGACAATTTTATAGAATTTATTAAGCTGCCTGTGGAATGTCGACTTTACGATCTAATCATGTGTGCGTTGGGCCGTAATCCGTGAAGTGATTTTCTATTGTTATTTTTACAAGTGAACGTGCCATGCGAGCCTCGGGCGGTTCTCAGCCGAAATGTACACTTCGGAGCCGCTCACCGCAAACTGACGCTTCAAATTAACTGTGTAAGTACAAATTTTAACAATACAGTGAGAAGTACAATCAAAAACAATAACAACTTAATAATATAAAATTATAATTGGAATTTCAAAACTGTCAATCACAATGGGTATGAAGTATAGTAAGTAGCAGCCCATTAACGTCCCACTGCTAGGCACAGGCTTCCTCACCCATATGAGGGAGGTTTTTTGAAACTATTTCTTTCTCTCACTCACTCACTCACTCACTTCAACCGATGGACGTCCAGTGCTGGGCATAGATCTCACCTAACCATGCCCACTGTGCTCGGTCTTATGCCGTCTGGCTGCTGGCGACCCTCCTTATGTCGTCGGTGCACTTTGTGGGGGGTCTGCCTACACTGCAGCTTCCGGTGCGGGGTCGCCATTCCAGCCCTGTCGGACCTCAACGTCCATCGGTCCGTCAAACTATGCGCCCCGCCCATTGCCACTTCAGCTTCGTGATTTTTAGGGTTATGTCGGTGACTTTGGTTCTTCTACGGATCTCCTCATTTCTGATTTGATCGCGTAGAGAAACTCTAAGCATAGCTCTCTCCACGCTGTGTGACTTTGAGTTTTCGAATGAGATCCATGGTCAGCCAAGTTTCCGATCCGTAGGTGATCACTGGCAACACGCACTGTTCGAAGACTTTGGTCTTCTGGCACTGAGGGATATTGAAGGATAAGGTCTTACGTAGCTTTCCGATCGCTGCCCAACCGAGTTGGATCAAGCGATTGACCTTTTTCTCGAAATTGGATCTACCTAGCTGGACTATGTGTATATATTACGGGCACAACCACAACTTCTGGTACCGAACACACACACACACACGCACACACACATATACAATGATACCACATTTTCAGTTTCCTTAAGACTCGATCACTGTTAAAATAAGAGTGAAATCAAAAAATAATCTAAGAAGATTGATCTCGCATTTACAGATTTATTTACTGCCTGCCTGTACACTAAATAAAATGTTTAATATTATTTTAAATAACCTTATAGCGTGTCTTATATTCATTACGCGGCGTAATGCTTTCCTCGTGCGCTGCACCCAAAAACCTAAAATACTCAAGCGCTGAATTCAAACAACTGATCTTTACAAGATGGGCCTATTATACAAATGACTGGCAATACAAAATTTCATAACAATCGATTTGCATCTTAAATAATCGTAATTTCATAACTGTATTCCCGCAACATCCGGCCTATCTAATCCGAATCTAATTCTGAGAAGCATTCAATGTCGCAGGAATTAAAGTACCGATGCTCTGATCGAAGTACAATGGCGCTCGGCCCACGCTTACTCACTAATTGAAAAAAATATATATTACGTAAGAACTTCGGATCCGGCAACTTACTCCTTGAGCAAGTTCACTTTTAATAAAGATCTGTTCTCGTGGACAAACCTTTTAATACTATAATGTAACAAACGTTAAAGTAAATTAAAAATGTTTATTTCTCGTAATATATTTTTATAAGACTAACAGATTCATTACACGTATCTGTTGTACTTTTATATATAACGTTTAATGAAGACAAATATATACACATATTTGAAACATTTCTACCAATATCCGTTGTTGACTTTAAAACCTTTCGATTGGTGGGTGTACCTCGAACTGGTTTCATTAGAAAAGCAATATAACGAAGATTATTTTGGCCTACTTAAAATACTCACCAGATCTTCAAAAATATTATCGATCTACTTCAATGTTATCTAAGTATTTTCTTTAATGTAGAGGATTATCAAGTAATAATTTCATTAAATTCCTACGGAATCGTAAACTACGGCTTCTAAATTCTAAATTCTAATTCTAAATTCTTGGCTTTGTCTCCATATAATATTTTTCAAGATTTAGCTCTAAATTTTAAATTATCTAGCTGTGGTACTTAATGCCCGTATTTATGAGAAATCTCAATCTATTTGCTAGTTAACGTCTTAAATGCTACAAGTAAAATAAATTGCTCTATTCTAAATAAATTAAATTAAAATGTACAATGCAATACTAAGAATCAACATCCGAATTGGTTGTTGGTTATGCATAGGTTAGTGCGCGAAATCACCTCCGTAACTTTTAATATTTTCATCAATGATATATTAAAATAATATGTGACGTTACAAGAGCCGTGGAAAAGTTTGAATAAATATTTATTTGATTTAGAACTTTAGTTTGAAAATAAGATATATTATAATAACATCAGTACAAAACTTTAGTTCTGTAACTAAAGATGTATAGCTTAACTTGAGTCACGGTTTATATTGGCCTACTAAATCCGAACAGGGCATTAGTTCTAAGACCGTAACTTCAATAAATGGGTAATATTGACCTGCTAAAAACGCGGTCGCACAGTCGCGGTCAGTCACGCGACTATCCAACGATCTCGTCCTCGGATAAACTCTAGCATTCCAGTTTCAGCTATTAATTTTGATGCTTTGTAAGCCATTAAATGTTGTAAAAAAGATAACGATCTTCGTTTATGTTTGGTGAATTGCTCTTAAGCTCTCTACACTGCAACATACAGGGAACTCCGTCAGCACCTCCTAAGAGAGACAGAAAAGAAACTATTTTGTTTAGTGTAAAGAAGGTTATAGTGAGCCAACATAAGAAGATGTCACGGACTTTTCTTTAGAACTTTTAAAAGGGAAAATTTCTTTATTTATACTTTTTGCGAAACTGACCTTTTACCGTGTCAAATGAAAAATAAACTCCGAATAAGAAACATTCTTCATTGGTGTACCGCCTTAGATGCTCCAGAAATATATAGCCCTCCTAGATAAATGGGCTATATAACACTAAAGGATTCTTCAAATACTACTGGACCACTAGTTCCTGCATTTAGTGCGTATAAGCAAACAAACGAATTTTTCAGCTTTATATTATTAGTATTGATAATTGTGGAATAAACCTCATGATAAAATTAAATCAAGGTGCGGTTCATAATACCAAATATAACTGATCACATATTCTTTTAAACAATTATTCATTACATTGAAAATCTCATTTTATCTTGTCGGCGAAATCGAATTTTACTCCAATGACCGTTACATATACGAGCGTGACCACTCGGTCTCATCCATCACCCACAAGACTTACTGAAACAACGCCCCTACAGAAATTTTAACTT
Organism: Elymnias hypermnestra; assembly: GCA_015832385.1. Taxonomy (NCBI): domain Eukaryota; kingdom Metazoa; phylum Arthropoda; class Insecta; order Lepidoptera; family Nymphalidae; genus Elymnias; species Elymnias hypermnestra. The sequence continues at coordinate 2,044,805 of JACTOM010000070.1, forward strand.
CAGCTATTTTCTTCATTCAAAGTATTCAATTAAAAATATTTCACGACATATGAAATTAGCGTTTTATACGGGAGGAATATAAAGTCAATTTTATATTTGTAAAATATATTCAATTAATCAAAGTATACACTGTTTTTATCTATGCAGTTTTGCCATCTCATAGGTAGTTCAGTGATCTCTTCTACTCATGCTAAAAAACCATGAGGGCGAGAATCAATAAATTCTTTGAAGGCAGAGGTGTCCAATTCCGGAAAAAATGGTAATCTGTTGGAGCAAGGTCCGAGGAGTACGGTGGATGTCGCAAACATTCCAATTGTAGCTCATCTATCTCAGTGGTTGTTTGTTGTGCCGTCTGTGGTCTTGCGTTGTCGTGAAGCAGCAGTGGCCTAGAGTGAATAACCAATCTCGGTTGTTTAGCAGCTAGTTCTTCCTTCATGGTTTATAGTTGCTGACAATAGATATCTGCTGTAATCTGCCGATTTTAAAAAGCTGTAGTGAACGATATCAGCGCTAGTCCATCAAACACTCACAAGTAACTTTTTCTGAGTCAATTTTCGTTAGGGCAAGATTTGGCTGGGTCTTCCGGATTCAGCCATTGCACGCCGCGAGCGCTTCCGTTTATCGTACAGTATCGTACATTTTTCATCACGAGTAATGATTTGATTTTAAATCCCTTAATTATTGTCGATAGATTGAGCAAAGTAACACAGCAGTCGACGCGTGATTGCAAGTTCGATCCACTCAATTCATGAGGTACCAATCGTTCAAGTTTTGTTGCTTTCCCGATTTGCATCAAGTGGCTAAATACAGTTTTGTCAGTTGCCCCGAAACCTGCAGCTATCTCTGAAGTGCTTTGTGGTGGATCCGCTTCCACAATAACCTTTAATTCTTCATTTCGAGATCTTTCTGCAGCACTGGTGCCACAGTAGTACGCTTAAATATGCCGATATTTCTCGTTTCCCATTGTACGGGAATGAACTATGCCAAAGAAAAAATAATATTGAGGAAATACAAATGAATGACTGTTTTCAAAACTCAAATGTACCAGCTAGATAAATTTCAGCTAGATAAAACAAAGAGGAGATATTTCAGATCAAAGTAGTCAGTACGACAAAACGCTAATTTTATATATAAGGAAAGTTATTAATACTAAAGTACGGGATACCCGGTTTGTGCTGTTACAATACCAATACATTTTATTTATAACTTTTTCATATCTATATCCCAAACGGTGCCGATCCTATGGAAATATGAGGAAAACCGTAATTAGTGAAGGTCTTGCGAAAGAGTTACTTTGCTACATATCAAGTGACTCAGATGTATAGTTTTGGAGGTCTCGTCATGAGTGAGTAATTGAGTGTTCTTAACTACCTTTACATTATAGGCTTTCTAATAAAACCGGTTTAGTTTCAAAGTCCTAAGTTAAACAAATTATATGTACATTCTGAGGTTAGAAGCAATTTTATATGTTAAGTTGTCGATATCTAATACTGTCACTACCGGCAATTTGATTTTACATTGAATAGTGTCTCATCAAACATAAATAAGTTATCAGAAGTCAGCTTTTAAGGGAATATCAACGAGTAATCGATAGTTTTGCTGACAGTTTTGTATATCCATGTCTAAACGAATACCACAAGTGTATAAACCTGCGTTATGAGATCAACACGCACGATTTTAATGTTGACGTTGAGTGATAGCACAATGACACTCAACTATCATTGTACTATCAGTCAAGTAAATGTTTAACAATATTAAAATACGTGATATTTAGGCACATTATTAAATAAGAAATAAAAAAGAAAAATTAACAGTTACACAGAAATGAAACTTTAAACCTCTTATGTAAGGTTTCTATAAAGAGCTCTATAAAATTTTATATAGCATTAATAGTAGGATCTGAAAGAGTAAATTCAAATATTACTTTACTTTTATATTTCTGTATACAATCGCAAACAAAATTGTCTTCATGCAATGCACAAAGTTCGTTTAATTAATATAAATATGTATTATAAATTTGTAAGTATAGAATGGCATACATTTTTTTTTAAAGTGACCAGATGTTTAGAAAACTTAATTTATATAAATGAAATTTGTGTAAAATCCGAAATAATGACAATATCAGTTATTAATAAAGTGCAATAGGCATTAATAAAATGATCTGCTATTGCACTTTTTCCTTTAGAGTAATTTCGTTTTTAATGTAACTATCTTGTTTTCCAAATGTGCAATAGTATGTAAATTAATAATTATTGTGTCTACTAGGATACAAACAGGATCTGTTATGAGATTGCGTCGTACGTATTGCCAAATAAAGTGCTAAAAGTTCATACTGACAATTTCTTTTGTGTTATTCCAATGTATATATAGGCTATAACATTGTGACATTACCTAAAATCCATCACTGTGTTTTCATGAAAGCCAGTCTTGCATTTATACTAGTAGCACTTTATATTACGTCGCGTAGGACACAATGTGTGTGAGACAATATGTCAAATAATACAGGAAATAATCTTATTATGATATCCTTTAACTGTCTTAAAAACAAAAGCCACGCATTTTAAAATTGTGATGCAATTATTTTAAACGCTGACATTGAAAAAGACAAGTTAAAATAATCCGAGAATTCCGTGTGCCCTTCACTTTGTTGTTGCGCTGATGCATTGTGATGGCCGGTGTATTTAGACCGTATGAATTCACGTCGTCTTTAGGCGAATACGAAAGTATAATATAAGCCGGAAAACCTCCAAAATTATTGATAAAGGGGACTTAAGTTATAAAAAAATGTATAAAATATTGATGGCCCTTACGTATAAGGCCAGCTCGCATTTAAGAGGGTTTAGTATTTTCTATGACTATATCACGTCATTTAATAATCCAGGCTATGGTTTTTTTTTAATCATGTATTTTACATGATGCTTAAAATAAAATATCATTATTACAACAGGCAGTACAATCATAAACAATGTAACTTTAAAAACAGTCTTACAAAATTAGGATTTCATGCTTGACTCTATTTTTTCATCTGAGACATTGTGACGGATACGACCTTACATAAAAAAATATTTATATAAAATTATATCATTAAATGCATTATATATATATATTCTTTATACACATACTTACAATACTATATACGTACTTTTATATATACTTACATACTTTTAATTAATTACATAGATGGCAACCTGCAAAAGTCTTTTTTATTTTTAAAAAGATAAAATTTTAAAAATAGAATATCGAAGTTGGTCAATAGCTTCAGGCGCGGTAAAGTACACAGATGGCGCACGTTTTTCTTTTAAGTTTTTTACAAATTCAGATTTTATTTCTTAAAACGAAGCTTTGTGTGACTTCTAAAGTGGTGACGCCTTAAACATCACATTATTGAGAAGGAAAATTCAAAATATGTATTGAAGTGGCGTGTGTGTGTTGATTTCACCGAATTCAGGAAATTTTTACTACTTATTTATACCGTTTAGGTTTAATTGATGTGGAAAATTGTTACCTACCTTTTAATTTATAATGAAAAAGATATTAAGGTTATCTTTTCATCGAGAGATCTTCAAGTACGAGTTCTTCTGTCAACTAAGTTACATACGCATCTAATAGATGGCGCCGTACTTTAAGACCCACTTTTGATTGTACGGAGACGAACTTGCGCGGGTAGGCTGCCACGACATATAAAACAACTATTTTCAATCGATATGAATGAAAGTAGTTTCATAGAAAGGAAATAATGGAAAGATGATCTTAGACTCAGGTTTTATTTTGATGGCCCCTGTTGCGCAAATCTGTAAGTATTGGCTTCGCTAGCAGAAGTCCTGCGATAGATTCCCAGCAGGGCAAATTTAGGAAACTGTACTTTCTTATTCGTTTGAGTCGGACTGGTGGGATGTTTGAGCCGTAGCTAGTTACCAACCTTTGAATAATTTCCATATACGTACGGAATATAGGGATACCCGATCTTAGTTAGCGTAATAGGAGTAACTATGCCAGTTTCGAAGATTACGCGATTGATCAGTGCTAAATCGTTTTTATATACATATATAGATTGCAAAATAACATATAGAGCTATAGCACGGTCAATAATGCAAGTTTTCCTTCTTATTGCTGAAAAAAAACAGCAATGTTTACAAAAGTAACGGAACAAAAAAAACAAAGTATTTTACAGTGAAAACCGCGTGCGTGATCTATTGTAATTTAATTATACTATGCCAACAACATTCACATAAATACAATATAAGCAGTAAGTTAACAGTATATTTAAAAGTTATCAAGTTTTTGAATATACTCAATTATTGCCACTCTAAACTTAAGGAATTCGAATAAAATCGTACGAATTTTCCCTATTATACAATATAATTTTCACGACGAAAAATAACGGTATATGTCATAAAAGTCGCTCTCGAATACGTACTCATACGAAATGCAAAACAGATATTCACTATTCTGTATATACAAAGAAATATCGAATTTATTACAATAATATATATAAAGATTCTTTCTACATATGAAAATACGGAAGCTGTAAGTAGCCCTAAATCTAAACTCTATGTCATATATTATTCATATTGCTATTTTACATTACACCGTAGACCTTTAGGCCAACCTTATAGATGCAAATGGATCTGAGCAGACGGAAGTATCGCCAGGATACAGTCGTAAGAGAAGCGTAAAGGCCAATCGATTAATTTATTAGAAGTCGTTACGTAAGTAGGAAGGCACCGTTGCCATCAAGATTTTCGCTGTTTAAACTGTCTCAATGATGAATCTTAAGTGCTAGATAATAAACAACATGACAGCTAAATGCAAACACTCACCTTGGTGCATATAATAAATAAAAGTATAACGGATGAATAACGATCTTAGCTGAAATGTGGGTAGACACGTTGACATTTACTTATCTTGGAGTATGACGCTAGCATTATAAACAATTAGTAGGTGAAAGTATTTTCGGGTGCTCGTCAAGCGAGGCTAGTCTAGACCTAGACGCATAAAAACTGTATTAGGATTAGACCAATAAAACGGCTTAGCAATCTAGATGTTAGCGCTTGACTGATCAGTCTAGATATTGTAAATTAAATGCCAGATTCCCAGTAGCTAAGTTCAGCCATATATTTCATATATCATCTGCGCCGCTTACTTAACTCCTTATCTATTATTTAATCCTGTTATTGGCAGCTTCTTAAGTGCTATTTGAATTCGGTAAGTATACTAAGAATAATATTATCTTATAGGATAAAATTGGGGCGCATAAATTATTAGCAAATCTTTCATTACTTATTGTAAACTACAAACAATATTGCCAGGATAAATTTCTGCCTGGCAACCTTAGGGTTAAGGAAATTTTGTAACGAAAATTGGTAGAGAAGGCGATTTCTGCAGCATACTCCCAAAATGACTATTGCGATGTGTTCCATTATTGAAAAACAGAATCATGAATTTGAAAGGACAATTAAGCACGAAAGTTTCTTTTAATAAAGACAAGCATAGTGGTTCTCGCCGTGGATTTGAAGCTGGAAGGTTCACGTGTTTCACCGTGATGACCATGATGACCTATTTGTGTACATGTATGGATTTAGAAATAAAGTGAATTATATTGTTAGATAGTTCAATGACATTAGGTTTAGTAGGTGAAACTTGGGTAACAGATGAGTTGTGCGATTGTATGAGATAAAGCATCGAAGCAGGCGCTCGGAGGTGGCGTCTGGAGGTGAGAAACGTGGTAACAGGGCGTGAGATAGAACGGCTGATACCGACGGCGGTTGAAACGCGCCGCCCCGCGCCCTCGCCTCGCCATTCCTGACGAAACTTGCCTCTTTTATCTGTTTCTATGAATTTAAATGAATGTCGTTTTCATATAGTGGTGTATTTTATTGGGCATAAATTAGCACTTGTCTACAAATTCATGCAATTCAGTCCAAGGTGTTGAGGGGCTAACCTGTTGCGTAATTATTTGTCACTTAGTGGCGTTCACAAGGTATGGCACGAGAATTAAAACTTGGTGATATTAATTTCATGCGTATATTTAATACACAGGGAAAAAGGGTTCAAAAAACTGTTTAAATCTAAATATTTTAGGTATTTTTATAGTCCAGGGCTACATTTTTGTAATATTCGTGCTACCCGTTGAAAAAAAAAACAATAAAATAAAATGCATCGTATAAAGTAGCTTGAAATACTCTATCTGCCCGTAAAAATCGATCCAGCATTTTCTTATCATTCCGAGCTAACTAGGAGAAAAAATATTTCCCTTTGCTGTCTTGTGATATATATTTATCTTGTTGTCAATTGTATAAACTAAATACACTGACCACTCAATATAGCAATAATTGCTTATTGTGTGCATTATAGGGCCTCTAGATGCCCTCCTAGAAAGTATTAGATAGTAAAATTATTTATTATAGCATTTATAAACAAAAGGTTGGCAAAAAGTTGACAAGACCACATGTTTAATATGTAAATCTTTTCGCTTCACATTTTTATCATTATCGAAGTGAAAGCCACTGTTTAAGTTACAAACAGGTATACCATTTAGTCGTGTTACAATGACTATGATTTGTAAAAAGCTTAAGTGGATTGTGTACAGATTTTCGAATCGCCACCTTCTAGTAATTAAACCTTGTCACGCAATCGTGAGAGCAGAATATAAGGATTAATCGATTTAACATGCAGGTTTGCATAAGATCTGGGTTGTCATTCCTTCGCCTTCAGCGACGAAGCGTCAACCTCGACGTTGATATGAAATTCCATTTCTTTCCAGCTCTGTTTTAGTATAATATATTTGGTATTATATTACAGATTTTTCGGCGGCGGTTGATAATTACCGACGGCAATTCGAAATTGTTAACGCGGCAAGAAAGTGATGAAAATTTAACGAAGCCTATCTGATATTTCGTAGAAGTGTTTTTAGTGTAATAAGAGTATCAATATAATTTATATACGTTTGTCAATTAAGTTTATATAAGTTAAACTTTTAGTTTTACGTCATATATTCGTCTAAAATGTATACAAATACAATTTGTGAATATTGTTAGGTGATAGTTTAATTTTAATTACATTTGTTTTATATCTTCAAAAATATTCCTTGACACAACTTTAACAACGAGAAAACTCAATGGATTTGATATAAGTTATTAATTTAATATCTTTATTTCAAAATTATTTAAAGTAAAACGAAAAAATCTTTGGAAAACAATCGAAAGTGCGTATTTTTACCGAACATGCACTATATTAAATTTGGTAAACCTTTAATCTTAGCGTTATATAAAAATTGTGGAAAGCTTACACATTTAACGGAAGATAATTATAGTGCGAGCGGAATAATGATATGCTAAGTTGACGTGCTGTTCGAACGTGCAGGGACTTTTATAGCAAACCAAAAAATTTGCAAAATGATTTCAAGGTGTGATGTTGGAGTGAATTCACGGTTGATTACGGAGGCGGCTCCCTGTCATTACCTTGTCGGGACTTTGTCGTTTGCTAACGAGCTCCAGATCCACTTCAGGCTCATTTATGTGCCGTTATTTATAATTTCATATAATTGTTTGCAAACTACTCACAGTAAAATTAAAGTATTTGACTACTTGTTGAAAATAAATGAACTGGTGTTTTTGGAGATAGTATATTTGATATTTAACAATCGTTTTAAGTTACTTAAAATGTATGTGGGTTATCATTGCAGTCGGATATATCATATTGTAATAAAACATAAAATAGCTCTAATAATGAAATAATTAACTAACATAAAATTATTTCTTTTTAAAAGTGATTATGCAACCTGATAAACGTTTACGATCGACAGTTCTGCTATAGTTCATTATTGCCATAGTGTGGTTATGAAATAGAAAAGAATAAAAATTAAGTATTGTTATTGATATTTATTTCAATGTTTTTAATACAAAAATATCCATAGCTATGGCATCCTTCCATCCAGGTACTTGTTAGGCTCCTGCCTCCTTATCTATATATAAGAGATATACAGGTATCTATTGGCTCATCACGATATTTGTGGAACCATAAGGCGTAGAGACTTGAAATTTGGTAGAAAAATTCCTTTTGCCGAGTAGAGGTCAAGTTTCTTATTTGTAAAACTATATGCTAAAATTAATGAAATTGCTATCCATAAAACATTCTACGCAGATAAAGTCGCGGGCTCAGCTAGTATTTATATATGTAATTCTTATTTGCTTGCGTATATTTCTGAACTCCTTCTAAACTGCTGGGTCAATTTTGTTGTATTTTTCTGCGTGATTTTAGCTGCATTCATTTTCTAATTGGCTTAGATTGAAAATTCAATCCGATAAATAACGAATTTGCCCATAACTGATCCATAACTGAAACATTTGATCCACGGGATGATGGAGTACGCGGGTGACACCGATGGGAACAGCTGGTTAATTTATATTTATTTCATGTCAAGGTAACGTAACGTAAGCGTATATAAATAAAAAAGATTAACTTATTTAATAATAAGTAAATCTTTTTTATTATAATTATTTTATTTATGAATTATATCGAACGTTAAAATAAATACAGAAAAAATAAAAGTAATTAAAATGCGCCATCAGAAGCAAATGGATGCAAATTTCGATATAATGTTATCATGGTTAATTGTATATTAACATTATTATATTTATACTTCAATTATTAAATAATAACATGTTAACATTTTCATAATAAGCAAGTTACATAATATGTACGTATAGATGAGCAAAATTTGAGAAGATTTATAAAATCTTTTATACAAAATACCTTCTTAAAACTTGTGATATGTATTTTCTAGTACAATCACTAAAATTGAATATAATTCTTAGTAATAAATTGTAGGAGTCGGTTTCATAAATATATTTAATATTTATGAAACCTAATACCGCGAATTCACTTCAGGAGGTCAGATGTTAATCTAATTGTATGGCTATAAGCCTGTCAGATATGAGTTAAAATAAATAATAAGTGCACTCTGTTTAAGTATCTAGAGTATAGGTTGAAGAATATTAATTGCAAAGTCTCCACCAATAATCAAAAGATTAATCATAAAATTACTTTTAGCATGAGCAATGCAGTGTAATATATTTTTAGATGACAGAGCCCGACAGAAGACTTAGTTCTCGTAAGTGATTAATATTTTACTAAGATTTTTTGTCACTCAGAAAAAGTCATGATAGGCTACAACTAGACAAATTATTACTTGCATAATCTGGACAGGAAGCACTACTGTTTTGTAGACCGGTGTGATGGTGCAAGTACGTAGTAGTAGTTCTGAAGAGGTTTCGGCTCGTTTCTATCCTATCAGAAAGGATGTGCCGCGAAACAATAATAGCGTTCCAGTACGATGCTGAGTAAAAACCATCAAGAGGTGTAAATTATCTCTGGCCAGGTCAATGCAATTTGAGATTGTTCGTAATATCTAACTATCAGTTGAGATCCCAGTCAAGCGCTAACCTGTCAGTGTTGTAAAAATCTGTGCCCTTTGGGCATAACTGCTGATTTGTAAAACTAATTTTGATTAGTCATCGTGTTTGTTTGCTATGAAAAACGTCCTAAGGAAACCCACGTTGCAGATGGAAATTGGGTATAAGTTTCAAAACCTCTCTTTAAAGTTTGGTGCACCGTAGCGTTCCATTACTTATTAGGCTTAATTATATTTATATTATTAAATTAAATAGAATATCCAGGAAATTTGTCAGGTTGATAAGTATTAACATACTTCAATTCTCGATAAATTATACTGATACTAATCCAGGACATTTTATATAAGAGCCAAGTCAAGAGTACTGTAAACCGACGAACTTGTATGAAAGGTTTAATGAGAATGAAAGAAGCGAAGGAGATATGCAAGGATCGTGGCAAGTGGAAGGACGTTGTCTCTGCCTATGGGAATCAGGAGTGATGTATGTATGTTTGTAATGAGTCTCCCCTTATAATTTTAGACGTAGGAATTTGGTAAAACAAACAATTCATTTCATTACTCCAGTTTTCACTTTTAGTGACGAGGTTTTCTAAAAAAGACATCTATTAAGCGACTGACATTTCACAAATAATTTTAAATATTACACCTACCCTACAGAAAAAAGCACGTACTAAATCTCATACTTCTACTCGTAGGATAGCAGTTGCGCTCTCCTTACGTCATTATTGGTGGAAATATACCAAATATGTAAATTTGGCAATCATGGCTTATGAAAAAATATACAAATTTTGTTATTTTTCATTATTATCGATCAATTTTAGATTGTGAATAGAAGTAGCTCTATTTAGTATGTATTGATTTTCAGATCACTTTTTATATGGATGACTTTCAAAAATATTGTTTATGATTAATTTTTATATGTACTGAGATAGGTAAGAAGAAAGAAGAATTTTTAATTATATTAATTTGAGATGCTTGTTAAAATTTACGTTCTTATAAAAGTAGATCTAAATATATGACGCGGTAATCTAGATGCATATATATACCATCCAATAAAAACTCTTGGACAATTTCAACAGACCTAAAACTAGCCGAGGATAGAGAGAAATGGAAACAGTTTGACGCAACCACTAAAACATATTAGAGCAGGTCCGATCGTCAACAATGAAGTATGCTAAAAATAAAGAAGAATATACCAAACAATATTTAACTAGTTAAATATATTAATATGGCTTATTGTTTTGTGTCGAAGTCGCTGGGTGAAAATCACATTTTAATTACAGCCCTGCGCCCTCCACAGGTGTCGTAGCTACGTAAACTTTGTAAATGTCAATTGATGTTATTTAAGCGAAATTGCATGTCACGCGGGTCTCATATAATTACGCACGGCACCTTGGAACCGAGAGGTCAAAAAGAAACTCACTTAAAACTGTAACACGCCCTTCGCAAGAGCCGCGCCGAAAATTTATAAAGTCGGGTCATTTTCGAAAACCAGTGTCCGAAAGTGAAACTACCCGCGCATTTTTTGTACACTCGTCATAAATACCTTCGACATTTTAGAAAAGCTTACTTATTGAGATTGAGAACTACTTGGATTATATCACGAGGTATAGCTAGTTTATTATATAAACATTCATATCGTGCCTCGGGATCGTCGTCGTCGTCTCAACCGATAGACGTCCACAGCTGGACAAAGGTCTCTCTTAAGGAATTCTAATGGGCCAGTGGCTGCCAGTGAGCCGCCTGATGTCATCGGTTCACCTGGTGGGGGGTCTGCCGACGCTGCGTGTTCCAGTGCGAGGCCGCCACTCTAGCACCTTCGGCTCTTAACGTCCATCGGTTCTGCGAACTATGTGCCCTGGCCATTGCCACTTCAGCTTTGCAATTCGGTAGGCTACGTCGGTGACTTTAGTTCTGCTACGGATCTCTTCATTTTTGATTTGATTCAAGTCACGTAGGGTTTCCCCACGTGACTTGAATCTATGAATAATCAAAATTCAAAATTTTTATAAGTGTAGTTAACGTCGTAGCAGAATACTCTTAAAATGTTATCATGTGTTTGATTAAAAGTTTAGTTTTAATTTTCTTACGAATCTCCTGTAAAAAAAGCATTTTTCAATTGAGTTACTGGTCAATTATTCGTCCGTGTTCCGTGTCCGTCACTTATCGTTCGTATCTATTGCTACAAGGCTAACATTTGACTGTAATCTTAACCTGGTAAGAAGTAATTTATCACATATAGTTTCTATCAGACATGAATCTATTTAATAACTGCCTAATTGGTCTAACAATTAGCATGTTTGACTACAGACATGACGTCCTGGGTCGGGCCAATTCAAAAATCAATATTAAGTTTTTTAATCTCTCTCTGGTTGTGTCAGATTCCCGTCACATGGAACAATGAGAGTGAAGGAATAAAGAGTGTACTATGCACGTCAACCCGCAGTGGAACAACGTGGTGGGTCTATGCTATCTCATGAGAGAAGGAGGCCTGTGACCAGCAGTGGGACGTTAATGAGTTGCATCTTACCTTACATCTTTGCTGGTGGTTCGATAACTAGCCACTGGCGTCTCATCAGTCCAAACTCTTTTTGAAGTTTACACAATTAGAACAAATTAGAAAATGCAAATACTTGCCTGCCGGGAATCGAATCCAGGACTTCTACTAGCTAAGGGAGTACTCGAACCATTGCGCCGACAATGTCTTTAAGGAGCTAAATAATAGTATGAAAGTAAATAGGTATTTACAAAATTAATTTAAGGTAGATTCACATGAAATAGATAAAATTCCATTACAACACTTATTTGAAGATTGTAATCATTGAAGAATATCAAATCCCATATCTGTGCTAGTGAGCGATTACTCGCACAATTGCGTCGTATATTTAAGAGTGGAACAGATCCTTTATATTTGATACTTACTGTACCAAAAGTAAAATATGTAGATTGCCAACGAGATAATAATGATATGTGCTTGTGGTAAAGAAATTTCCCGCAGTCAAACGGTGCCAAAGTAATTTGCGTTGCTCGGCGCTGGCAGCCAGTGGCCGAAGGGCCACTTTCGAACTTACGCGAAATGATAATAAAACTTTTGTCAACTTCGCACGAATAACTATGTCAGGGGTTGAGAATTCCATTCAGTTTTTGGTCAACATTAACATGGTTAAGTATAACTTGTGCTTATTTTAAATAAATATAAACGAAAATGGTTACGCGTTCGAAATATATTTAGCTGCCCTTATCAACAAATTAAATACTGAAAAATAACGCTTCTTTACAAATGATTCTTTAATTAATATTTCTTTTGAATATTGATACCTACTATTTAAATGAGCGATCTTATTTTCACGTTTTGTAATCTTGACAAGAAATTCAACGCAAATATTCAGCTAATATTTCTAAAGTTAAATTTAATAAACAAGACCGTAATTTTCATATAAACACATAAGATATTTAAATTTGAGACGGCCGTAATTAAATTGTTTTTACAAGATACTTTTCTTATTAATAAGAACTTCTTGGATTTTAATGACATTTGTAACTTAATTTTATAAATTTATTGAATTCTGATGAAGAGGGGTGATTTTATCATGTTTGATTTTCATTTTAATATTCCACAATGTCGATTGATCACTTTTGTGTACAATGGCCTGTAGAAAAGTGTGGACATAACACTTGTACCATTTCATTATGTGTTAAAGCTTTCATTTTAAAAGACTACACATGCAAATACAATAAAACGGATCCCTAAAAATGTATTTCATAAGTTATCAAAGATCACATGATCGGTAACATTGTTAAAGTTATATGAAGCAGAAAGCAACTTAAGTCCTCTTTTATAAGGATTTAAAAAGCTACGACATTTGTAAGTTGTAGGAAATAAGGTATATAAAATATACTTACTTGAACATATTAAAATATCATGTCCGGCTTTAAGTTTGTCAGAAGAGTGAATTCGCTTATGTTTCAAAATATTTATATTAACGACACTTATCTGTATTAATACGTGAATAACTGGTCATTGTGCTGTGAAGTTGCATTAAATTTTATTACAGTATTTAAGATTTGACCGCGATTTTTCCGGCTCAATGGGAACCATTAACCCTGATCGGGTTTGTAAGCTTCTTGTTGTGCTCTCATGCGTAAAATTGTCGACTCATAAATTCTTCTCGCAAATAAAGAGATTTTTACCTTCAATTAAGCGATTCCGAACAGGTCAATTCGGAAGGTAATTATAGAAATTGGTTTGATATCCGTGGGCACGCTAAATAATTGCTCAAACTCTGCAATTTAACGGAAGAGTCATCCGGCCACCCTGAAAGTTTTTCACGGCGATCTCTTTATATTGCCAAAATCAGCGGAACCTGTAATTTTGATTGATATCTTTATTGGACTGTTATGGTTATTGACCATTTCTTCACAGAAATAAGAAGTTATGCTGGGCTTATTCAATGTGTTTTATTACCGCAAAATGTTTTCTTACTGCGATTATTGATATTGGTATTGGTTCTCAATAACCTGTTTGTATCAGATTAACCCGATTCCCTTTTTAAAAAATGACTTTCTTGCGATATTACAGCTTGATTTGAATATACTAGTAACACTGCCTCCTTCGCATAGGTTTAGAGCATATTATACCTACATTGTGATCTAATATTTTGACTACTTGAAGTGTTTGCTTTAGATATTATAAATATTAACAAACAAGAATGTGTCTTTACATATTTATATTACACTTTGTTTGGGGAGTGAGGCTGGTCGTAGGAAGCGAGTCCCGTCATCGCAATGAGCAACGCTTTGGTATTTATTTTGGCGAGTATACATTTTTGATAAGTTTTAAACTATCAATTCCCTTAAAAGTATTTACATAATTTTGGACATTATTTACTAATGCAGTCTGTAGGTAGATTATGGGAGAAGGAGAGAAGATTATGAATGTAGAAGGGAAAATTGGGAATTGACGAACTCGCTGGTGCGAATATTTGCTTCGCATTTAGCATTCCGGAGTTCAGTTCACGGCATTACATATTTCAATTTAAAAAATTACATATTTCAATTTATTTTGACTTTGGAGTGCTGGAAGCTTAAACTATGTTCGGCCGTCTCTAGTTACCACCTTTACAGCAAAGACATGACACTAAGCAAAAAAATTGCGTTCCAGTACGATGCTCTAGAAACCATAAAAGTAAAGTAAGTAGCACCCTACTAACGTCCCACCGCAGGGCACAGGCCTCCTCACTCCGAGGAGCGAGGGTTTTTAGAGCATAGATCCACCACGCTGCTCCACTGCGGATTGGCAGGCATAGTACACAAGTGCACTCTCTATTCCTTCACTCTCACGGCCCGATGTGACGGCAATCCGACGCGACCGAAGAGAGATCAGGCGCAGGACCGACGGCTTAACGTGCTCTCCGAGGTACGGGAGTGGATCACATCGCCAACTTTCCAAGTTCGGGCAAATATTGAGAAAATCTTTTATAGAAAACTCAATATCGATTTCAACTGGCCCGACCCGAGACTCGAACCCAGGACCTCATGTTGGTAGTCGAACATGCTAACCACTAGACCAATGAGGCAGTCAGAAACCATAATAGGCAAGTTATTTCTTACCAGGTTAGGGCGATTGAACTTAGACTGTATTGTGAATTACCATCAGGTGGACACAGCGCTAATTTGGCAGCAATAAAAGTTGATTTTGGGAGAGAGAGGGATATTATTAAAATTAGCTCAAAAGGCGTCAAGTAATCCTAGTCTAACAAGTTACTTGAAATTTAAAAGACCGTTAACAGGCTGTATTTAAATAACATTGGTCGTTTAGCTTACAGATGTTTAGTTTGATGTCGAATCCTGCAGGTGGTGCCGCAATGTTCATCGGTACACTGCGCGATATGCCACGTGTTGTATTTTCGTCCGCTAAACGACACCGACAAGCCTCGTATTTCATCGGCGTGCTTATCTCAAACATGTGCCTTTACCGATGATTTATACGTATTTTGCCAACTTTCCTATTGGTATTTTAATGTCGGAAATTGTTATAATGAATAATTATTACTTGCGATTCGCAGATTACCTCTTAGATTGTTCTCGTGACATGCACCTTAATTAAGTTATATACTTCTTCATTGATTTTAACACACGAAGTGGTAGCATATATACGCAATGCTAATAGGTGATAATTTATGTAATTTGACGTAGAGAGTATGCATAAAAACCGGTAATTTGTTACAAAAATTATAGAATAAATGCAATTTTATATAAATCCCCTGTGAGATTCAAAGATATTCCTTAAATATATATCATGTGTTGTTTAAGAAATAAATACAAATACATAAACACGCTTTCTTTGAAGTAAATAATTGGGAAAGATGTATAAAAAAGATTCTATGGTCATAATTCCTATATTTCTGTCTCTTTATTACTTTTTTTTTTAAATACCTATTTTAAATAATTGTGACTGATCATTGCAGTACATTTTTTAAATTCCTTAATGGTGAATGCTCCTGATAAAAATATATCATATTACGTATGTTACAATTTCATAATATTTTATATAAATACCTCTTTAATATTCGTCGCCATGTTAGCTAGATTTAAAGTAATATTGAATGATAAATATGTATTAACGTCGGACCAACTTTGATGATGGCTGTCATAAATGCTAATATTATTGCCCAGAATAAAAGTTTGGCCGAGAAGGGTACTTAGAATAATTTAAAAGTAGATTAATTGAATTAATTTGTTACATCAAGAGATCGATAAATAAGTCACAATGCACTAAATGTTATGCACTTATAATAATCGTATTTAGCCGTACTATATTATTACTACGCTATATTGAATCTTGTTTTAAAATTAATTAAAAATGGGAAAATTGTAGACAGAATACTATCGATATGTTAATTAATATGTGAAGCGTTGTCCCACGCTTAACGAAAATTGGTCGCGAATTTTCGATCACTTGGCGGCCACTAGTAAATACAAAGTATACAACACTAATTTCTAATTATGTTATCTATCTATAATGCTATTTTTAACCTGAAATTTCTCCGAGAATAAGAAACGCTTACTAAAAACCGAAATCGCAAGACCGATTTTGACAGGACTTTTACTGGCTGGTAGCTAATATCATAAGTTTGCATAAATGTAACTTTTATTCCGAAATCCCTATGGGAATGAGAAATTCCAAGAGTAAAATTAATATCAGATAGAACAACAACGTAATTTAGATAACGTATTTATAGTAAAATTCTACATTGGACAAATGTTGGTACAAAAAAAGTCATATTTATAGGCGCAGTCTCCAATAATCCCATTTTATATTGAGTGAATTACTTCTTGTTTTGCGGGCGTATAAAGATAATTACTGGCACAATTTCGGTATCAAAATTTCGCAGTTTTCAGTGTAAAGTAAATTAAGTACAGCCTCGGAGCAATTGAATGGAGCAAAAATGTCAGATAAGTTATGAGCGTGATCGATGATAAAAATGTTGGTTCGCAGGTCGTAGAAAGTGTCTCGACCTCCGTGAGCTTTCGTTAAGTCGGTGACACGCAGGTCACACTGCGTTGTTGAGACTAGGGCTGTCAGTTTTCCCTGAGTCACTTGGTGTTTCCTGTAGCTAAGGAATAAAAACAGTTTTTGCCCTATTACAATAAGTAATACGTCACGTTATGCAAATAAGTATCAAAAAGTTAAGCTCACTCGAAATAAAAAATAAATTAAAAATTTTCACGGCTGGGTACGATGTTGTGACTACTCGCGTAGCTAACATACGAGTAGGTCATGTATTTGACTCACGGTTGGGCAAATTTATGAAATACCATTTTTTAATTTGTCTGAGTCTGAACTGGCCGAAGAGGTACCTAAGAGTTGCCGCCACGAAAATAAATTGCGTTCTGGTATGATGCTCTGGAGAAATCTTAAGAGGTAAATTACTTACCAAGCTAGCGCCCTTCCATCTTAAAAATCACACTATAATTTGAAAGGTTAGCTTATTAAAAGCGTGGGTTCAAGTGAATTGATGTAGATTAAATAAATTAAATTGAAATTAAATTAAAATTATATTGGAATAGATACCTGATTTACAGTGGATCCTTATCGAGAACTTTGCAATCGTTCGAAACTTTACCTCTTAAGTCGTTCTTTAATTTCGTTAACATTGAAATCTATAAACTTCTGTAGGAATATGAATATAGATTTCTTAAAGTAAAACTTTTCTTAGCACGGTAGAGAAAAAATTGCAAGACGTTACGCGAGTATGTTATGTGTCAATATATATAAGTGTTTATTGCGTCTATACTTTACTCAATCACATACTTTACTTATGAATAATGACGACAATATACTTATTTATGAGACGAATTGAAAAAAAAATAATTTAAAAGTACGTGCGTATAAAGTATACATGTCAGAAGTGAAACTTTTTGGGCAAACTAATTTTTAAGACTTGTTTAAATTTATACAAATCAAAAAATTTTGATTTCCGAGACTTACAAGGACGGAAAAAGTAGGAGAAGTTAGGAATTTAATGAATTTAGTTGTCTCAAAAATTAATACAAATAATTTAGCGAAATCTCAAATGATTACCATTCGTTAATAAAATGCCAGATGTTTTTGTCAATATTAGAAATTATTGTTGAAACTTTGTTTTTTAAATAGAAAAGAGAATTTATGAAATATTTCTATTTTATACTTTATGAAAAATAGAATATTAAATTATCAAATGACGAGTAGAAAATTAAAATGCCACATATTTTTTGTAAATACTAAAACTACCAAACCTTCAAACTAAGTGGCATAAAAAACGCTGCATATCTTCGTGATGCTAATCACGCGTTTCATCCGTAAAAATTTTACGCCTAAAGAAGTTTTATTTTCATAAAATAATATTATATAATTTCATACAACATAAGCCAAAACACCTTTACATGGTATTTCGTGTACACTGGTACAAGAACAGTTTATGGAAGTCACTTTACTTTGATTTCCGACTTGCCAACCCTTACCTTGCCTGCATTACACATAAATATGTCGACAGGTCGCCCCTGGTACCACTCTGTTTGTTAATATACTGCCAATTATAATCAAACCGCGCTCGCCACTGTCAGACGTCAATTTCTTAATCCATATATGGATTGCATTTCTTTGGCCACTTTTGTTTTCTCATGCAACCTGTCAACGGTAACGTTTTCATTTTAATGTTATGCATGCACGCTTTTGTCATGTAAATTTAAGCGATTCCAATAATTTTAGTAGTTCTGAAATTTGTACAGCACCTGGATTCTTCTAGGAGTATTAACCATCCAGTATTTCATATATCTCGATACTGTGGAAATATTGGCCAATTTATTAGATCGAATAGCGAACAGAAACACAATTACACATTTAAATCATCTTAACCTTTCATTTTGGATTGTGGAGGTTTTAAATCCTAGCCATAGTGCATATAAACGTATTGAGTGATGCTCTAAAATCTATACACAACGCCGAGACAGTTTCTCATCCGCCTCTTTTCTAAAGCGATAGCCATGTTTTCAACAGTGATGATGAAGCATGGATACATTGGTGAATTCGAAATAGTAGTCATCTACTATTTCGACCACAGGGCTGGCAAAAACATAGTGAACCTCACAGAGAGACTAAATAAATGTGGACTTATTTCACCAAGATTTGATGTACCAATTAATGACATTGAAAGATGGGCCAATTTGCTCCCCTCTCGGCAGTTTGGATACCTTATCCTCACGACCAGTGATGGTTTCATGGATCATGAAGAAGCCAAAAGAAAACATCTCGCAGGAAAAATATTACATAATAAAAACTGGTCAAGGCGTTTAAGATTGGTTCAGTCACACAGACGTAAAGAATAATTATGCTAATAAAGATTTTAAAAAGGTAAAACAATCAAGAAATACAACAAGATAAGGCAGCATTCAAGAAGACAACATTCAAGGAGTATCTAGTTTCTATTATTGAATTTATTGTAAGAATTGTTTGAATGAGGGTGCATTAAATATCTAAGTAATGTCATATTGAAAAAAATTGTTATGTAATAAAACTGACATTATTGTACAATTGACAAATTTTGCACAAAAATATAACCTTCTTTTTGTTAAGCAGCTTCAAATTAGAAAATCATACGTATTATTCACAATGAATCAATATCTCAAACTGTTTCAAATTCATCTTTATTACAAATAATTCAATAAACTTGATTTGAAATTGTTTGGCAAAAACCATCATCACCTCTCAAAAGCACTTGAAGACGCATATCATTAACTCGTTTCATTTTAATAAGATGTACCCTTTTAAATTTTTTGAATATTTGCCAAAGCTATGATGAAATTTCTATTCTTCATTAGTTTCTTAATGTAACTAATGAATATTCTAAATATGCGTATACTAAAACATTTTATCGAACGAATGATGAGTCTGGGGACGATTCTTGGCAATAAACCCAAAATTAATTTGGCAGATCTTATAAGGGATCATAAATTTTATCTGAAAATATACTTACTATCTAATTGAGCAGTAAAGGCGTAATACAATTTGTTTAAACAATATGTATATATAATTATTCTATACATGTGTAAGTGACTGAACTCCTCGTAAATCCTCCTCGACCGATTTTAATGAATTTTATGTAGTTAAAAATATATTCTATATTATTTCATACGCCATTAATTTAGTAGCAGTTTTATAACTGTTCCTGACGGTGTCGCTCACGTAATTTCCAATCCCATGGAAAATCTGTTATTTTTCACTCACACACACTCACAAATTACGGTAAATTCTGCCCAGCCCTTTAGGAGAAGTCTATTCACATGTACATACAAGAATAATTACATTTGTTAAGGATAACTGTGACCATAAGGAAATCTGTCATTTATTAGATCAATATCAAATAGAGTTTTATAGCGCTTTCGGCTTGTCAATTTAATTATTTTTGCGTTAAGTCACAAAGGATAACAATAGAAAATATAGAGCAATTAGTACAAAAACTGATACACAATCGGGAATTTATTAAAACTTCATCACTCTAAGAAAGAACAGTTAATTATCATATTTACCCATTAAAATTCGTAGAAACTTATAACATTGTGATGGAATTTTTAGTTGTTTTACGTTTAATAAGACTTTGGAATCTGACCTCTCTCTGGCCGTGTCGGATTTCCGTCACGTAGACCTATGAGAGTGAAGTAATATAGAGTTCACTTGTATACTTTGTCTACCAACTCGCAATAGACCAGCGTAGTGGATCTATCTATGCTCTAACAACCCTCTCTCCTATGTGTAAGGAGGCCTGTGCCCATTAGCAGGGACGATAATGGGCTGCTACTTACCTTAAGACCTTGAAACAAGATATATTATGCGTGTTTATTATGAAATGGAAATTTATAATAATAGAACAATCATATAATATTTGAAATATAATACATGCAGAAAAATATATCTTAAGAACTTAGAACATATACAAAATAATTCATAAACTAGTACAGTTGAGTTAAACATAGAAAATGTTATCCATGTGACAAATAAATAGTAAAATATAAAGAAAACCTAGTAAAGAAAAATCAAAGATGAGCTATTTTCTGAATCAAAATATGAGTTTACTTTAATAATAATTTATTTTGTGTTGCAATACGAGTATGTCGATATTTTCAAAATGTTTATTGCAGGCTATAAAAGTTTGAGACATAAAATACGTATTTTTAATTTTACCCTTTTGATAGCAAGAAGAGGTTCAGGACATGCACTCTCCTTATGCTATGCAAAACAATTTTGCTTAAAGAATAATGTTAAAATAATTTAGGGGGTAAAAGCTTGTTATATACAATTAAACACAGCGAGGTTGTCATCTTAGATAGTTACGATTGCAAAACTATTCGGGGCTTAACAATGTTCCCACGGTGCGCAATGGCGGGGCGCTCCGTAAACATCATTATCTAATAAAAATATCACATCATATTGTTCGCTTTCTGCATAAAGCTTTGCCTACAAGTGACTATCGGTGCTGAATCTATACAACTATAAATCATTTCTTTAAAAATTACGAAACTCCATATTTTAACTTAAATATGCAAAACAAGAGAGATCTCGATGATAAATGTTTAGCATCGGAGAGGCATTGTTTTTATTGCACTTGGTCTCACTTTATTTTGTTGCAAAATGTATCTAATAGGTATTCATTATTTGTGACATGTCATCTACAAAATGTCGTAATATAGTAAAAGAAGTTACAGTTTCGAATGAAGCCAAAACTTTCATAATTTGAGTTAAGGACACCACGGAATCCACGAAATTTTGTAGTTTCTTTTGTCAAAAACTTATAAGGAATTCGAAAAAATGTTACTGTGGCACCACGAAATGTAATATCTTGGTTTGATTTAAGGGGTTTGTTTAGTTTTCAAACGGTTTTCCTGTAAAGTCAACTGTTATGAATTGAATTAATACTCTTCCAAAGCAGAGTTACATTATATATACTGTGAAGAAAAACTGCTCATGTTAATCGTAGCTGACGCAAATTTCTTTACAGAACAATAATTAGATAAGAAGTGTCTCTTAGAATGGATCGTCAAACAAAAGAGTCGTCGACCTACCCTTTTTCTCCACAAACTAATGTTTTTTTATTATAAAATCATGACATACGGTCATTCTGCACAGCAATGCCTCTTGGCATGTAAATAAATATTATTATATACAATATTACATAAATAATGATAATACCATATTGATATTGGTGTCTGAAAATGAAATTTCTAGCGTGAGCAATATTTTAGGACCATTCATTACTTACGTAATTTTATTAGATTTAAACTAAAGTTTCAAATAAAGTATGTATGTAGCAGATATTCAGTTTTCTATTAAGATTTTCTCAATATTTGCCCGAAGTTGGGAAGTTGGCGGTGCTATCCACCCCCGTGCCTCGGAGAGCACGTGAAGCCGTCGGTCCTGCGCCTGATCTCTCTCCGGTCGTGTCGGATTCCCGTCACATCGGACTATGAGAGTGAAGGAATAGAGAGTGCACTTGTGTACTATGCCTGCCAATCCGCAGTGGAGCAGCGTGGTGGGTCTATGCTCTTAAAACCCTCTCTCGTATGAGTGAGGAGGATACTTACTTATGTATGTAGCGGCCCCTTAACGTTCCACTGCTGGGCACAGGCCTCCTCACTCCGAGGAGCGGGGATTTTTAGAGCACAGACCCACCACGCTGCTCCACTGCGGATTATCAGGCATAGTGCACTTTCTATTCCTTCCCTCTCATAAACCGATGTGACGGGAATCCGACACGACCGGAGAGAGATCAGGCGCAGGACCGACGGCTTAACGTGCTCTCTGAGGCACGGGGGTGTATCACACCGCAATTTTTTTCCCAACTTCGGACAATTATTGAGACAATCTTAATAAAAAACTCAATATTGATTTCAAATTGGCCCGACCTGGGACTCGAACCCAGGACCTATGTCTGTAGTCGAACATGCTAGCCATTAGAGCAATGAGGCAGTTAAAATAAAGTATTACCATACATTGAAATCAAAAGTATTAAAGTAAATCTCCTGCTTTACTTTATTTATAGATTATACCGATATATTATTAATATCGATAATGATAATAGGAATAAATTTACTTATCCATATTCCATGAATGAGAATAAGAATTACTTAATGAGGAACTACACTCCGACAGATGATACCTATTGGAACATAGTGCGAAACTTGCAGTCTGTCTCACTTGTAATTGCGACCAGCTTCGTCCTAGAAACCCCGCTTTAGTTCGTTACGGCCCTTAAGACTGATTTATGTGTGCAATAAATATTTTTTGAAAGTTCCAGTGCGATAATAACTCCATTAATTTTGATTAATGACAATTTCTCACAAGTGATTTTTAACTTAACCATCGGGTACGCCGGATTCGTTGGCATAACTCGCCCTGGATGGTAGTGAACCTTTTACATTTTAATTATTTTGTTTTTTTGAGCGATTGTTCTCGTTTAAATTTCGACATTCTGTGCGTGTTTTAATGATTATGGGTTGACAAGAGTTCGTTTATTTTTATTTACATTTTATAAAAGGAAAGTGTGTTTAAATATTATATCGATATATATCAAGTCCTATGGGGGATCCTATTTAATTATTGGGATCTAAGGTACATTTTTTATAAAGAACGGCCACGTTAGGATGAAATATAAAACAATAACAAAAAAGTATAAGATGATATCTAATAACTATACAAGGTGTTAGGAGACCGCTTCCGAAAATGAAATTAGACGATAGCACTAACGACACCTTTGTCGATAAGAGGGAAAAAAAACCTGATTAAAAAGAAATCATATTTTTAAAACGTTTTATTAGTATTATTTACGTCCCATCTGGTAGTATAACTAAATGAAACGACAGTTTCAGAAAAAAACACATTACTTTACTAAAAAGCAAACCAGCACTGAAAGACAAAATTCAAAACATCTGATGGATCTTCCCACGGGTCAACGAACTGATCAAAAAGTATAATTGTAAATGCGTGAATACAAAAAAACGTTCAATAATCGTGCTATACATGTTTTGCGGTATAAAACACGAACAGTAATGAATATTTAGGAGAAGAAATGTATAAGCTTTGTTCGAGAACCTAGGTATTTCTGCGCTCCAGTACATTCCTAAGAAAGCTTATCGTACGCCAGCCTCTGCGGTGGCGGCGCAGGCGCAAGCGTAGTCTGGGCAACATTCAGCGAATTTGCAATGCGCGATATCCCGCATTACCATAAACAGTACAAGGCGGAGGGCACGCCGTCTATCGCGCTAAGACATATAAATTATTCAAAATAAAGTATCGCTTAGCCTCTGACCCGCTGCCGCGAGCCGCACGCTTTTCGCGGTACAGTCTTTTCGCAGCATTTGTCGAAACAACTCTTTCGCCCAATCAGAAAAGCTCTAATATACTACAAATGAAACTATTAAATTCTCCTAATCGCTTTTCGCTACAGATCACGTCTGTGGATTTAGGCTTTGTTTCGCTATCGTTTTTTATTATTGCCATCCATTGTAATTTAGGCCTATTATGCCTGTTTGGACCCGATACCAGTTGCAAAAGCTTTCGTCATTTCCGAGGTATGCTTTAGCACGACGTGACCATACCAGCGCAAGCGAGCTTCTGTAAGATTATCTGGTATTAGCCTGACTGTAAAGCTGCTTCGGATGTATATGTTTGGCGCTCTGTCCTTCATGGAGATACCTGCAGACCATTTGAACATTTGCATTTCTGTCAAGTGTAGTTTCTCAATTTTTGTTTCTCTTCAAATTTACAGAATCATAACGATCATACAGTGAAGATATAATAGTATTATGGAGTACAATTCAGACCTTATCGCTGAAATAGCGAACCGTTTCAAGCAACCAAAAAAGCTTAGAAGTACACATACAAAAAACTAACATTAATAACACTCATAATAATTAATAAAAACAGTATCAATAAAACAATTTTCTTAAAATTGAATGTTATATATAGAAAAAATAAAATATTAATAGAAAAAGATTTATTATGTTATGTTAATAACACATTTCACTGACGTCAACAATGTCATAATTACAGATTTTTTTTGCTGGGAAATGCATTTACGATACCCCGATATAATAGAGTCGGAAATCAGGAGACCTCGTGATATACACTAAGACCCAGGGGAACAATCTTCATCCGATATTGGGTCATCCGAGGATCACTCGCTCATTCCTGTCTGATGTACCGAATAAGTTTGACTGAGAGTTCACGAAGGCGGGAAGACGAGTGCAAACGTACGCCGTCTAATACCCTGCTGTAGGAGGTACACTTAAAAGGGATCATCGACAGCATTTTTCCACTCTCACTTATAGGCCTTTGAGATGGCCGTCTCACAGAAAAAGTTCACCCGTGTCTAGCATCTATTACTAGAACGCATTTCGCCAAAAAATCTCTCAAAATTAAATTAAATTCAAGACTCTATTTGTAGCAATTTAAAAACCTATTTTTGCATATAGAAAATATGTCAATGGTTACAAATTGTATATTTATACTCAATAAGCAATAGAATTTTGACTGTAGTAGTATGTTTTGTGTTTGGAGTGAAAATTTAGGCAAACTGTACAATTTGTTTTAAAACAATTATATCTAATATATAAAATTTCCCTGTCACAATGTTAGTTAACGTACTCCTCCGAAACGGCTTTACCGATGTGTACCAAATTTTATATGTGTGTCAGTAGGTCTGAGAATCGGCTACTATCTATTTTTCATACCCCTAAGTCATAAGGGTTGTTCACCCTTAAATTTTTTTTTTAATTTTTGGAAGAAATATTTTGGTTTTATTTTTTGTGATACAGCATACAAAAATACATACAACCCTAAATCATCACCTTTCTATCACCAACCCCTACTTTTTAATAGCGATAATAGTAATGATATGGCAAAACAACGTTTGCTGGGTCAGCTAGTTTATATATATTTTAAAGTTACTGTAAGAATGTTCAACAAAAAAGTAGTTTCATTTCGTAGTATTAATCTCGCCTTAATGTAGTTTTCACTTCTGTCGAGTGTTCTTATGCACATACCAAGTTATAATATTCAAAATCAATTTACAATAAGAAAATGAATACCATATTCTTACTTAAGTTTTATAAATATGTTATAAAGCAATAAGATAGATAAAAAACAATATAGATAATAATAAAATATAAGTCATATAACATATTTAGAAAATTTGTAATAAATATTTAAATAAAGGATTAATAGGTATGCAAATATATCTTAATTGGGGTTCTTTATAACCCGTCCATCTAGTACTGTTGTCATAGTTTTGAAGGTCGTTGATGTAATTAAGAGTGATTGATAATTTACTGCCTCACGACGCATTTTGAATAGTAAAATAGTTTGTATCAACTACCTACATACATAGAATTTACAGATTTAATGTTACCTTACATATTACATTTATACAGCAAAAAGATAGAAACACAATTTTAAAACAAGAAATAAAAAGAAACTTGTAATACCATTTTATTTAGAACAAAGAAGGTTCAGGAATCATTTGACGGGTTGAGTATATGCATTTTAATGTTAAAAACGTTCTATTATTACAAAATACATATTAGATTGTTGAAGATTATTTAAGCGAACAAGATGTTTGTACTTGATTTAAGTTGCGCATGAAAGCTAAACACATTGTAACTTACAAAACCGAAGCGGTAGTAGATTTGTTACCAATGTAAAGACTAATGTAGATTAAAAAGTGCTTTTTTTAAATCTATTTGAATAACTTTTATAAAATTACCTATTTAAACTGATTACAAATAATAAGATCATGTAAAAGAAACCTTTTACTTTGTATTATAGTATAAATATAGTAAATAGTAAATTTTGTATAGTTAATTAATTAAAAGACGTACACATTTGCACAACATATTACTGAAAGCTTACGTAAAAGATTTAAAAGCTTATTTTTATGGAATCAGTTATATGCATGCATATTCGTTCGTATGCGTGCATATTCCAATCTCTTATATATTAAAAAATATGTAAATTACAATTCAAAAACAAAATTTTACATCTACGTATTCCGTTTAACAACAACAACCACAACAAGTGTTTTGCAATATGACTTACTGATGTTTCGCAATCTATGAGAACCGTGTAAAAAGTCATTGTTGTGATTTCGATGTTTTCTTTAATTTTCATTACCGCTCTCCTGTAAAGCTATTATTTTTATTGTGTCTATATTTTAAAACAGCTATATTTACGCCTTAATAATGAAAATACTATTGTTACCGCTAACTAATAAGTAGTTATGTTGCTTAAATATGTCCTGATAAAAGTTACTAACAACTAAAAACAAAATGTCGTTAGGTATGTTGTAATGTACAGAGGCGTGGAGTGGGGGGAGGAGAGGGGGGCTATAATAGGGTTGCCAAATGTTTATTCGAGAACGGTTAATATTATATTCTTTCATTTATTTACAAAAAATAATATCAAAGAATGATTTTTAAATGTTATTAATTTTTTTTTTCAATAATTACAAGAACTAAGCAATGTTGCACTTATTTATATAATTCATTTTTATGTTAAATCTACTACTTTGTATTAGATAGTGTTCGGGTTATTATAAAACGCCAGATATATTTTTACAATTAGTGAATGCTATATGCTAATGCTATATGCTTATTCAAGAAATTCATAAATTTATCTTAAAGTCAAGTCCTACGCCATCTAGCAGAACTATTTAACTCAGTAAACCATCCATCGTCCGGGGTTCTTCACAACCAAATTGTGGGGTAAAGGCCTCGAGGCAAAGCCTCATTATCCGGGCTGATTTTCTTAGGCTTTGACGATGCCCGTTATTTATTTCTGCCCATTATTTTAACGGGCTGGTGGACCATGTAGGTCCGTCCGAGTATTATGCATATCCGGGTACTACCACCGCGGTCGCGTTGTCAACACCGTCATCTTAACTCACAACTGGTGGTGGTGACAGCAGGTAGTCGACGGCCAGTGCTTCAGATCTGGGATGCTGTCTGGCAAATGCCATGAAGGTGTGTGTGGGGGGAGTTATCCGCGTGGCGCGTGTCAATAAATAGAAAGAAACATTAAACGCGAGCTTTCAACACAATGAGTGGATGAATAAAAAATAATTTTAACGGAGAGGGTGAACTAGTGGGGATTTGAAAATAACGTGGCATTTACAGAAAATAAATCTTTCTCTTTGATAAGATAGGGTGATTTTCTTCTCAACCTTCTAGCCTACTTACCCTTACTATTATGCCATATATAAATCAGGAACTAGTGCTTCTTGTAATCCCATATTTCAGAGTGAAGAAGGTTCGGAAATGATTTGTCGGGTTGAGCATATGCATTTTTTTACTCGTAATAAGATACGGCATTCAGTTTTAGATTTTCCTCCGCATAGTTTTAAGAAACGTCAAAAACATACTTTTACAAAAGGCAGATTATAATGTTGAAGATTATTTGAGTAACAAAGATGTTTGGACTTGGTTTCAGTTGCACACAGAAGCAAAGTGTATGGATATTTATGTATATAATATTTATATTATATGTATTATCTTATAAAGTTTAAAACAAAAATTTATTTTTATATATTATATTTAAGTTTTTGGCGTTGTTCTGTCCTATTATATATTTTAGTTTGCTTCTTTTCATAATAAAGTTGTCTGGAAAAGATTGCTTGTAGCAATAAGACCGCCTTTGCACGCTATATTATAAGTGTCTTAGTTTATATGTCTTTTTATTTTTATCTTGTGTGCAATAAAGTTCTCTCTCTCTCTCTCAAAATATTACTCATTGTAACATACATAACTATCTCTAATCTTTTAGACCGTTGAGTTTCTTGCCGATTTTTTCTCAGGGCAATCAACTTTCCAAACAGTTGGTAGATTTGTTAACAACGGACATAGTACTGACGATTCATAGGTGCTTTTTGAGTCTATTTGAATAAAGAATATTTTGATTTTGATTTATTAAAGTAGACCTCAATATAAAATCATAACGCAATGCAATACTTTTTTTGCATAGGTAGCAACCTTAGACAGAGAAGGCACGCGTGCGCACCCGGCAGGAACTACGGGACAACTTTGCGACTTATTTACTTTACAGCTTTCGCAAAATAGCCCATTAGGGTTAACTGTACTAAATAATTATTGCAATGTGGCTTTCTATTCCTATGCGCGCGTCGCAGTGCGCGTGCGCGTCCACCTGCCGCTGATCACTGTAATTATTTACTATGCATGAATGCGGTGGCGGCGGCTGTCTAGGACGATCCGGACAAAGAACGGTCACTTTGTACAACGGACTGTCTGTGGACAGGTTCCAACATCTACATGGGTGTGCGGCATGACCAATTTTAATACGCTCATTAATTCACATTCGCATAAAACGACGCCAACTATGAATTAATTGAGCTATTTTTGTATAATATCTCTGATCATAATCTTATACATAAAAGTAAATATTAAATGCGCCTTTGAAATAAATGGAAACTTTTTTTCAAGCACGGAAACATTTTTGATTGATTTTTAGCTAATTTCAGACACCTCATTCAAGTATATGAAGAATTGGTAAGATACTGATATGAGTTAAAGAAGATTAAAAGTAACACCGCATAACCTTACATATTCTCTGTAACAAGCCATTTATCTACGGAGAAATTCTTGACTGACAAAACTAATATTACATAAATTTAGAACCTTTAACTAACACCCGAACTCAGGCATCAGAAGGAAGCAGCTATAATGTTCAAATATAATGTATTTAAACAATACCATAGATATATAATATGCTTAGGGGATATGGGCACGTAGAGAGGATGAATGAAATGAGACTCACAAAAAGGATTTACGAGTCAAGAGTGAATGGAAAAGTTGGAATGGGAAAAGCAAGGCGAACGTTCCTGGACCAAATCCAGGACATTTTAAATAGGGGCCAGGTCAAGAGTACTCTAAACCGACGAACTTGTATCAAAGGTTTAATGAGAATGAAAGGACGTGGTCTCTGCCTACCACTATGGGAATCAGGTGAGATGCTATGTATGTATATATAGATTTAAATATATCTCCTTGTCGTCAATAAAGCGAGTAATCTTGCCCGAACTCGCAAAACATATCTATACAGGCAATTTGAAGTATATGTTGTACATTGCCTACCTACATTCCAATACAAACACGTTCTTTGTATTCACACACACATACAACTCTCTCTCTCTCTCTCTCTCGCTCTCTCTCTCTCTCTCTCACAAACACACACACACACACACACACATATACAAGTCAATAGCCAATAATTCGTGAGTTATTTTTTATTGGAGTATCAGTTTCTGTTAAATATTTTGAAGCCTGATCTTAGTGAGATAAGGCATCATCATAAGATCAGGCATCTCCATATTCTCATGGAAGCTGAAACTGCGCGAGTGACATCACAGCTAATATATATGTATGTAATACAAACTTCTACTTACATCAGAACACTTCCAATTTCTCATTTCAAAGGCTGATCTACCATATAATTATCTCGATTACTTTGCGTTCGGAAATATGTGCAACAAGGATGGTAGAATGCGAAATAATGGGAAATGTGTGCAGAAACGCTAGTCACGCACAAACTTACTGATTGGGACTAAAATTCGCATAACTAAATTGATTTACATTGATACCGGATTTACACTCGCTCATAATGTATGAGTAAAATGGAACATAGGTATAAAATGAAGGTGAAACACTTGCATTTTTTATTCTTATTGATATAAAAGTTATCGGATAACCCTGCAATATTAGTCATATTTTATGAACAAAGCCGTAGTCCGAAGTGAATGATGGCAACCATAAAACACGGACAATATTTAGACTGACTTTACTTTATTAAACTTTAAGTTTTAGAAAAATATTACCTTGAATTATTAATATTAACTGTACCGCATTGTAAAAAGAGAATATCCAATAGGCTTAGTATTCTGTACAGTGACAGATATTTTCAAAAATTACATCTATTATATCTTATAACTTTATATTATTCTCTCTCTTCTGTTTCACAAATTTCTTCTCCGTTATTTTTTATTCTAGAGGTATTGTATATGTAACAATATTAAAACAATATATGTATTTGAATATTAGGTATACGTACTGCCATATCATTTATCCGGTTTTGTGCAAACGTAAATACCATAGAGATGGTAACATTTTAAATGTGTTATTGAATAATTGTTTGGCAATCGGAACTTGTAATAAAAAATACTTATCATAGAAATATTGATGCTGTATTTTGACCTCGTTGCAATAACCTTGTCAATGCTATATCCAATGTTCAATTAGGACCTTGAGGTATTGAAATTTGACAGGATGTGCCTTTTTGAATTGTTCACGATGTTTCAATAGATTTTTTCTTTTGTTAGAGAGGCAATCTTGTTAGTATCTTATATTTTCATTTGTACATACCAACCGTATATGTTGTAACTTTTAACTGTAGATAACTATTCATATCAACATAGGCAACCGAAATTTTAAGTGACATTTCAAAAGCTCTATCTGCGTGAGCTTACAGTTGACGGCGCTGTACAATTTGTCGCAAAAACGAATAACAATTAGTTAAATTTAAATAATACATGAACATTTTAAAGGATGTTTAGTAACTATTTTATTAATGATAAAAAAAAATAACTAGACATACTATATATAATGTGAGCTAATAGTAGGTATTCAAAAACAAAATACGTTAAAACAAACTAACGTTAAAAAGAATTTCCTAGTGTTGGTGTTATAATAGGCTTCACTTTTTCAAGTGCTTATATTATACAAACAGCGAATAAAAACTGTATATTATTGCATTTCTCTATCTATTCATAAGGAATCCACTTAGTTTTACACCTGTCTGCGAATGTACTGTTTATTTGTAAGCTAGTTTTTTCTCAGAATATTTTACTTCCTTCCACAGTTTTTATCAAGTTAACGGAAATTATTGTAGAAACTCTCCGATGATGTCTATATATATGATCAGTAATTATGATATATTGATTCAATTACTATACTTTTAAGTTGACTAGAAAAGTTTAATAACGCGAGTTGCATCATCAACTATTTGGATATACAGCATCCAATTTTTATTCATTTTTCAATTAAACGGACAATATAACATATTGGTTTATTTAGGTTGATTACCTTGAAAGTTTTTCGGGAGTTATATGAAAATTTACGATTTTATAGATTTCAATCTGCGTATCGTCTTATCGTCACTTCGTGTCTTTGCCGCTCGCTCCGCTATTAAAAAAACATTGTACCATTTGTGTAAATGTAATGTTTGATGAAGGCAAGTTATCATATACTGTCTGTATATGAACACTTTGTTTCTAGCAATGATGATGATGATGATGAATTCGTAATGATGACTGGGCTCCAGCAATAGTTGATCGCCTCGAGAATTAAAAATATACTACAAATTACAAAAATATAAAGGAATCGCTATTGTATGAACAGAGTTCTGAGTGTAAAATTTTAGTTTGTAGACTCAGTGGCGTGGCAGGGCTGGCACAATGCCACGGAACCCTGGCCCAAGAGAGCTCCGGCCCAACATATACTCGAAGCACATGGAACAGGACAGGATATCGCTCGCTCGCTCGCTCGCTTCAACCGATGGACGTCCACTGCTGGACATAGGTCTCACGAAATGATGCCCACAAAACCCGATCTTGGGCCGCCTGGCTCCAGCGGCTACCGGCGATCTTCCTTATATCGTCGGTCAACCTTGTGGGGGGTCTTCCTACACTGCGTCGTCCAGTGCGGGGTCGCCATTCCAGCACTTTCCGACCCCAACGTCCATCGGTTCGTCGGACTATGTGCCCCGCCCATTGCCACTTCAGGTTCGCGATTCGTAGAGCTATGTCGGTGACTTTGGTTCTGCTACGGATCTCCTCATTTCTGATTTGATCGCGTAGAGAAACTCCGAGCATAGCCCTCTCCATCGCACGCTGAGTGACTCTGAGCTTCCGCATGAGGCCCATAGTCAGCGACCACGTCTCAGAACCGTAGGTCATCACTGGCAACACGCACTGTTCGAAGACTTTGGTCTTCAGGCACTGAGGGATATTGGACGAAAAAGTCTTCCGGAACTTCCCGAACGCTGCCCAACCGAGTTGGATTCGGCGGTTGACCTCTTTCTCGAAATTGGACCTACCTAGCTGGACTATGTGTCCCAGGTATGTATACTCGTCAACAATTTCGAGTGTAGAGTTCTCAACGATGACTGGGTGGAGCGGAACATGGATATTGGACATAACTTTCGTCTTATCCATGTTCATTTTTAGGCCCACCTGTCGAGAAGCTCTGCTGAGGTCATCGAGCATTGCATTGAGATCTTCCAGAGTCTCTGCCATAATGACCACGTCGTCGGCAAACCGTAGATGAGTGATGTACTCGCCGTTGATGTTGATGCCCAGTCCGTTCCACTCCATAAGCTTAAACAGGTCCTCCAACGCCGCAGTAAAGAGCTTCGGGGAGATAACATCTCCCTGTCGCACTCCACGCTGCAGTTGGATAGACGCTGTGCTTTGGTCCTGTATACGGACTGACATGGTGGCGTTTTCGTACAAACACTTCAACACGTGTATGTACCGGTGGTCAATTCGGCATCTCTGCAAAGATCTCAACACGGCCCATGTTTCCACCGAATCGAAGGCTTTCTCATAGTCCACGAACGCCAAGCAAAGTGGCCGATTATACTCCTCGGTCTTCTGTATAATCTGCCGCAGCGTAAAGATGTGGTCTATGGTACTAAAGCCTTTTCGGAATCCGGCTTGTTCGGGAGGCTGGAAGTCGTCAAACTTGCGAGCGAGACGATTCGTGATGACCCTCGAGAACAGTTTATAGACATGACTTAGCAGCGCAATAGGTCTATAGTTCTTCAATAAGGTGTTGTCACCTTTCTTGAAGAACAGAACTACCACGCTCCTATGCCATGCCTTGGGCACCGTGCCTTCCAGGATGACGGAATTGAACATTCGCTGAAGGACTTTAAGAATGGGTTTTCCACCCGCCTTCAGGAGTTCCGCTGTGATTCCGTCATCACCCGGTGCCTTGCCGTTCTTCATCTGTTTGAGAGCCATACTAATCTCGTACAAGCTGACGTCCGGGATATCTTCGGTATAATGCCGGGTCAGTTTGGCACGGGGATCTTTAGCCAAACTATCAATAGGCTTGCAAGTCGATGTGTACAACTGTCCATAGAAGCTCTCAACCTCCCTCCGAATCTCAGGTCCAGATGCAATGAGTTCGCCGTTATGGGTCTTCAGCCGCGTCAACTGGCTCTGACCGATAGACAAATCTTTTGCGAACACTTTAGTGCCTTTGTTGCGTTCGATGGTATCTCGTATACGCTCGGCATTAAAGTGTCGCACATCACGCTTTTGCGATTTAGAGATCTGTCTATTGATCTGCCGATATGCGGACGCGTCTGCTGTAGACTGCAAGCTCATTGCATGTCTCTGTTCCATGAGATTAAGAGTATGGTCTGAGAATCTCTTGGTTTGCTTTTTACGGGGTTTATAAAATTTCATCCCAACCGTATGGACAGTTTCCACTAGCCTATCGTTTAGCTCGTCCACAGATTCGCAATCCTCGAGGCAGGCGAAGCGGTTTTGCAGCTCTAGTTGAAAGCTCTCGGGGTTTTGGATATGCGCGCGAGTGGGTCGGAGCGTAGACTTCACCAGTCTGAACCGCTCTCGGTGTACGTTGATATTCAATGTGCCTCTTACCATACGGTGATCGCTCCCAGTTTTCACTTGATTGATCACAGAGACATCATTGAATATGTTCCGTTTCGTAGACATGATGAAGTCAATCTCGTTTCTCGTGGAACCATCAGGACTCAGCCAGGTCCATTTTCGGAGCGGCTGTTTCTTGAAAAAAGAGTTCATCATATAGAGTCCCTCCTTTTCCATGAAATCAGCGAGCATCTGTCCCCTCTGGTTCCGTTGCCCATACCCAAATTGCCCCACTCTCAACTCTGCCCCGCTTCGTTCGCCGAGTTTTGCGTTGAAATCACCCATAACAACGTTGTAGAAGGTCCTAGAGGTATGCATGGCTTTGGAAATGTCCTCATACATAACCTCTACATCATCATCTGGATGCGATGATGTGGGTGCGTAAACCTGGATGACCTTCAACGAATACCGTTTGGTAATTCTGAGTATCAGGTACGCTACCCTGTTGGACACGCTGTTAACTTCTACAACGCTGTTGACGAGAGATTTGTGGACGAGGAACCCGACACCACCTTGGGACTGGTGTTCGCCCTCCCGGTAGTAGAACAAGTTACCGGATTTGAGGATTATCGTGTCCTCCCCCTCTCTACGGACTTCCGACAATCCTATAATATCCCAGTGTAACTTGTTTACTGCTTCTTCCAGTTCGAAGATCTTTTCGTCGGTCCTCAAAGTGCGTGCGTTGTATGTTGCCAGGTCAAGTCGTCGGGGTTGGCAGCGGAATCTCTTCCGGAGATTCTTAGCACCCCCTGCCCCGCCGTTACCGAAACCGCTGCCAGAGCTTGGAATAGCGGGGCTGCCGGGGACTGGGGGCCGTTGCTGCCTTGTCGTCATCATATGTGGTTTTGCCAGTAATCACCACGCTTGGCAGGCGGGTTGGTGATCGCAGTGCTGACCCTCTCGCACCGATAACGCTGCTGCCCGTTATCGGTCTGTGACATTTAGGTCAGCGGAGAATGGATATACCGCCATTTATCGGTATGGGAGTTAGATAGGAGAGCTTGGAATATGGGATTAGGAGAGTTTTGGGAAGCATTGGGGTAAGGTATAGGACATTACTGCCGCGGATAGGGGATTGAAGAGCGGTAGTAATCGCTCGAGGCACCCGGGGTCGCTTACCCGCATGCTTAGTTAGTAACCGGAAAGATTATCTGACTAAGCATCCTCTGGGACAGGATATGCGACTATTCAGCCTGTTGAAAGTTCTATGGCCCGATCTAAACTTTGATTCTATAATAGACACTTTTGCAGAACAGAAAGCTCTGAAAGAAGATTTTTCCTAATAAATACCTCATTGAAATGAATGCAGGTTTCCTCAAGATGTTGTTCCTTCATGGAAAGTCTAGTGAATGAAAGATGAATGTGAATTCTCTTGATGAAGGCTTGCGTGGGGACTACGAGTATAGCTCATTCCCTCTCGCCTAAGAAAAGAGGCCTATGCCCAGCAGTGGGAAACGTATATAGCCGTGTGAATTAATGTAAATGTATAAACCCATGCTCTTGAAAATAAAATTGTTATTAGTGTTGGATAATTACTTAAGTGGTACTATTAAAATAAGTACGTGACGATTTTTGCAGTAGGGTCCCATCCAAGGAATATGCCACGGGACCCATCAAAAGAATTTACCCCGGGCCACAGATGGTATAGTTACGCCACTGTTTGTAGTGTGCTCATAGAAATTGAGACTAGTACGCGTTTTAGCTGCACCTAGTTAATGCATTTTTAGTACCTACTATATAGTTCACGAGACAGAATTGATTGATAGTATAGTAAAATGACTAATATTTTGCTTATTAATAAATAAATGTATAATCTACTGATGTTAACTGCCTCATTGGTCTAGTGGTTAGCATGTTCGACTACAAACATGAGGTCCTGGGTTCGAGTCCCAGTTCGTGCCAATTCGAAATCGATATTGAATTTTCTAAATATTTGCCCGAAGTTGTGAAGTTGGCGGTGTGATCCACCCCCCTGCCTCGGAGAGCACGTTAAGCCGTCGGTCCTGGGCCTGATCTCTTTCCGGTCGTTTCGTATTGCCATCACGTCGGACTATGAGTTATTAATATGATGAATAAAGAGTACATTTGCGTATTATGCCTGCCAATCCGCAGTGGAGCAGCGTGGTGGGGGTCTATGTTCTAAAACCCTCTCTCGTACGAGTGAGGAGGCATGTGCCCACCAGTGGGACGTTAATGGGCTGCTACTTACTTACTACTGATGTTAATTTAATATAATGTTACAAAACAGATCACAATTGTACCTAGTACCATAATGAATATAGTAACAGTTATATTGGTAACAGATAACAAATTTTCCAATTTATGTGATAGGCGTTCATAATTATAGCAACAATGGGATGGGCAGTGCCGATGTGGAGACCACTTGGTGCATTGCGGGCGGATCAAGACAATTGAATTGATAAGAACTTTCTTTCGTGATAGAAACGTTTTTCTAAACCAAGTCACTGTTTGCAGCTTGAAGCCACCGAGAATAATAAGAAAGTCTGAATAGTATTAAAAAAATTGATTTGCAAAGTTTGTTCTTTGGTAAATCATTCGTAGACCAGAGTATTAAATTATAGAATGAGCTACTTCTAATGGTTAAAAAAGCTAAATCGTTGATAATTAAAACGAATTCTAGTAATAATCCATTACCTTTCTCTAAAATCTTTAAGACGACCATATATATACATCTAAATATATAATATGTATTTGACTTAAATGAAAGCCATCCTCTTGAACCCTTTGCTTCATTTAATATATTGTATACATTTCTGGTATCGTCTGTCGTGTATAATAATGAGGTTCTTCTTACTGTCTATAGATATATGAGAGCGATAATCTCTGCCGTATAACAATATCAAAATGAGATTTTTATATGGCTCATTTTGTATTAGTTTACCACTAGTCTTCTTCGTATTGATAGTTAAATCTATTGTTTAAATCATAACAATTTTCCGCGTAAACTTTTGAAACAAATCCATATGAAGCTTGAACCTGAGAGTTTCTTTTACGAAGAGAGAACACCTTATTCATCAAATTCACTGTATGAATACTTTCGTTAAATGTCTATGTTTTCAATCAAAAATAGTATATAGTAGTTATATATTGTCAATAAGAATAAGAAAAAAAACACACAAGATTTCTACCAAAAATATCAGCCGTCTGCGACATGACAAATAAATAATAACATTGTGCCCGCCAATTCGAAACACGAAGGTTATTGATGAATATGCTACAAAAAATGAGACGTTCAGTTAATATCCGGCGACCGATGTTGTTCTCATAAATATTTATGTTTAGGTGTTATTGAATAAAAGTAAAAGTGAATTCATAGAGCCTAATGGCCTGAGCACGCACGTCACGTCTCTATAAACCCTCGCCCGTTGAGACTGGTTTCTCCAGATGATGTTGCACGACATTTCCCTTCTTCGTTAGTAAAAATATTTAGAGGGCTGCCTTAATTGACACATTTCAATAAATTGTTACAAATAAATATACATATTGCATACAAACATATTACCACTTTGGATGAATAATCGCAAATTCCAAAATTTTCAGTCAAGTGGGGATTCTAAGTATGATAACGCTACGTCACGTGACATATCGATTTGATACGTCATTCCCACACCTTTTTAAGCGGTTTACTGCCGTTAGCGTACTTAGAATGTCATCTTATTTTACAGACTCAAAAATATTCTGTATTTTCTTGTAACAAAAACTGTCCAAAACACAATACAC
Organism: Elymnias hypermnestra; assembly: GCA_015832385.1. Lineage (NCBI taxonomy): Eukaryota > Metazoa > Arthropoda > Insecta > Lepidoptera > Nymphalidae > Elymnias > Elymnias hypermnestra. Next base: position 2,083,232 of record JACTOM010000070.1, read on the forward strand.
CATAAATCGTCATTCAATTATTGGTCGTATTAAGTTTCCTGTTTAATTTTTAAATGGCTTTCGTTTACAATTTTACTTTATTGAATTGTATCATTATTCTTCTGAAGAATCCAGATCAGTTTATATTTTGTATGTTTATATTCTTATATTAAAATCGACAAAAACGATGCTGTGGCGGTCTAATACGGTATGAAACCGTTTACAATACTTCGCTATAACTATCATCATTCTGTCTTTCAAAGGCTTTCAGTGTGTAATTTATATATATCACATAATTATATTTCTTATATAGTATATGTGACATTATTAACATATTTATATACCATACAAGTTAACATGGAAGTCAAATGTAAAAAAACATTTTGCATAAGAAATCAATACTACGATCCGGTAAAACATATAATATAGGTAGATCCATAATTTAGATGCAGAGTAGGTAGAAAACGAATCTGGTACTTTTATTGAAATAATCAATTCAATGTTGTATATGATTGTTTTTTTATTTAGGTTAGGTTAGGTTAAATGTTTATATTTCTTCGAAACGTTTTTATGACTTTTCTTATCGATGATATACCAGCGCTCGCGTCTTCGCCTGCGTAACCTGTGAACCTCACTTACCAACAAACAAAGTAAATAGAAGTTATATTGTCGGTAAACATTTTAACGTTTAGCATAGATTATATAGAAAATAAGTAAATAATACTTTCAAAATTTCTTTATATCATCAAATACCTTATATAGTTATAAACTAAAATTTATTATTAATTAATATATTTAAGTTTCTGGCACTGTTCTGCCCTATTTATTTTAGTCAGCTTCTCAACATAGAAAGGTTGTCTGAAAGAGATTGCTTGTAGTAATAAGACCGCCTTTGCACGCTACGATTATAGTAATGAGTATCTTAGTTAATATGTCTTTTTATTTTTGTCTTGTGTGTAATAAAATGTTTTCTCTCTCACTCTTAATCAGTGAAAAATTTGTATTTGTCTATAATTTTTCGCTTATATATCCAGACTCCGGGGGAAATTGATGAAGCCATGTGTAGTCCTGAAGATCTCTTAATATAAATGTGAATGAATGTGCTTCACACCCTTCAAGTTATATTTAGGAGAAAACTAAATTGGTTTCCGTCTTCTAGGTCCTATTATAATTTAAAAATTTATTGAATTGGCACAGTGGTTTGAGCGTGAAAACCTAAATGACAGACAGCATTGCTTTCGAACTTATGACATTAATATATCTAGGACAGAGTTTGCTTAACGTACTTTCAAGAATCTTAAAGCTTATTACAATATATAAAGTTTAGCATCATCACTTCCATAAAGAGAAGATTGAGCCTAACAGTAAAACGTTAATAGACTGTTAACTTACAATGGACACACGTAATTAGTTATAACAAGTCGCAAACATAAAATAAACAAATTGCGTATCTAGGAAGTGGTTACTCTGTAAAATTAATTATTATTTGTACAATCGTTAATCGCTGGTCCGTTTTAATGGCTGCGATTCATCACACTCTCCGGTTTTTACCGTGTATCACAATCTGAATCCACTCAGCTGCAAGGTCGTCGGGTATAAAAAACGACGTCTTGTTTTTGCTCTATTTTTGTTCTTAAAGAAAAAGAATATCAGAACGCCGTTTTGGAAGTGCCCGCCGCCACGCCGTTCGCGCCGGCGCGCCAACTGGTCCATACAGGAAGTTGATCCATTTCGACAACAAAAGATTTATGTTTTTCTTATACATAAAAAAAAATAAGTGTAGGTATTATACCAAATTGGACGAGTTCAATCATTAAGTTGTTATATATTACTGTACATGTTAAATGCATTTAACAATTTAATTGGAAATCTAATTACATGCGCGCTTAAATATTCTATACAGTTTTTTCTTGCAAAACTTTATGTATGATTTCGTAAAACTATTTCCTTTAGACGAATTGAAGCTTTGAGTTTAATAACTTTTTCAAGACTGTGTTCGCAAACAATGGAAGAACGTTAATTAAAAAAAAAGGATTTCTATACATATTCTATATGTCGGAGAATAAAGAGAAACGGAGAAGCATAAAGCACAGGGGCGTAAGGTTCTCCGCCGACATCGTTATTAATTGGATCCATTATTTAATTTCTTATTCTGTGGGCGTTCGGGGGTAATGTTGGTGCAATCAAACACTTTATTAATTAACTCGGATTATAATGTTCAATCACTTAATGTTCCCGATATCAATTTACACAAACTCATTAACACTAATAGCTAGGAACGCGACAGTTTCAATAGTAGACCTCTCCGGACGACCGCCACTTGAGAACTGCCGAGAGACGGGCTGGACTGCGCCAGCGTTCCACAGACTATTACACACGGACCAGCGATCCACAGACTCTTGCAGTCCTACATATATATACATATATATGTCGGAGAATAGGAGAGGACAGAGAAACATAAAACACGGGGGCGTAGGGTTCTCCGCCGACATCGTTATTAATTAGATCCATTATTTAATTTCTTATTCTGTGGGCGTTCATGGGTATTGTTGGTGCAATCAAACACTGTATTAATTAACTCGGTTTATAATGTTCAATCACTTAATGTTCCCGATATCAATTTACACAAACTCATTAACACTAATAGCTAGGAACGCGACAGTTTCAACAGTTGACTGTTCCGATCGAGCGCTACTCGACAACTGTCGAGTGACTCCCGCCGGACTGCCACCATTGACTCTGTCGACGCCGATAGATGGCGCCAGCGTTCCACAGATATCTGCCCTCCGACACGGCCATCCTGACCTGCACACGTCCCAGTGTGCTGGCTAATCTGAAACTAAACCTCCACGAGAATATCTTGTTCCGATCGGCCAATCCTGACCACACCTTCAACAAAAATCATTAAACTAATAGCTAGAGCTAAGCATTTTGTTATTGAACGTGAATCCTTATATCCTCCACGCTACTTACAAATTTAATTCCTAATTTTGGTAACAATATCTAAACCTACCACCTCACTTGTTAATGACGCATTTCGTTATAGAACCTGAACCTTCACAGCCTGCACCCGCACTACATACAAAATTAATTTCTATGGTTACAAAATCTAAACATACCGCCTCATCTTTCAATGGCCACCTCGCCTTTTAATGGCCACCTCGCCCTTTAATGGCCACCTCGCCTTATAATGGCCACCTCGCCATTCAATAGCTAACTCGCCATTCAACCACCACCTCCCCATTGCTTTGTCAAAACGTGATTTATCATAAGCCGCACGCTCCATAATATTCACGGATGCAATTCAAAAATCTCATCACTATCGTCTACCTCAATCTTTACTTCACTATACATTATTGACAAAGTTCTCGCGACTTTACCTATCAAAAGCTCTAAAGAGAAATCTTTCAACACTCAGATTATCGTACAATTTATAGCCAATTGAACTTCTTCTAAAGCATCTTGTCAACATTTTCTATCGCTAGTCTTTAGCACGGTAAGAATTTTATGAGAAACATAACGCGCTCTACTTGCCCATTAGCATGAGATGGAGCTGTCGCTATGAGATTCATATTGATATTCTTACGTGCTCAAAAACACCAAACTTTTTAATCGTCGTACTATATGCCTGATTAGCAATTATTCGGGTAAGGGCACTAAAAAGCGCCAAAAATCACCGTGTTTATACCAACTACTTTAGGAATCAATGTTTATCGTGAGGAAAATCGCCATTTAAAACAATCACTATTGACCTCTTATCGTTCCTTCCACTAAGTTTACCCGTCGCGTTTATATGCACTGAATGGCACAAGCCACCTTAGATAAAGGATGCAATTCGAATAGAACCTTTACAGAATGAGTCTTCGCAACTTTAAAAGTAACGCAGCTATCCAAATAATTTCTAAAGTATTGTGACACATCCAGGAATCAGTAAAAACCTAATAGCCTTTCGGTTATTTTCGTGCTTAGTCCATATGATACGCAATTACTTATTAGTCCGAACTCAACATCCATTTTTAATTTACAGCTATGTACACAACAGCTTAACAACGATCTAGCCTCTATTAAAGAATGGTCTAACGGGCTCATACTGAATTCACAAAAATGCACTTATTTATTTCTAGGAACAACAAAACAAGTTAACACAGTTCTACTAAATAAACAATCTATTATCGTTGGGGCCGTTAAATCAAGATTCCCAAACGGTTCGTAATCTGGGTCTTTTATTTGTCAGTGGTCTACGGTTTCAAGAACATGTTCAGCAAAAAGTAACTAAGTGCTATGCCGCTCTTAAAACATTACATAAGTTCAGGCCCTTTTTTTTTTTAAACCTTGTAGTAAGAAAAATACTGGTCATTACATTTCTCACCATATTCCACCACCAATTAGGATGTCCAAGTCTGTCAGTTCAACCAATGGCTTTTACAAACCCCGAAATCCGAAACGAATTGGAAACTACTTAAACCATAATTTTTTCATTCCAATTATTATTCTGTAAATTTATTTAATTTTGTTTTTGTTACAATTATTTTTTTTGAAGGCACCAAGAAAATAAAACTACGAAAATCATTTACTACTGACCATTGTAGAGTACGTGGTAATCATGGCAAGATTGAAAGCAGGTTAGCATTTCGAGCTGTTATTAATTTGGTTTTTCTTTTTTTTTTTTTTTTTAAGATATAGAATGCGACCTATATTTTTTCCATGATTGATAACCATGCGTTTGGCTGCTATCACACCTGATGTTAAGTGTAGATACAGCCTAAGGTGGACCGCGCTTGCCTAAGAGGCGCCTATTCACTCTGACTTTGAAAATACCTGGATCGTAAGAGTCTGGGAAAACGGAAGCCGGCAAGGCTTTTCACTTCTTAGTGGTGCGGACTTGCGGGATGTCCACCATGTACGGATGCCAATTGTTTCTGTGTCTCGATGTATGTACGTCCTAGCGGCAGTATCAACTAACTAACATCCTGCAAGTCTTTTATAACTTTAGAAATTACTACATCGCGTTGCTGTACAGCTTGGAACCAGTTGGTACTTTCATTTGTCTGTCATGTCAATGCATTTTAACAGTGCACGTGACTCTACTGAACTTTGATCTGACGTTAGGGGGGTTTCGTTAAAAGAAATCAACGTGCCACATAAGTTCACCTCATTTGTACTTGACATTAAAACCTAATGACTTAAGAAAAGAGAGTTACAGTCTCAGAGGGCGGTAAAGACAAAAGATGCTCTAGTCTCCTGATATTTAATTAAATCTGACAAGATTCTACCTCGAAACCCAAGACCACCTCGAACCCCAAGAACTCTACCTTCATTATGAGCATTTCTCCATGTTCAAAGAGGAACCGAATTTAGTGAGGGCTTCCAGTACAGCATTAAATAGATCTAGGCCCGACTACATCGGAAGAATGAATCTAAATTTTATCAACATACACTATTACATAGTCATGAGGGAGACCATCTACCGCGTTCGTAATAGTTACTTTGAAACACTGAAATTGTACACCACAAACCAAATGTCATCGTCAGAAATTCGTGTTGACTTTCGTTTTTTTTTTTATGAAAGCAGTACTTTCTATGAACTCTTCACTAACGCGAGAAATGGGAAGAGAATTAAATAAAATGTCTTAGCACAATCTAGCTTAGTAAAGTAGTCGGCTCTATGACGCTGATAAGTATATCCAGTGATCAACGGAAGTGGGTAACGGTCGGGGTTACTGTTAAATGAATAGTCAAAACAAATGTGGTCTGAAAACAGTCATGCTTCTACACAAGTAAAGTAGGGCTAGCAAATTGAGAGAAGCGATGGTTGACAATATTCGCTCCTAAAAGGTCTTTTACGTGATCGTTAATAACGCTAAGTTCGCCTATCGACAACAACTTCTATTTTGTTTTTAACTTCTTAATTTTACTATTTTAATAAGTTCTTTAAAGAAACTGAATTATTTACAACACTATAAATTCATTTTAGTCATTTCTGCGGTCATTTATCCTTTTGATTAGAATAAGTCAAGTGGGTGCTGTCGGTTGTGGTCATAATTTGTTATCTGCTAGAACTGTTTCGAATACGCTCGACGAATACTTAAACATTGTCCCAACATCGCCTATCATATTATGAAAATCATTCGCAAAGCTAGCATCTCCCGCCTCAATGACACCTACAAGGTCTATTCTTTACGTAAACTGGTTTTGGAGGTATATGGTGTGCCTCCAGGAGGGACAGCAGAAGTAGTTGGATTATTAGCCATTAGATATGGTCTTCTCTGTACGCTACGATTCGGATCTATCAACTCAAACTTTCAATTTGTCTGTATGTAAACGCGTCACAGGTAGGCCTGTGATAAATAAAATCAGAAAGCCCTAGATTTTCTAAACGTTTGCTAAAGTTTCGACTTATCCGATTTCCGCGTGCTACCGTTATTCACCTAATTTACATTAAGAATCTTCAAACCTCTATCGTAAACATGTTTATAGCTAAACCTGGATTTTAAATCTTGTAATCTATCTTGAAGTCACTTTGGAAATATTTATCGGACAAAACATATTAGACTTGAAGGTAGTAAGCGTTAATCACAATACGAGATACATGAGAATCTACTCTGTACAATGTAATCGTGTTTGACAAATAGTAGTCATAGCAACGATATTATTAAAACGATAGCCATTAAACTTGGCTTACAAATTTTCTTCACAAAATTCAGCGTCAAAATCGTAAGTAAAAAAAAAGAAATTATTTCACCCATATGTGACAACTCGCCACTTTTCGGCCGTTGCCTGCGCCGTCGTTCGCCCACGACATCGTTCGGGCGCTATCGACGTCGCCTAGGCGACCAGCGCCACCGTCGTAGACTTTCGGCATCGCTCGGCTATTGCCGCCGCTCGGTCCTCGTCGCGGCCGCTCGCCGCCGCTCGTCGCGCCGGACGCGGGCGCTCGCCGCCGCGCGTCGCGCCAACGCAACATGTCACAGGAATTTGACAAAAGTTAGTTTAGCACCACTAAAATCTAGTACATTGGATGACTCACCAGATCGTAGTAAACTCAAAACGCTAAACTCACACCATGTAACTCCCGTATGCCATCCAAGACAGTCACGTCGAAGCTTCACTCCAAGCGCCTTACTGGCGGCTAGCACAAAATGGCCGCCGCGTGTTGCATTTTCAGAAAATATAATTCAGCTGTAGCGAACTACGATTTCATGCCGGTATTTTTCTTGTCAAGGACCATGTTCGACCCTGGACCGGTAGATTGCTTTGTAGGTCTTCGATCAGTACTCACATGTTTTAATTCAGTTTTCCAAACATAGCACGCGTTTATACACATAGCACAAACGTATGTTTCGCCCTTTTTATCATTTCGCACCAACAGTGATCCCACTTTAGATGTCGGAGAATAAGAGAGAACGGAGAAACATAAAACACAGGGGCGTAGGGTTCTCCGCCGACATCGTTATTAATTAGATCCATTATTTAATTTCTTATTCTGTGGGCGTTCATGGGTATTGTTGGTGCAATCAAACACTGTATTAATTAACTCGGTTTATAATGTTCAATCACTTAATGTTCCCGATATCAATTTACACAAACTCATTAACACTAATAGCTAGGAACGCGACAGTTTCAACAGTTGACTGTTCCGATCGAGCGCTACTCGACAACTGTCGAGTGTCTCCCGCCGGACTGCCACCATTGACTCTGTCGACGCCGATAGATGGCGCCAGCGTTCCACAGATATCTGCCCTCCGACATATATATATATATATATATATATATATATATATATATATTCTCCACGTACATATTTATATATGTTTGACCGCGATGAACTCCAAAATGATTCAAACAATTTTGATGATTTTATTTTTCAGGATCTGTTCCGACTTAGGATAATGATACCCTACTCGTATCCACAATCATCCAACGTTTTAATTTATAATAAAAAAAATGGCATTCTCTTTGAAACCGTGAGATCCTTGAGTAGTTCTGCCGCCAATTAAGTTAAATAAACATCAAATAAGATGAACCGGTACTTTAACTCCCATATTTAAGCGTGTACGCGGGTATATTTCGTTAATTCTAGGATATGATGATAAAGTCGACCTCATATGTCAAGCGGTGATTGTGATTTCCGAAGTGAGTGTGATTTCCGAAGTGAGTGAGTGAGTGATTTCCGAAGTTTCCTGAGATCGCTTACACGCAGTTTAAATTATCACCTGCAAGTTCGTAGTAGTTAATATGATAAAAAAGTCAATTGCTTCTCTTTAAATTTAAATGGGAAGTAATTAAAAATAAGAGTCCACTGTATTTATTCGGCCACAGGGTATTGTGCTACACAATTTACAAGCGTTATGCAAAATACGAAGCGCCTCTCGATTCTCAGATATCTATCTATAAATAAAGACAACAGATCGTGGGATTGCGCAGGTGAGCGGCTATTTTGATATGTTATTTTAGTTTAACTGTCTCGTTCATAACCGCCTATACTGTTCAATCATTTCTCAATGGCGAATAAATATTCACATATGTTATATTTGGGAATTAATAAAGGCCATTATTTTTCATAGTCATAAATGATTGATAATGTGCTAAAATATATTACAGATGTTACTTTCAAAAAACCATTCGCAACGCAATAAAAAGCGTCGATTATGAAGATAGGAATCGGAGAACGTGTTGAAACGTTTATGATATTAAGTTTTCTATGGTGTCATATCTTAATGCGATCGCGTACGTCCCCCTTTGTAGAACCGACCTTAATAAATAATAAATACCTTTGTGTATTCAAATGTAAATTAAATCTACTTTTTAATTATGAATTGCCGAGCACTCTATGTTTACAAAACTTCTGGCGAAACAATCATCCTCTTGAGTACATTTGTTTCAAGGATTGATTGAAGAGGTATATAGAATTGTTAGTGATGTTGAAATGTACGTGAAGTCCGTCATTCTGCACGCCATGCACCTGTAAAAATCATCAGACCAGTGGCTTAAGTAAATATCTTAGCAGGTATCCGTGCGAGATTTTTCAAATGATGCCAGAATTGGAATAGGGCATATCATACTCCATGAAAATATTCTACCTGAAACATAACAACTTTAGCAATCTTATTACTTACACAAACATCTTAGCCGAGCTGAAAGTCTAGATTATTAATTTGGCACATATCTATATTTTTACAGGAAGTCTCACTTCTAAATTTCTTTACAATACTATACGTATTCTACTGCACAAGAGTCACAGTGCACTCTCACAGGATTTAAAAAGAAATAATAGAGCAATGTCTTATTTTTTACATCAAACTGGTCTTTTTGAAACTTTTCAATTCACTGTACGTTTCTTTTAAAATTAAAGATGGATTCATATCTGTTTTCATCGATGTTATTATTTTTTAGACACATCTTATGATTTTAGTAATAAGTTATTACATCTGAATTATTTAGAGCACAAGTATAACTTTTTAAAATTTTGTCAATAAATATTATATACTTACCAAGATTTGCTTTCAAAATATTTCACACCTAAATACTTATTACTTTTTTTATAAAACCAACAATAGATACATTTAAGCATCCGATCTGATTCCAACACAAGCAATTTATTTTTGGTATTAGCTAGAAGCTGTTCTCTATAATGGAATTATGTTGATTGCTATTGTTCCAATCAATTGAATGGTAAAACTAAGTTGTTATTGGTCAATCCCGATGTGAAGCTAGCGTTCAACCTGTTATTGTATTGATTAAGCTATCAAAATCAATTAATAACTTTTACTAGTTGTTAATTGATATTGTTTTAGCGCTTGGTCGTGACGGTACCTAATTGTGAGGAATAACCTAGTAATAGGTTATTTGTCTGTTATTGGTTTCTATAGAAAATTTAAAGATTTAATTATAATTTGTCTAGGTCTGGACAGGTGGGTGGCTTCGATAGTTCCTAGTTATAGCCCTACCAGCTAAGACTAAACAAAAACTAAATAACATTTCACCAATTGTGCATTTGGTTGAAATATTAAAAGATGCTTGTAGAGTAATAAATATGGCGATGCCGTGCAATTAAATATTAATAATTGTTTAAAATTTATCGTAATCTGGGCATTTTTTGTATATAAGAAACAATACTTGTAATATATATTTGTGTCATGACTTCACCAATAACGATTTTGCTAAGTCCCAGGGACTTAAAGGAAAATGTCAGAAAATGGGCAAGTCTTAAAATACCGCACATTTTAATTTGTAAGATAACAATATGGTCATTTTTCCAGTAGAATAAAGAAGCATTCATTCATTGTATAGCAATGTAAAGCCTACGGAGTATTTAACAGTTATCTGTTAAATACTCCGTAGGCTCTAATTCATCTTATGACTGATATCAGCGCCGAGTTAAGATCTTAATATTACTAATAGAAAATCAAGTTAATAAATATTTAGTACAATTTTTACAGCTAATATTACCTCCTTTATTACCTTTCTGTTTTGCAACGATACAGCTTGTTGGAGTGAATATGAATTGATTTTAAAATTCACAATGTATTATGGCAGAGACAATATTGTTCGCAGGTCACAGCGGGAGATCGAGATGACATCTCGCAGCATGCAACCTTACTTCTAAACTCGTGCTTCGTTCCTTACGTTATCCTTCATAAGACCTTCTTGCGCTCCCAGTAAAGTTGATTTTACAACGTCACCTTCAGTTTTTATCGAAACCGATTCCTAAACCATACACAGTAGAGTTTAATTTACAACATTTTGTTTATTTATAGAAAATAAAAGCATAGATAAAAAAGATAGATAGACGTAGTTACGAAATTAAGCAACCAAATCGTTTTCGATTACAAAGTTCATTGTTTGATTCGCGACATGGTTCCTTTAGTGCGGTCGCGCGCGATGCTAGCACGAGGTTGACGCGCATATTACTAGTGATGTTATAATATATAAAATGGAAGGAATTCTAAATATCTTGTCTATAAACAATAATAATATATTTTTTAAATACAGTTATATGCACTCAGATGTTGGTATACAAATAACCAATAATGTTAATAAACAAATAAAATTAAAAAAAAAAAACTTAAAACAGAATACAAAAGTTAAAGTAAAGAGGACGATTACTGATTTTTAATATTATACATTAATTTTAAATTATGTTTAGTTTAAACAAAATTCGCATATAATGGATACGTATTATCTTATATTTAAAATTTATGGTTACACTAGATGACCCGCCGAACTTCTTATCGTCTATATTTATTTAGAATTACAATAACAGAAATTTATTTCTGAATATTTTACACCTAAATCTTTTTAAGTTTGGTCATAAAATAATGTTCTGAACGTAGCTATAAGTATTCTTCTATCAACAAATATGTCGCTCCTATGTCATTGGTATTTGACACACCTTTCAGATATAAAATTCTATCGAACCATTGGACGTGTAAATTATCAAAATTTTGGTTTGGAATATCATAAACGGTACAATCTCCTACGTGCCTTCTCCAATTCACATGACACTGGCGAAGTTGCGTGTGCCTTGTGCCCTTGTCACACCTGAAAGCCAAATATAAGAAGAAGAAGAATAGACAATTAATTAGTTGTTATTTTTTTGAATTGTCTTTGGAGTATTTCCATGCTTTTGCAGCGTTTTAATTTTGCTTGGGCGTCCACAAATATTTCAAGACCATTTATTTCATGTAATTTACATTCTTTCTTAAATACGACTACATTGTAAACACATTACATTGCTTTAATACATAGTTGAAATTATTTTAAAACTATGAATATTGAAAGTAAAAAAAAAGCCAGTTCTTGAGTGTAAGAGACTAAACAAGAGCTATATATGGTCTCCATGCCCCTATTTTAATATATCAAGCATTTTTTTAATTCACAATTTGTAGGCAATGGCAGTATTGCTAAGTATTTAGTATTGTAAAATCAAAAGATTACAGTAACAGTAACACAGTAATAATGTATAAATTTTTCCAAATTGCTCCCGGAGATTTAGCGCTGACATTTTCAATGCAGTTTTTTCCTTTCTCATTGCCTATGTTTATTTAAGAAACAATCTAAATTAATCAATAAATAAAAATTTCATTTCAATATTTACTTACTTATTTACTTGTAAATTTCGAAAAAAAGGTAATTATTTAAATGCTTGTTTTATCAGTATAGTAACTGTTTACACCTAACAAATATTTTGAGCTTTTATAAGAAAAATGTTTGCAGAATAGTTCATGATGGATTTAAAAATAATTTTTTTTTGCAAATTATTATTATTTTATATAAGACTGAAACATATAGGTATAAATTTTTTATTATGTTTTTATATCGATGCAGATCAGCAGTCAGCCTTGTCTTAGCTAGGTTATTCAATAACCCGTGTTACGTAGGAGCGACCATTTCACCTTCGGGTCCAAAGATTCAAGTCTATAAGTACAAAATTATTATTAGCATATAAATTAATAGTAATGCTGACATATTTATGTATAGCGGGACGTCTCAAATGGAGATACTCACCTGGCAACACTACACCGGGCGCTCGTCACGGTTCCCACGGAGAGCGGCATTTTAAATACCTAGTTATCTATGTACGGTGACAGGACCGGTGCATTCTATTTGAGTAGCCTCTTCTGGATGGGTCAAGGATTTAGAGGTGATTGCGGATCCGCGCTCGATACAGCGATGGCAAGCGACCTGGCCTTGTACACATAGCCGTATCCTCTTATTCATGGTCTGGCAGCCATTAACATGAGGCCCATATATTTAATATTGTTAGCAATTAGTTTAACGCCAGCTCACATTACGATCTAATTTAAATATAGTTTTTTGCAAGTCTGTGGATGTTAATGATAAGGAATTTATACTTAATCAAAACACAGTCTAACTTGCCGCGGACAAAAAAAAATCTCTTATTTTAGATCCAATGTTAAAGCGGTCAAAAATAATTACTTCCTTGGTTTAACAACACTGCATACAAATATCGCCTCCACGTTCCTTCAAGAATATATTATTGCGGAAGAATGTCGTATTAAATGACCACTTATATATACGAGTTGTCGACAATTGTCATGATTCACATTTTACTTCGAATTCGGTGAAAATAGTCTCCACTTTTAATATAATAGGTCAAAGGAAAATTGCACTATAACATTTATTACTACACCAGGCTAATTGTTGCAAAAATAATTAAAGCGTTAATGAGATGTGCAAAAACTAGATCATATATTATTATTTTTGTTGCGACATATTACAAATTTGGTGTAGCGACATTTTTTACGACGTTATTATGAATATAATTTATTTAAAGTGTACAAGTAATTTTGTCATTATGCAAATAGGAATGTGGAATATGTTTATCGGATTTAAAAACTAAACTGCTTTTTATAGGTATACATAAAAAAACTAGATTTTTTTTTACAGATATTAAGTCTAACGTCTAAATGCCTGTTGTGTGTTCAAGTACATAATTTATTATGTAATAATAAATATAATTACATATAGAGCAACCTAATTATATAGTTTCTTACAGTATCTTGATAACCAAGCTTTATTTGTCTTATATTATTATTATATATAACTTCATTTGTACATCTTGGTTTTAGCAATTCTGCTTTTAAATTGAATTGAATTAAAATTTACTAGCTTTCACTTGCTTATTTTTTTTTCATTCAAAAACTTGCCGTTGAGATTTAAAAATACTCTGTGTAGTTTGACGTAAATATTCAACTTCAGAACTATACATTTATAACTCTGAATATATAATGCACCAGCTTTAACCGGCGGTATCACACGGGTGGTAGTTGATATCGTGGGAATATGGAAAATCAGGATCAAATTGTTAATATAATCATCCTTGCATCCATAGGAATTTACTCTAAAATGTTAATCAAAATCGGTTCAGCCGCTTAGTCACAAGCTTATCACCCAGAGATTTTTTTGAAAAAGATGATGTGAAATAAATAAAATGTTTGGATGGAAAAGTTTATTTTTCCCTTTAATATATTACGTTCTTGGTAATATTAAAGTTGTGTACTTGCTCACTTCTACAATGATTACAAATTTCGAGTCAGTGTTGTAATGGAATTTATCTAATTAATGTGCCTGTTTCACGATCAATTTCTACTTTGGCGGCCTTACCGGCGCAATGATGTGAACACTTGCTAGCAGAAGTTCGGTTTCGATTCGTGGCAGGACAATTTAAGAAACGAACGTCTCTGATTTGCCTAAGTAAAGGGTTTCAGTCGAGGCTATTGATGAAGATAAATACATGACCCTATCAGGAAATACATGACAATATTATGTTATGAACTGCCTCATTGGTCTAGTGGTTAGCATGTTCGACAGAAATGAGGTCCTGGGTTCGATTCCCGGGTCGGGCCAATTCAAAAATGGATATTGAGTTTTCTATTAAGATTTTCTCAATATTTACCCGAAGTTGGGAAGTTGGCGGTGTGTTCCACCCCCGTGCCTCGGAGAGCACGTTAACCCGTCGGTCCTGCGCCTGATCTCTTTCCGGTTGTGTCTGATTACCGTCACATCGGACTATGAGAGTAAAGGAATAGAGAGTGCACTTGTGTACTATGACTGCCAATCCGCAGTGGAGCAGCGTGGTGGGTCTATGCTCTAAAAACCCTCTCTCATATGAGTGAGGAGGCCTGTGCCCAGCAGTGGGACGTTAATGGGCTGCTACTTACTTACTTTTACTTTTATTATGTTATGTAGAAGTCCTAAGAGGCAAATTATCTTCTACCAAGTTAGCGCGCTTTCATCACTTACCACTACGTCAGATTACTGCCGCAGAAGGCGGGTACCAGGCGAAACAAGTTTGTTGATCAGTTGATCTCGTTCAACGTAATCCTCTTCACAAATTCCTCTGTAAAGAGAGGAATACGTGATTGATCCTCTTATGTACCAATACCGGAAGAAGAGGGTCCGGCTGGCATTTCGACTCCCACACTCCCGACTCCATAGTAAATATCAGTAGAGGAATCTGTAAATAAATTTCACACTGAACAAAAAATAGGTGACATTAGAAAGACAAAATGTGAGCAATTAATAAAAGGTTCACACGTTCGCTTTTTAGTACATCTTATTAAAATTGTCAATCGTTAATACCTTAATACCTTTTCTTCATTCGTTTAAGTTCAAAAACATTTTTTGAACTTTTGTAAAAATTATTGATTTCACTATTTGTATTTGCGAAAAAATATATCCGTTATTAAATTATTATAACTCTGAAAGCTCATAAAGTAAATAGTAAAGCTAGCTATGTAATTAGCTAGATATCGCTAGTAATAACTAACGCACCATATGATTACGGTTCTATAATAAATAAGTGTTTTTAAAATAAATATAGGCAGGAATTAACTTTATTTTCTTTATATTACTTGTTGGTAAACAAAAGTATACGTTATGGAGACATTCCATCAAAAAAATTGTTTTGTAAGTATGAGCACTATGCAATAAAAATATTTGGTAATATAACGAGTGAATGTAGACACATTAGCGATGCATATTTAATGCACGTCTCTTTATAATGTTTTTTAATTGCGTGGATTTCCGCAAACGTTTGCTTCAACCAATAAACATGAGTTTGCTAAAGCTATTAATTTGCTATTTGGCGCTATCGTCATTTTATAGCATGTTTTTAATTTATCAATTAAAAATCAACTAAAACTCATTGGTTTTTTCCATCAAAGGCATACGATATGAATTAAAATATACCTACAGGACTAAATAAAATTGAATTATCTATATTTAATGTAAAATAACTTATCTTTCGGCTAATTTTCGAAACAGCTGGATCTATATTAACAAATCTTTTGCTAGCGATATTATGAAGAATAGCATTATACCTTTTATTTAAAAATTTCAACGTGAATGTAAATTTTGTTAAAGCTTAAATAATATCAAAGTGATCTATAGTGACGTGTCGGATTAACCAGTTTGCATTATTTACTTGGCATAACATATGAAAAGCGTAAGGTAAATAGCAACCTGTTAACGTCCCATTACTCCTCATTTGTAGGAGAAAAGATTTTTAGAAAGTAGACCCACTGTAATATCACACCGAGGATTGGCACACACATCCCAGGAATGCTTTCGGGACTTGCAGGTTTCCTCTCGATGTGATCCTTCACTGAAAGCCACAATAATGCACATATATTTGAAATAACAATGCACATGTACATAAGCTTTACAAAGGGAACTTAGTGATGTCTGCTCAGGATTTGAACCGAACGTGGCTCTTTACAACAAACCATGTGTCTGACCATCATAGATCTGAGTGCGTTATTACATAATTTTTGACAAAAAGATTCAAACGTAATTCGTGTAAAAAAATAGCTGTATAAGTAACGACGCAGCTTATCAGTCAACACGAATTTCCAGTTCGATTTAAACGCTGAATCATCTCATTTTGAAGCAGTTACAGTTAATTTTATATTGAATCTTATCTGAGATTGAAGAAATGGGTAAGTTACATCCGTAACGTGGGAACCGTTATTTACTGTCACCGGATTACGCTGATGACTGTCGGTTTGAAAAATGGAGGTATAATATTAAACTAGTGAACTTAATCTTATGTTTTTTTTTTATATTAAGAGTTAATTATATAAAGGGAATACACAACTTTGTTTGAGTGATAGGTTATTCTAGTGTCTGATTATTATCAAAAACTTTTCGGAAATAGGATCTGACTTACATAATGAGGGTATATAGATAACTTTGTAGTAAACAGACTAATTTCTTTTTCGCGTTTGATAAATTAAAAAACATTGTAACGAGGATAAAAAACAATCCTTTTATCACTCATATTCTTTTGTAAAACTATATTTTTAAAGACTGCTCTCCATTAGGTAAATATATAGTAATGAATATTAACAGCATACTATACTTAAACGTTGCAATAACAAAATAAATTACCAGTATAAATTATATATAGACGATTACAGAAGTGGAACTGCTGTGAGTAAACGAATGTGTTAGTACCGATTTTTCTTAATAATGCCGCACTTTCGAATATTACAATATATTTATTTGCTATTAACTATAATATACTACACTTTAGCTGTTCCATAATGTGTTTACTGTGGTAACAATAACAAAAAACTGGTATTATTAGCAATAAGGAAGGTAACCGCTTACTACTTGTTGAAACTAAGAGCTGGCAAGTTCCCCTAAAATATATTTGAGAAATTGTCTTAGTGACGCAATATGTAAATATAGCACCAAAAGAGTTTTGCAAGAAAAAAATTGACCTGTTCCTTGACAATACAAAATAATGTTTCGAGTAGTTGAAATATATGCTTGCAGTGCGGTAAATTAAGGAACCTTCGTTAAAAAGGTCACGTTATTTATTGTAACTGATTGCCTGTATCGGTGATCGAGTTTAAGAGGAAGTAGGGCAATACGCGTTATATGTAACAAGATGTTTATTCCGATGTCAATCATGTATTAAGAAAAAATAAAAGTAAAATGCATATGTAGTCGTTTCGACTTGCTTCTCAGGTTGAAGACGGATATTGGACGTGAGAGCGGGGGAGGCGGGGGAATGAGACAATCAATGACTATTTTTAAACGAAATAAAAAAATTTATAAGAATTATTACATAAGTAGGAAGATATTGCATACTTACATTCATACATTATGCCTTATTCCCATAGTGGTAGACAGAGACCACGTCCTTCCACTTGGCACTATCGTTTCATATCTCCTTCCCTTTTTTCATTCTTATTAAACCTTTCATACAAGTTCGTCGGTTTAGAATACTTTTGACGTGACTCTTATTTAAAATGTCCTGGTTTTGGCCCAAGAACATTCACCTTGGTCTTCCGTTTCCAACTTTCTTATTCAATGTTGACTAATAAATCCTTTTTGTCAGTCGCCTTTCATTCATTCTCTCTACGTCCCCAAATCAACTCAGCATACATAAGATAATGAAATAAAATATTTATAAGCCAACATTGTAACTAATTTTTTCTTCTCTATTCCTATGTAGTGTACATCTGTATTCAATAGAAAAAGAGCATTTTATTGTAATATAATCATGGTTTTATAAAGTACTTGGTTTTCAAGGAATTTTCCAAAACAATTGAATTCACACAAAAAATCCATGTTGTGCACAAAACCCTGAATTCGCTATCCCTGCAGAATTGATGAAAGATGAAGAAACGAACGAGATGATTTAGTGACACAGTTATATATAAAATGATACCTGAGTGTGAATATTTATGCAAAACAATATTTTATCGTTGACCAATTAACTTTTTATTTTATAACTCATCTAGTTATTTCAGAAACATTAAAAGAGCGCTAATTGGCTTCTGAATTAATAAAGCATAACTTTTTATTTCATTAATATTAACACGCGTATATGAAATTGAAAGAGGGTATTGTAACTTTATTACTCGAATAGTATATTGTAGCGATATTTCATTTTTAAGGAGTCCTTTATCGACCCCACTTTCCCCTCAGCCAGATAAAGTCCAATAAAATCGATATTTTATTAATCGATAATTGAGGCAATACAAAAATCAGTTCTTGTGACGATTATAGCCCGAGGGGAGGAGCGCAACTCGCTACTAAACTTTACTTTTTATGAGTACATGTCTAATAAAACAATCGTATTTTTTTTTCAGTCTCTTTTCTCTGCTTGTAAAGCCTTTTATCCATGTTAAACGCATTATATTTTATGGAAATCACTATTATGTGAAGATAATTTTAAGTAATCGGTCTGGCCATCAGCAAATATATTTTATTTTCTTTAGTGAATTGGATAAAGAGACATATAAGGTTACAGTTGAACTGAGGCGGAAAAGCTTCTACAGTTTATATCTGGTATTGTATAGATGAATTATATGTTCTGCCTGTAATTTCAGCTGTAATTTATGATACCGATATATTAAGTATTTGTAATACCTTTTCCTGAGAAGTAAATTGTAAAGAAATGGCGCTTATCTTAGGGTAACATTCAAATCAAATCAAATCAAAATATTCTTTATTCAAGCAGCCTCAAAAAGCACTTTTGAATCGTCAGTAGTCTGTCCGTTGGTAACAAATATACCACAAATTCGGAAAGTTGATTCCGCTGATTTTGATTTTGATTTTGAATCAGATCCAAACATCTATGTCGCTTAGATAATCCTCAATGTTATAATATGCCTTTTGTAATACGACGTTTTTAACATATTTCTTTACAATTTTTTTATTTCTTGTATTAAAATTGTGTGTCGCTCCTTTTGCTGTATAAATTATTATTATCACGGATATATAAAATGTTATTTAATAGATATTGCGACAGTACTGTGAAAATTGATATTTCATTGAATTTTTTAAGGAAACGCGAGATCCCAATAGATATATGGTACGTATTGCACTTTTTTTGCAATATAAATATAGTTTCAATGTCCGCCGCCCTACCCCATAACAGTATGTCGTAAGACATAATGCTATGAAAATAAGCGAAATACACCATTTCAGCAGCTTCAATATAAGTGTATTGCTTACTTTCCTTGCAGCACTATGTTTGCCTGTTAGAGTCTTATTATGGGCACCCCACTGAAGCCCAGAGTCTAAGGTTCTTCCTAAGAAGACTGTAGACATTACTTTCTTTAATGTACTATCATCTATATGGATATTTTTACAGTTTAGTATTAAAATATTAACAGAAAACCAACGTGAGACATGTGACAGGGTACTCTTTACAACGTCATAACTTTTCTACCTTTCTGTCTATTTTAAACAGCAACGAAATATAGTCAGCAAATAGAACTATAACACATTCTTCTTTCACATGGTATGCTAAATCATATAATAATAAATCAGTAAGAATAAAAAAGGGCCAAGTATGGATCCTTGTGGGACACCCAATTTTACAGGTGATCCTAACGACTGAACGCCATTTACGAACACCTTTTGAACTCTATTTTGAAGATAAGAGCTCAACATTATAAAAAGTTCCATCCCTCACACCATAGTTACTTAGATTAAGTATAAGAGTGCTATGTTCTACAAAATCAAAAGCCTTAGAAAGGTCACAGAATATTTATATTGCACTTTGGGGCTTTTCCTAAGCATCAAAAATGTGTCTCAAAAGAGACACGACCGCGTCAGAAGTATTGCGACTTTTTCTAAATCCTCAGGATGGAGCAGGCTATATGCACTAAAATGTTCCAGTAGTTGATTGAGTAATTTTTTTCAAAAACTTTACTTAAGGCAACACAGAAATGGGACGATAGTTATTAGGGTCCGATTTATCACCCGATTTTAACAACTTTACTTTGTTTCATAAGATCAGGAAAAATGCCTAAGTCTACGCAATTATTCAAAACGATTGCTAAATGCGGGTTAATGCAGTCAATAATTGGAAGAACAACTTTAATTTTTATTTAAGCTGATGCGTGATAAAGACTGTTTCCATTCTGTACAATGCGAGAGTACTATAAGAAAAACTTTTTATCAGAAAAAAGCATATCCGTAATGCATTAAAGTGCGAACACGAAACGGAGTATTCGCGCAACCTCGCCACGAAATAAATGGTGTAATTAAGTGAAATTATTATAATTTTCTTAGCATTTTAAATGGATGTCCAAACATTACATCCACTCGTTAAATGCCCGGGTTTTTTTCATGTTTAGCCCAGTAAACAGCCGCTTCGTATTTATTTTTTAAAACATTTAATGTTTTAAGAAATTTCAATTAACAATTTGCATCAACACTACTTACAAAATATTAATTAACTTTTGATACTCAGATCTCATTTAATTTAATACAGACTAAAGCCAAGATTAAGCTTATTTATTCCGGTAATCTTAATAAATGATAATATGCACATGTTGTTTTCTTAATCTGAATTAATCATTTGTTTTCTTCTATAAAATGATTATAGCTGAA
Source organism: Elymnias hypermnestra (assembly GCA_015832385.1). Lineage (NCBI taxonomy): Eukaryota > Metazoa > Arthropoda > Insecta > Lepidoptera > Nymphalidae > Elymnias > Elymnias hypermnestra. The sequence continues at coordinate 2,104,094 of JACTOM010000070.1, forward strand.
ATTTTGTATAACACGGACAGTATATTTTTAAGATACAAAGGTTGGTCGATTTATGGCTGTTAAGAAATATATATTATGTTTTAATGTAATATATTCTTAGTACGAAAGTTACAAGCTCCTAGATCGTAATGCATATTTATGCATAACTTCCTGATTATTTATTTAAATAAGTAACAAAATAAGAAGTATTTATGTTACTTGTTAAATAAATCATTTTGGTATCGATCAAACCATCACGAGCATTGAAAAAGCTACTACCGGTTATCAGTCCATTATGGTTTTAAACAAATGACACAACTTAAAGCCTTTTAGCGGTCTAAAGTCGTGATTCGTTGCCCGAGTAATTAACCGCACTGTTGATTGTGTCCAACGACGGGCATAGCGTTAAACATTTGATCTAAATATACGCGAAATATATATATATATATATACGTGTCGGAGAATAAGAGAGAATGGAGAAGTATAAAGCACAGGGGCGTAGGGTCCTCCGCCGACATCGTCGTTAATGGGATCCATTATTTAATTTCTTATACTGTGGGCATTCGGGGGTAATGTTGGTGCAATCAAACACTTTATTAATCAACTCGGATTATAATGTTCAATCACTTATGTTCCCGATATCAATTTACACACACTCATTACCACTAATAGCTAGGAACGCGACAGTTTCAATAGTCAACCACTCCGGTCGACCGCCACTCGAGAACTGCCGCGAAAGGCGCCGAACTGCCACTTATTGACTCTGCCCCCACGCCGATACACAGATGGCGCCAGCGTTCCACAGACTCTTGTACTCCGACATATATACTAGTTGACCCAGAAAACGTTGTTTTGCCGTATAATTACTATTATCGCAATTAAAAAATAGGGGTTGGTGATAGAAAGGTGAAAATGTAGGGTGAGTTGTATTTTTTAATTCTTCATCATAAAAAATTAATACAAAACTATTTGTCAAAAATGAAAAAAAAATTATTTAGGGGTGAATCACCCATAACATTTAGGGGGATAAAAATAGATGTAGTCCGATTCACTACCCTAGCCGATATGCACCCTAAGATACATATGTGTATATATACTTACTATTCACTGTTGTGAATTTATATTCACTTAGTCTGTGGTAACAACGGACAATTTCAAAATCCTCCATTTCGTAACGTACACTCATCAACAAACATCATCTTGGCACCGCGAATACATCTTTTTACCTGCAAACGTCAGTTTTCTTTGTCGATTCTTTCAATCAGCGCCTGAATATCTACATCCCGTCGTCTGAACACCTGGAAGACATAACAAGAACTTTGATCTGAAATGTCTCCTCTTTGGTTAAGAATTCCAAATTAAAATTTATAAATTCTTATAGCTGGTACATTTGACTTTTGAAAACAGTTGTTCATTTGTTTTTCCTCACAATATATTTTTTCTTTGTAGTCGCTGGCGTCACTATTATCGCACGATGGAAAACATATACATATATTTACGAGGACGAGTGCTACCGTGGTAGCAGTATTGCAGAAGCTCGAAGGATTAATGATGTGTATGGCGCTGGTGTTGCAAAAGACAGCACGGCACGTTTTTGGTTTCAGAACCAATCCCGTAGACCGCCAAAGTAGAAAATGTTAAATTAAAGGCTACTCTGGAAACGAATCCATCACAAGGGATTTCAGAGATAGGCTTCGGGATACGTGAAAAAACTGTATTAATCCACTTGAAGCAAATCTGAAAAGTAAAAATTTGAACGATTAATTGAGTGAATCGAACTTGCAAACACGCGTCGACTGCTGTGTTACTTTGCTTTAGCGACACAATAATGAAGGGACTTTTAAACGAACAGTACCTACATCTACCGTACTCCCCGGACCTTGCTCCAACAGATTACCATTTTTTCTCGCATTTGGACAACGTTTTACAAGGAAAAAATTTTGATTGATTCTCGCCCCCACGGTTTTTTAGTAGGAGTAAATGGATCAATGAACTTCCTATGAAATGGCAAAGTGCATAAAGAACAACGGTGATACTTTGATTAATCCTCCCGTACAAAACGCCTATTTCACATATAAGTACCAAAAATATATATACAAAATACAAAATTATCAGTATTTTAGTCAAAGATACATTCCGGGTTAATTAATTGTGCTAAAAATTCATGTTCTAATCGGCAAAATTGACGTTGTTGCATCACCAAATGTCATTAGGTCACTGGTTGATTTAAACGTTTATGTTTAATTTTAAAATGGCTTGCTTCTAAAATTGACTTTTTTTAATTGTGTCCCTATTTTTCCAAAGTAGAGATATATCGTGATATGTATGGAATAAATATTATTATGTGATAACTCTAGTTAACTATTTTGCTTTACGTCTAATTATATAATAACCTGACATTGAATGATTTAATTATAGATTATTTAATTTTATTGCCTGTAGTAAGCTTATCGTAAATTTACATTAATCCATCAAAAAATGAATTAATTGAAAATTGCAACTTGCTATTGATAAGTAAACAATTTACTTGCTATAAGTTGATATTATTATTATATTATTAAATACATTTAACACGTTTTGCCTATTCATATTAGTGTCTGATGAGTAGAGTTAAGTTGTCCCAAAGAATTATCATAATTACAATGATTTATACATCTTTATATGACAAAGTAAAAAAATTAACACAAAAACATTATTAATATTACACATTTAAATAAATAAATTGATTCATTAATATAACCATTAGTTATGTATACATCAGAAAATGTTTCTGTTCTAATACATAATTTAAAATGTACATTTTTTTGATTTCCACTCACTAAAATTATTGATTGTCATAAAAATTATACTAAATATATATGTAATCTTACACAGCTTTATCATTGTCATTAAATATAATAAATCATATACAGATTTTTCGACTTTATTATTGAGAATTAACATTTTTGTTTTGTATTTGTATTATATATCTTTACATCAAATCTCCGCGAACAAATATTCCACGTAATCCCTGTAGTTTATTTTATATAAACGCTATAGAACTAATTTAGGCAAGCACTCCCCAATTTCAAGGTTGTCCCATTCCTGCAACGGATACACAATGCAAGACAAACAATTAGACATATTCCACAATAGACTCATCGTATACAACTACAGAATTATAGACATATTATCTAATGAAATTAATTTAGAATAAGGAATTTTCAATTAAAATTTATTGAAAATAAGATAATTTTATTAAAATATTATAATCATTTTTTGAGAAATTATCTTAAATTATCGTTATTATTGCCTATTGTATATTTAGAAAAATTTTAACTGCACGCTGTGATAACTTTTATTGAAATGTACATTGACCACGACTTTGTAAATGTAAATTTTTTTAGTTTATATTAATAAATAAATAAAAATATATACATCATGTTCAATTTTTCGGTGGTGAATGAAATTAATTTTTATTCGTAATTTCACTGAAGTTCAAATATTAATAAAATAATTTAATTTTATTGTCCTTTTTGCAAAATTATAAAAATACAGCGTCATATTTTGAAAGTTCTCGTAAAAGATTTGGAGGTTTCTTTCTGAATCTGATGTTTTTAAAAATTTCATTCTACTAGGCGTAGGGATTAACATTCTGATGTGGGATATTTATAGGCGACATTCCATGGCGAACGTCGCGACGTCGCCTCACTTTCCACTAGGTTCGGCGATCTGTCATCTCTACCTATAGTATTGTTGTTTACTACGCTACAAGTACGGTATGTCTTAAAAAAAATTAATGTTTCACATCTGCTAGGCAATAGACCTGGTAGGAATAGGTTTTTTAATTACTTGTTCATACATTTTTTACAATAACATAAACAGCTACATTACAAGAGAATTTAACACTTGGGTAATGAAAGCTGTTAAAAATCGAGTCCTTGCCATTAATTTTGTAAACAGCTTTGCTCTTTAATCGCAATTACTCGAAAAGCTTTTGGATGTTGTGACAAATTATGCGATAACTCGAACATATACAATTTATTTTTGATACCTTCACTAGGTTTCCTTAATTTTACGTAAATCTTTTGTTTTTATTGACAACAGTTTTATTTTAAGTCTTATTACGCATATTAATATCTTGCAAGTTTTAATCTGTCACATAAGGAAAAAAATATGTTAACAGTAAAACAATTATTTCAAATTATATGAATATAATTATTTATTATTGTAAAAGTAGTTTTAAAGTAAGGATTGTAAATGTATATCGAGGGAGGCTAGTTTTTATTTATAAATACGTACGTTATTTGCATGCTGACCTAAAGCGTTTATATATACATTGTAAAGAATGAATTACTATTGAGTAATTATTACATTGATAATTAATTATTAAATTTAGAAAGTGACTTTTCATAAGCTTGTCTCAAATATAAAATAACTATTATTAAAAAAAACGAATGCGCCTAATAATTAAACCTAAAGTTATGTAGGTATCATTTTTTCGCTACAAATAAAAGGTGAAGAATTTTTGTATAAAAAGCAATATTGAGTTCCATTTAGCACTTCACAATGACATTTTTTACTTAATATTAATTATATTTAGGCCTTCTTTTTCACTTTTTTTTGGCGGCACGCTAATTATCGAAAGTGGCAACTCTAAGGCATTTTTTCAAATTAACTCGTGTTTTCAGTCATCATGGCAATTTCTTAAAAAAATTACATTTTGGTTTCAGGACAACATGTTCTAAATTTCTAAAAATGAAAGCAATTTTATGTCCCCCCACACAAATAAAAAACATTAAATCACCGAAAACTCACGATCAGTGCCCATGTAAAAAGTGGCAGCCCATTAACGTCCCACTGCTGGGCACAGGCCTCCTCACTCATATGAGAGAGGGTTTTTAGAACATAGACCCACCACGCTGCTCCACTGCGGATTGGCAGGCATAGTACATAAGTGTACTCTCTATTCCTTCACTCTCATGACGCTTTCCTTGGCCCGACCCGGGACTCCAACCCAAGATCTCATATCTGTAGTCGAATATGCTAACCACTAGACCAATGAGGCAGTACCCAAGTTTTTGTAATCTTTACACAAAATAACATGTAATCATTGTACACCATGCAGTCATATATTACTTGAGTAACAAATTAAATCATATTACACAAGCCGTTAATTTAGATCTGTAATATTTTGCGTGCATGAATACATCAGCATTGACTACACTTACACCATGCGATGACTATAATCAATATTACCGGTTGATGCAAACATTCTGAATAAGCATTAGGTGCGCTTTTCTGGACACAGAGAATGGTTGCGCCAATTTGAGCGCATACTACCTGCTCGGCACTTCCTCATACACGTAATAGTTCAGTGTTTGCTCCATTGAATAGGTAATGCTATTAGCGGAAACGAATCTTTTATCGGCGACCAAGTCTAGATGTCGGCAAAAGGCGGTCATATCTGAGCACGAGGTTTGCTGCGACGTGGCGCGATGAACGTGTGCGATACCATTCATTAGCCGGCGGCGGACGATCTTGCGTCAAATTAGTTGGAAGCCCACTTAATTAAGCGCACCGCCTTTCATAGCGCATCGCATCGCCATTACTTCTGTATCGGAGTATGCAACTCTTACACAATGCAAACATCATTAGTACTGTAAGGTTCAATAAAAATTGGTATTACTAATTTAACCCTTTGCACACCTTAATATATTACTCCTTATTTTAAGGCTTTTCCAAAAATTCAGAATTTTACAAATTTTCGAATACTGTTTAGAACAAGGTATATTTGGTATTGCAAAAAAAAATATTTTTAATATTATTAATACCTTTAAAGAATGTTTTATTATAATGTCGAGTCCAGTTTGACTCCTATAGAGTTGATGTGGGTAATGCGATGTCGAGCCACACTAGATAGAATGTTTTTTTATTGCACACAGTATCAAATTTACATAATGTATTAAAATAAATTGTTATTCTCGACATAGGAGTGTAAAGGGTTAAGACAACTTTTATACCTTGTAGGTCTGCTGTATAATTTTAATCGTCACAAGACACACATACACACACACATGCTAATACTCATAATTATTGTATTATTTATTTCAAATACATACATGATGAAGAAGGGCGTTGATCACTGTAATTCTTATTGCACATTTTCAGGCGTTCTAAATAAGGATTATTTAAAATTTCAATTTTAATGGGAAATACAAAGTTTACAAAGAATACAAAGTTCGAGTGGTGAGGAATGAGCTGTGGTCAACGCTATTTACGTATGGGGTGACCGGTAATCTGATTCAAGCGTTGAAGTCTCTTTATGAGGGTTCTAGTGCTTGTGTTAGAAGAATCGGGGCGTACACGTAGTGGTTTCTATGAATCTATGATGAATGGCAATATTTTGATAGATGGGGAACAAGTGGAAGAGGTGAAAGAATTTGTATATTTGGGATCTAAATTTACAAAAGATGGAACATGTGAAAATGATATTGAAAGGAGAGTGAATGCAGGGAATATGGTAAATGGTGCTCTGTACGCCTTTATGAATAGCCAGATGGTGTCTCAAAGGGCTAGACTGGCAGTGCATGCTGGAGTGTTGGTGCCAACACTTATGTATGGTAGTGAAAGTTGGGTATGGCAGAAGAATCACAAAAGTAAAATAAATGCGGTAGAGATGAGAGCGTTGAGAAGCATGAGTGGATTAAAACTGAGTGACAGAGTAAGAAATAGTGTGATAAGAGAACGTTGTGGTATAAAAGAAGACGTAGTGACTAAAATTGAGAAAGGTATGCTAAGATGGTTTGGGCACATAGAGAGAATGAATGAAAGACTGACAAAAAGGATTTATGAGTCAAGAGTGAATGCGAAAGTAGGAAAGGAAAGACCAAGGCGAACGTAGCCTCATCTTGTTTTATAGGCACAGTAGAACAACGTTTATCCGAACTAATTGTGAAAGAGCATCATAAGTTCTGATAATCGTAACGTTTTTACATAAATCCGGTAGGTAAGCACATATATGTATGAAAATTAAACATAATAAAGTTAGAATATTTGGATATATGTGTATATTATGCCTTATTTCACCAACCTCCTCAAAGCTATATCTGTCCCCTAAGTACATTTAGGGGCCCGCTAAGAGGATTGTTTCTATAGCTAAGGGGCTTCCGAACTGTTGATTATTTAGGTAATTTTCATGAAATAGAACAAGATTACCAGAAAAACTTTTTATATTATAACGTCGTCATAGTCAATTTTCAATTTCCGAGAATCGAGGATGGTGTAATCGAGGTTCTACTGTATTCCATATGTAAAATAAAAATAAAGAGTGATGTAAGGTTTGCGAAAAACGGTAAGAGCGTAAAAACTTGACCAGTGGAGATATCTCGGAAAGTGGGAATTTATAAATGGTGTAATTCAGATGCGTTTAAAACGAGAGAGAAATAGGAGCATATAATAAAGGTAAATAAAAACAAGAATTTTGAAAATTATTCGTATACTGTAAAACTCCCGTGTCTCTACGAATAAATACAACATTTTCCTAACAAGTATTAAGTATTCAATGATGAGCAACATTTACATTTTCAACGTTGAGTACCTTGTATATAAATTATAACATCCGGCATGAATTCAGAATAAATGCATACAGGATCTGTGGCGATAAAATTGAAATTGATATTACGAACATAGTATATTTATTTATAGGGAATTTTAATTGCTTCGTTAAATTTATAATTGTAATTTTACTTTCATTGCGTTACGTAAAATATATAATAGGTTTATCGTTGTAGATGTTTGAAATAGTGGATCGCATTATAGGCTTTAATTAAGGAGGAATAACTAGGTTCAGCTGCTGAGCCGTTACGCTTTAGCACGCGAGTAGGATCCCCATGTCAACAATATATTGTTCTTTGTAATTTATAAATTAAAGTAGCCTCAAAATTAAAACAAGTATAAGTCAAGTTAAGTCATTATCAGAAAAATCAGCAAGATTTATGTAAAGTGAAGGCAACAATCAGAAGGCCAGATTATATCTGAATAAATAAAATTATGATGTTGTTGTACCTGTTACCTAAAGCATTTTAATATCTATCACAGATTTTTCATAAGGTGAAAATATAGCTTGAACAGTAAATTACGCCTTCTCTTAACATTTATAAAATTTTCCAGTGAATAATTTAAACTGAGGATTATATAAAGCTTTTGCTAAAAATCAAAGGTTTGTTCCCAGTAAAATGAACATTATTATATTTATTATTTTATATATTTATCTACTCATTGGTCCCGACACCTTGAAGTTAGCTATAGTCAACGTTTTAGTTTTTTTTGTTAATATTTTATTATTATATAATTTACCTTAATTATTTTATTATATTAATTGTTATTTTATATTGTGACATTGAATATTATAACTTTCAGACTCAACTATAGAGAACACAATATAAACTATTTATTTCTATTGAAAGTTTGTCTATTATTAGTGGGGTTTTTTCTACAAACGTAGAATAAGGCGAACGATAAATTATTTATAAAGATTTTTATCTAGTTACGCCAAAGAAGTATAACTTCTAACACGTGTACATAAGTACAGACACACTTTTTTTATTGATGCTCCGGTCTCATTGGGTTTAACGTGATATTATATAGCTTATAGCCTTCATGTCTCCAACATGAGCTATCCTACACTATGTTCAGTTAAACAAACAATCAAGCTCTTCGGCTTATCGTTGTCGTTTCAACCGATGGACATCCAATGGTAAATAAAGGTCTTTCTTATGGAATTCCACTGGGCCCGATCTTGCGCCGCTTGTATCCAGCGGCTGCCGACGACTCGCTTGATGTCATTGGTTCCACTGGTGGGTGTCTGCCGATGCTGCGTTTTCCGGTGCGAGGACGCCACTCTAGCACCTTCGGGCCCCAAGGTCCATCGGTTCCGCGAACCTTGTGCCCTGCCACTTCAGCTTTACAATTCGCTGAGTGACTTTGAGCCTTCTTACGAGGCCCATAGTCAGCAGCCATACTTATACAGATCTATTATTCCATGTATTAGTAGCATAATACTAAGGACGTATAAGGGGCCCTTTTTCAATAAAGGAATGAATTGATACCCTACACGTAAGCCGGTGTTACAATGGCATGAGGTGAAATGATGCGCGCGCCTTCGGTACACACACAGTGCCCTTTAATAACATCTCTATAGATAAATTGTAAACGGTAAAAACACCCTGTAAGTGGAACAAAATATTTGTGACAACAATTATTCTGTTTGCCTCATTAAGTAATGAATTAATTATTCCAAAAGATTAGCTGCCACCTTGTATTGAATGATGATACAGTCAAAGATAGTAGCTCTAATCTGGTATAAGATAATTTACGTTTTAATGGTAACGCCATAGCGTCGTGTCAGTACGAAAATTATTTGCTTGTCGACAAGTCTTTTGTTTAGGTTGGTAACTAGTCACTGCCTAAATAAATTAGAAAATACAATTTCCTATAATTGCTCTTCCTGATGTCACATTTGGGAGCACTACAAGCGAGTCCGTCTATATGTACTATTCAGTACAAACATTATTCAAAATAATAGGTATTTGCAAAGATTTTTTCAGAGATGGTTTCGATAAACGATCACACCTGAGGGTACCTTTTGTGGTTTCTACACGTTATTATACCGGAACACATCTTGCATGGCAGTACGTCTTTGCTGGTTGGGTGGTAACTTGCCACGGCAGAAGCTTTCCACCAGTCCAGACTCAGACAAATCAGAAAATTTATTAACTTGTCTCAGATTGGACTGGTGGAGGACTTCGGTCAAAACGTGGCAACAAGCAAAAAAAAAACGTTCCGATACGATGCTTAAAAGGTAAATTACTTCTTACCGGTTTAGCGCACTACTATTTCAGATTGTATTATCACTTATCATCAGGTGAAGTTATCTACAAGCGGTAACCTGTGATCAATAAAAACAACTCCTTTTGCAATAACATAATGTCTGAAAAATATCGAAGCGCTCAAATGGGTGTGATAACTTAAAATGAATAACATTCTTAATGTACAAGAAGATATAATAAAGGTTTTAATTATATTATAGGAATTATCTGCTATTAGGGGATGTCCGTCACCCATAGATGTTTGGAGAATGTAGGATGGAAAAAGTTGAATAATGAATGATAATCATTATTCAAGTTTTATCTGAATATAATAATTTAGGTTCCTATTTACGCTATCATTTCCACATTTTGTTTTTCATGTCGATAAAGTCGGTAAAAATAAATAATTAGGGTACGTTATATTGTCACCGTTCGTCTGTCGTCAATTACCAGTTTACAATTACTAACCTATCCACACGACGAAGACATTATTAAGAAACCAGTCATACAGGTATAATACGTCGATGCTATTTACTAATAGATTTTTAAAGGTTATTTAAATAGCCTTTATATGCAATTTATATTTGGTCAATTTTTAAGCTGACATTTTACTTGTAAGCAGGAATTATTTTTCACCAAAGCTACATACGCTCTTTAAAAATAATTTACGGGTATTTCATAAATTTTAAACTATTTAGCGTTTGTTTATTTTGACAATTTGTTCATTACTTTATTGTTATCCCGTTAAAGCATTTAGAAAATAGTTTTTTATAATTTCCCTAGGTTTGGTCTCTACCAGTAATATCGGCAAACAAATATTTACATTCCAGTACGATGGGGTATATTTTTGAGTTTATGAGGAAAATTATCTCTTACCATTTTATCATCAGGAGAGATCAAAATAAAGGGTTTATCTGTATACAATAATAAATAAAAAAATTTAGGCCACCTAACATGAACTCATTACATAAAAGAAAAATTAAAAGTGCCTGCGTACAAAGTACACATGTCAGAAGTGAAACTTCTTTGACAAACTAATTTTTAAGTCTTGTTTATATTTATACAAATCTAAAACTTTAGATATCTGCGACTTAGAGGGAGAGAAAAAGGAAGATTGAATTTAATTATCATTAAGATATTAAAAGTGTCGAAAATTAATACAAATAATTTATTGAAATCTCAAATGACGAATTGTAAATAAAAATGTCGCGTGTAATTTGTCAATTGTATTAGAATTTTTTAATTCAATTTCGAGTTTGCATTTAAAATTTACGAAATTTCAATTCCACGTGTTATTTGTAAATATTGAAACTACCTAACCTTCATACGAATTACCATCAAAAACGCTGCACATCTTCGTGACGCTAATCACGACTTTATCCGTAAAAAATTTACCCTCATGCGCCTAAAGGAGTTTCACTTCAAAAAACCTTAGACCGCGCTATTTCTACTATTCCTGAGAACATTATTTTATTTATCAATAAACATTTGAAAAAAAAACAAATTTAAACATGAAGTGTCAGCAATACAAGCTTCAAAAAAATGTAGATGATGTAGGGTGAATGAATAATAAAGTATTATGTTAACGACTGAATTTGAACAAGATATATATAGGGAGAGTGTGAACAGTAGAAGTTAAAGAATATTTTTTACACACAGGAGAATTATGATAATGTAAACCTAATTACTGTCGATTGCAGAAAATATAACGAATACTAGAAATTGCATTCGTATTATGGAACAATTAGCGTAATTACAACGGTTCCAAGAGCAGGTGTAAAATGCGACAGCAACTCATAATTCCTAGTAACGGGTCTGGCTTAAGGCTGTACTTGTAGTAGGGAAGCGTGCTTGTAGGCTGCGAAATTACTGGTTCACTATAATCGATCTCTGTATAATTCTAAGCTACTTCACCTGACCATTTTAACGGCAATTGTTTATTGTGTAAGCATATCTAGTTTGCGATGATAGAAGCGCGCGTCCTATTTTATATTGAGTTGTATTTTTTACTTAACAACATGTGCAACATACACATAAATATTTACGATACACAGTTAATTTAGAAAAAAAAATAGGTTTTTTTCCTCTGGTATAACTGCAGTTATTCACTAACGTTTGAATTTATGATAACTATAGACAGTAATATTATAAAATAAAGGTCGCATGTTGCGTTTTTATGCCCAAGACACTATATCAGTTTTGATGAATCTACAAACAAACATGACGAAGAAGATGGACATCGGCTATTTATCAGTGCGAAAATATAATATTTTAAAATATACAGGCAAATATTTATATTAATAAACTTAACATTAACATAAATAAAAATAATTAAAATGGGCCATCAAAGGCAAATGGATGGAACAGCGATACTTATACGCTGTCCGAAGTACCACCCGGCCTTAGGGTCACGGGTGACATCTACTAATCGCCTGAGGACCCCACGGTGCAAATGTCTACTCGTCAAAAGGCACAAATACGTATTTTAAGGCAAGGCTCTGGCGTATATTTGCGCCTCTTGGCGTTTTCAGCCAATGACGCCGCCGCTCCTGCTGTCTTGGAGGTAGCGTCGTAGATGGTGCGAGCGTAGCATCCCACACCGACGACCTTCCTTTTTCCTAAGGCATCAAAGACGTACCATCGGGTCTCTTACTATCACCACGCGCTTATTCCATTCAACTCGAGAATAGCCGGCACGTTAATGGTGACAAAGGTCCTTCTGATGATACAGTTGCTGACAACGTGTCTCGGGAGACGACCAGCGCTATGAAGATAAGACAGACCATGATGACCGAGTTGATTACTGAAAGAGTTACATATGTGTAAATTTTCGAGTATTTACATGTTTGAAGACAGGACTGAGAAAAGTGGTATTCTGTAACATTGACATTAAAAAGGCCATGTCTTATATTTTATTTTAAATCAATACCTATGGGTGTAATAGAGGAATTCAAAGTTTCAAAAATTAGCCGAAGCAGTTAAAGTATATTGATATAAAGACGATCTTATAAGGAACTCTGTTATGCTGACATTATATTAGCTAATTTTATTTATTGTTATTCATAATTTTTCTTAGAAATACCAAAATATCTGTAAAACTGTGAAATTACGAATATATTAGTATTGATATATTGAGTCAATTTTGATTTATAGATCGTACTTATACTAGGTTTAACAACATCCTCGTTGGTGTAATGATGCGAGGATTCGTATCCCTAGCAATTTATATTTTCTAATTCCTAGGAAATTGTAGTTTCTAATTTGTTGTCTAGATCTCCACTGGTCTTTGCTTGCGGTGCCATACCAGCAAAGATGTGATGACGCAAAAAAATGTTTTTCCAGTAGAATACTGAGTAGAAATCATTATCGTGCTACCATCTTCAACTGCATTGTCACTGACCATTAGGCGCGATCACAGTCAACATACAAATAAATATAAAGCCTTAAATATAGAATTTACATTACAAGAACCATTAGTAACTTAGCGCAAACTCATAAAGTAACACTGCTTTGTTCTCAGTATTGCTAAAATCTCGTTGTACATAAATTTTGCGGGGTTACGTTGTGAAAGCCAATATTCTTTGCGGCGCTGTGCGAGGTCTATTTCTAACATTAAATAAATTACACCGATATTACAAGAACAAATCGGCGAAACTTGTTTTCGTCGGACGTGTCTGCTCGCCGGCTGAGATTCGCCATCGTTTTTGCATTACCTAATTTAAGTTATAAATCGTACATCAAATTTAATATTTTATACACTATTAAAAACAATAAACTTATGGGAAGGGGCGTAACTATAGGGTGGTAGAGCTGGCAAAATGCCACGGGCCCCTGGCTCAAGAGGAACTTGAAGCGATTGGGACTAGCCTATTCTGCCGATTGAAAATTGTATGTCCGATTTTTAACACCTTTGCGGAACAGAAACTCGAAAAAAAGATTTTTCTTACAAATACTCTATTGGACTATTCCATCTAAAGAATTTGCCACGGGCCCCAGATGGTACATTTAGGCTACTGCTTTTAGGTTACATTTTCATCTAAAATTTTGTCAAAACAATTTTGTTCCATTTATATACATTAGGAAAATATTTATAATATGTTTAACTGTTAATCATAAGTAATTACAATCAGAAGTGAAAGACCAGTTAAAATAATGACTGTTCACAATTTATATATATTTGAAAACTTGTTATTAAAAAAATAGAAAACTTACTGCACTTCATTTAACATGAGAAAAAATATAGCTTTTTCAACAATTCTAGTTAATAAAATTAACAATTCATTTAAGGGTAATTGTAAACCTTTGTATAACAAATTCCTAGAAGGTGGTCTAGATCTGTCACTCATTACACTTAAATCGTTTATTTAAAATGCTAAGCATACTCAGACGATAAAAATGCATGGAAGTTGCTGAATTGCTTGAATCTAAATGGATAAAATTACTATTGTGATGTTGATAGTAAAAAAGACTCCCGACTGGGTTTGTTATGTGTTCTTAGTAGAATATGACGCGGGAGAACCCACGTAACTTCACAGGAGAAGGGGTTTTCAGAGCATAGATCCACCACACTGCTACACTGAGGGTAGGCAAGCTACATATATCAGAATATCTCAAGGGATTTGTAGGTTTTCCCATGATGTTTTTTTTCATCGATTCGATTCATTCAAAAGCACAAAGATGAATTAAACAATTAGGCACGTAACTTTTACAAAGATAACTGATCGAATTCATGGCTCCCAACAAAATCTGACGTGTCTATCCAATGGGACATCAAGGCTTTATGATGTCAAAAGTAGTTTGTTTTTAATCGACTTCAAAAAAAGGAGGAGAAATTTTGTTACCTCATAACTTTCGACTGCGTTAACCGATCTTAATGATTTTATTTATATGAAAGGTGCTTGTCGTAGGGTCCCATTTTTTAAATCCAGTTCTAATGAGAAAACCGGATAAATCTTAAATTTGCATTAAGCATGTGCTCGAAAAATGGACGAATAACTCAAGATCACTCCAATCGATTTCGATAATTCTTGTTTTATTGGAAAGGATATACTTCAAGGGTTGTAGATTTCGTTAGGTTTTGAGCATGAAATCCATGACAAAGTGACGGAACTCTTCCATTCTTAGGAGCAAGTTAACGATACTTGGCAGAATCTTTTATCTCCGAATATTTGAGTCACCTACCGTAACTTCGGTATGGTCAAGTGATTGTCGAAATTAAATATGATGATCAATGGAACTCCTCAACGGCTTACAGTAAGGGTGCGGTTTTTGGCAGAATGTAGAACTTTCTGTTATCAAATAGCAATGAGCTTAAGTTTCGTGCTCCATTGCAATATTTACAAGGTGTATTATGTTGAACTTTATACATTTTATATTTAACTTTGTAAAGTTGTTTCATTGAACGGTCCTGTCTCATATGAGCAACACGTTTTCAGATTCACTGAAAATCAAAAAAGAAATAAAAATTTTAACAAATAAACAACCGCCCTCAAAATAAACTCTTACAAATATATTAATATGCTCTAAAAAGTAAAAAATAATTACTTATTCTTTTTTAGAGTTCTTCGTATTCTTATATTTGGAGTCGGCGTCTATTTATATTATGACGATTGTTAATATGGAAACATAACAGCAAGAATAAAGATATGACAAAGTATGTAAACCCTCATACAGTTTGACCAGATTTAAGATTGTCGTATTCATTAGCATTGACTCGTACACCACTATCGACACAAACAAGATACACGATCGCAAGTCTAACGATGAGTTTTGTTCACTGCACACTGTTAATTAAACCGATACCATTTAGCCTTGCACTTTTTTGCTTAGGTTTAGTTGGAAAATGTTATAAAATTCATACTTTGACAAAACGCGTTAGTTTTACTAATTTTATTCTTTATTAGTAATCAAACAGCGTACAATTTTGACACTTTTTTTTACATTACATTTAACGCTAAAAATAAGGCCATTACAGATTACGTCTATTTACATAAATAAAAATTTACAGAGTAAAGGTAACTTAAATAATAAGGCAAACAACTTTTGGCGCGCGCGCGCGTGTGTGTGTGTGTGTGCGTGTGTGCGCGCGTGCGCGTATGTGTGTGTGTATTTGTGAACGAATGAGAGAGAGTGTGTGTATGTATCCGTAACCATGTGTGTGTATTTATGAATGTTTAAATACCCCTAATGAAAAACTTTAATTTTTGTTAAAACTATGAGATCTTTTTTTTCCCATTAATTCCTTTTTATATTGCAACTTTGATAAATGGAAAAAGTCCAATTTTGGGTATGTGTTATTATAAGTGCGCGCTAGACGGGCAGTGACAGAATTTTTTGCATATTTTTTTGCATAATGTAAATAAAATTGAACTATCTTTAAGCAAAAGCTACTTATCACCGGTTCACCATTAGATACAGTAATTCTTAAGCAAAATTTCTTGTATAATTTATATAGGTTTCCTGTAAATTGGTTAGAATATAATGATAATTCTTGGAAGTATCTGAAAAAGTAATGCCGATGACGGGACTCCCACGATGCTAACCACAATCAGGCAAAAATGAATGTGGTATGTAAATAAATATTTTAAATTGTTTTTTTGTTTTAATAGTTACATAATAAAATCAGTAGAATTCAAATAATGCAGTAAACATTTACTGTTTAACAACAAATGTTTACTTTTACATTTACGTTTATTATGAACGTCTCACAAAATAAATATTAGAAAAAACAATTCTTCAGTCTTTGTTTATACATCTGTCGGTTGATGTTCGAAATTTTTTATATCGCTTTACTAGTAAACTAGCTAAAATTAATTTTGCATGTGTATTAACTCGCCAGAATTCTGGAATAAATTTTATATGGAAGAATTCGAAAATGAGCAAATAATTGGTCTAAATCCCACTTCCCATTATTGCCTTCCCAATAAACCGGTTTGGGGTACATCAATGGTGTCGTTTTAATATCTACATCGGGCGTAAGTAGAACAAATTTTTGTGATTATTATAATATACTAGTTGACCCAGCAGACCTTGTGTTGCAATATAATAACTATTTTTGCTATTAAGAAATAGTGGTTGGTTAGAAAAGGGTAAAAATAAACAGTTGTATGTATTTTTTAATTCCAAACCATAAAAAAAAAAACAAAAATTACGATTTTTACATACCATGGAAGATATATTTTGTAGTAAATGTGAGGTTTGAATTTATTTTAAATGTGAAAATGTGAATTTTTTTAATTATCAACCCCGCAACTCCCCCACCGAAATTGCGTAAAATCCGTTCTTAGCTGACCACTACTCGGCAAAAGATATATTCCTACCACATTTTAAGTCTTACGTTTTATAGTTCCAGAGATATCGTGATGAGTCAATAGTTATCACCCCCGCAACCCCCCTTGCGGGTGAAATTTTGTAAAATCCTTTCTTAGCTGACCTCTACTCGTCAAAAGGAATACTTCTACCAAATATCAAGTCTTTACGCCTTATGGTTCCAGAGATAACATCATGAGTCAATAGATACCTGGATATCTCTTTTATATATATAAATCTGGAGAAAACTCCAGTAACTTAAAATACTTGACAATCGATGCCCACGTTTTGTAACAAAACACTATGTACATAAAATGCAATCGATTACAAGTCACTCTCGAGCGCATCTATCATTAAACAATAAAGTTTGTATGAGGTATGAACCGTCTTACAGTTTTACGAGATTCGAGATTGGCGTGTTCATTAGCATTGACACGAATGGCGCTATCGACACAAATAAGATACACGATTGCCGCTCTAATGATGAGCTTTGTTCAATGCGCTGCTAATTAATCGGATGGCATTTAACCTTGCGAGCATGTGAAAGGATTTCCGTTTAGTTAGAAAACAAAAAAATATTAAAATAACACATTTTAGTGACCTACTGTATATAAAATGACAAGTAATATTAACAAATTTAGGTCAATTTGTACGTATCATGATAATTACTTCAACTCATTCCAAAAAAGAGCTACAGGATTCTTAATAAGATAAGCTAATATATACAGGGCGTTGTACAATTTTACGTAAATACGATTATTCATTAACTAGCAAAGCCACTGGTTTCACCCACGTAGATACAGATCTCATGGCAATGGAAAGTCGGACTTATTTTCTAAGATTGATTTTTAAAAATAAGTTATATGTTTTGAATGAAATGTCCTAAATTAATAATTTAAAAAGTATTATACAAATATTGATACGGCCTTAAATAAAACGACATTTAATATGATAAGGATTAATACAGAGGTGTGAATAACATGTTTGATTATTGTCGGTACTTTTATTAACTTTTAAAATTTAAAAAGTAGTGGCATAACTACAGTAGTTGGATGTACAGTATTGCGGACTTTTTTATAGATATTAATACGTTCTATAATATGGTAAAACATTTTTTTTCTATCATCAATAGTTTCTGTAGCGCGCGCGATAACATATGTTTTGTTTCACACCTTGGGTTACATTAATGCATTTCTATTAGGGATCCCTATTTTTTGAGAAAGTAATATAGCCTATGTCGCTCTGTGAAAATGCAGCTTTCCAATGGTGAAAAGTTTTTGTGTGAACATTTTGCAAACATACATTAACTTACATACAAAACACAAATGTTTCCTCTTTATAATATCAGTTTAGATTAGTAATTAATTTAACCTATAAATTAAAAGTTGATAGACTGAATAAGATATATCTATAGAAGAGTGTGAGTTAATAGTAGGAATTGCAAAATGGACGTGCTGCAATGTGTTAAATTATGCTGGATCGTGTAGCCTTAATGGCTTAGTGGCATGATTGCCAAAAGAGTCCTGCTGTCTAATACTGCTCGTGTCTTAACAAAATCTTATTGCCTTGTCATTTTCAAAAAAATATGAGTTTTTTCGGTGAAGAAAAATATTATCAGGTAACCCAAGTGAGTTACCTGATAATATTGTATGCCTAGACAAGTGTCTAGGCATACCCGAGCTTTCTGTAAAGCCTGCCAAACTACAATAGAGCAGTACGATGGATCCGTGCCCCAACATTCAGACTCATGACTCAAGAGGACTGTGTTCATCTGTGGTATTTTGGTGTACTGTTAACTACTCTGTTTGGACTAGGGGACGGTTTATTTGGGTTTAGATAATTAGATCCTGAGTTCGAGTCCCAACTGGGCTAACTCCAAATAGGTATTGGGTTTTCTTTTAAGAAATTTTCTATATTTTAACAAAGTTGAGAACCGTTCCTCGGAGAGCAGGTTTAACCGTTGATCCTGCACCACATATTTCTCCGATCGATGATGAATCACTTATGATTCTAGCGCACTATAATAGCTCGTACGTAAATAACAAATCTTAGCTCAAAACTGACCATCATGGCCAAAATTCGATGTTAGTGGATTTATTGTACATGTAATCCAATCCCAAGAAATACACCTTCTAGAATTATACTAGGCTTTATAAAAGTATTTAAATTTATATCTTTACTCTGTTTTTCAATGAATTAAAACTGCATATAGAGAAATCTATACACATGCCGAGTTATTAAATGGCCTATGAAATAATAAAAAACCGATAACATATATTCAACCGATAATAAAGTCAGTTCCGAAGCCACCTAGCACCACCTTCTTAAACTAATTATACGGCAAGAGACCTATAAGCCTTTCACTGGAATTTTTCATCGATGGTGCTGCAAAAATTTGCCCAAAATTAATTAAGGAATTACCATTTAAAAAAACTGTGTTGACGTCAAGTATTATCCACTCCATGTTTAAAAATCTTATAAAGAGTATTGTATGAATAACTAGATATTTTTACAGGGTGAACGTTTGTAAACTAATACTGGGTATTGAAATTTTATACTTGCAACGTATAAATTCGCCGACTGTGAATTTCGGGATAAACAGGAAATAGCGCTATTTGTAGTTTTATCTTTATAAACATGCAGTGTACGACTGAATACACATTTATATATGACTAGCTCACGAATACCTGGATACCAAAGCTACTAATGACCTAAAGGTATTCTAAGAATCTAATTCTTTAGTCAAGCAATGTGTTGCAGAACGCAGCAATTCGACGCGGCGTGCAGCATTAAACGCCATTGGTGTTGCAAGAGTTCAACAAAGCTTAAATTGCGTTACACAATTTCTTACATGTAGATAAGCTACAAATCATTTTTGAATTAGAAATAAGAGTGAAATTTATCATTTTCATTTCTATCAACAACATTTTAATGTAAAATCTCTATGTATACTTTGTATAATTATACAAAGATATTATGAACTATCTATCTGACCCGGCAAAAGTTGTTTTGCCGGTAATGGTGGATGACAGAACGGTGAAAATTTAAAGTTGTATGTATTTGGAATTTTGGAAAATAACTGCCTCATTAATCTAGCGGTTAGCATGTTCGACTACAGACATGAGGTCCTGGGTTATAGTCCCGGGTCGGGCCAATTCAAAAATCAATATTGAGTTTTCCATTAAAAATTTTTCAATATTTGCCCGAAGTTGGGAAATTGGCGGTGTCATCCACCCCCGAGCCTCGGAGAGCACCTTAAGCCGTCGGTCCTGCGTCTGATCTCTCTCCGGTCGTGTCAGATTCCCGTCACATCCGACTATGAGAGCGAAGGAATAGAGAGTGCACTTGTGTACTAATCCGCAGTGGAGCAGCGTTGTGGATTTATGCTCTAAAAACCCTCTCTCATGCGAGTGAGGAAGACTGTGCACAGCCGTGGGACGTTAATGGTCTACTACCTTTTTTATGTATTTGGAATGCTTAAAAAATAAACAAAAGTTTGTTTTTCAAAATAAAAAAAAAATCAAGGTGTGGATCACCCTTAACATTTAGGGGTATGAAAAATTTTGGTCAACAAACACCGTAACACGAGAATTGTATGTGTTAGATTGACTTTACACAGACATTACTATGTTCAAATGATATAGAATTGATTAGGTCTTTATTT
Source organism: Elymnias hypermnestra (assembly GCA_015832385.1). NCBI lineage: Eukaryota > Metazoa > Arthropoda > Insecta > Lepidoptera > Nymphalidae > Elymnias > Elymnias hypermnestra. The sequence continues at coordinate 2,124,893 of JACTOM010000070.1, forward strand.
TACAAGGTTTGATTTTAAACTATGATTGGCTATGTAAGAAATTTTAATAGTTCTATTGCTTGGTAAAATACAATATTAAGTAAATTACTTAATATAGGGGGTTGTAAGGAAATTGTGGTACTGTAAAAACCTTCCTTCGTGGTGCTTATGAAAGTAGAATGCAAAAGCCTTTGTGCTGCTCCTTTACCAACATTATTATGCTAGACAGAATTCATTAAATGACTGGATATAGTTTGAATAGTCCAAGAGACCAATTAAATAATTCCTTAAGCAGTGGACATTGAATTAAGAATCATCCTTTGAACACACAAAAGATATGGATTTTTTTAAATTCGTTATATTAAGTTTTCTATTTTTTATTGAAATGCTGAAGTTTATTAACCTTGTTTAATGTATTAAGTGAAATTAAACACAAAATAACAAAATATGAAAGAGGCTTATATCACTATTCAGTTACATCAAATTAATTACTATTAATTATTTAATTACTTTTAATAATTCCAATTATATACATAGTTAATAAACCGTAAGGTAATAGTTAATATTTTGTTGTATTTGATATATGTATATTGAAACCTTTTAGATTTTTGTATTATTTATATCGAAAGTAATATTTTCAAGGAATTAATGAAAAATAAATTTTTCGCGGCTATAATATCAAGTTCCAATTTTTACATTATGAATTTTACAATTTTTAATGAAATGTTTTCTGCGGTTGATCTCTCCTGATAGCATATGATAATGAAGTCTAAGATGGTAGTGTAAAACTGGAAGGTTCTTGAAAGGTCTAAGTGCGATGAGCTTCACTTAGGTTATCATTACGTTTATAAGCTATAAGGATAAATAATACTAACCTTATTATTAATGACTAACACCTTTTATATTGACAATAAGGTACATATAGAAATATTAAAAAAAATTTGAAATTTTTCTCTAAATTAATGCTTTGGCTGTTGCTTATAATGTCATCACAATCTTCAATACAACCATATATTTAAAAAAGGTGCGCGTGGTTCGACATTAATTGTAAGCTTGTAGTAATATTCATTTAATACCCCGCATCAATCACAACAATAATATTTAAAAAAAGGTTAAGTAAAATTAAAAGAATTTATTTTCCACACAGAATGACCCGGATTTTATTAAGATAATTCGACCAAGGCGGCATAACGTAATCAGCGAGAAAATTTTTACGAGGTATTCATTGTCGGACAATAATGATTATGAAAGCAGAATGATTTCTTATAAAATTTATCTCCAAAAATATGCCAACTGTGCTTATAAACACAGCTGCTATATCTCACCTGTATGGCTGATATTGACCTCATTTTAAGTGATTAAAAACACGAAACTGTCATCTGTTTAATATTTTTTTCATCTGTAGCAAGAAAACATCCGTCTAATGTTGTGAAATCAGTATTTTAATGATGATTGAAATTTGTATTTTTTAGTCACAAATTATAGCTAGGTATATTGTCCATTCGCCATGAGTAATATTTTAAATATACCACATATCTTGATTTAAAATAAATATAATCCAGTAGCCAATTACTAAGTAATACAATATTTTATATTAGAAGTTCATCGGTAGGTTATGTTTCCAAAACTGGCAGTAAAAAGAGATTTTCGCAAAGTAGATTTCGCAAAAATTATTTACAAATAACTGCCTCATTGGTCTAGTGGTTAGCATGTTCGACCAGACATGAGGTTCGAGTCCCGCGTCGGGCCAATTTAAAAATGGATATTGATTTTTCTATTAAGATTTTCTCAATATTTGCCGGAAGTTGGAAAGTTGGCGGTGTGCTGCACCCTCGTGCCCCGGAGAGCACGTTAAGCCTTCGGGCCTGTGCCTGGTCTCGCTCCTGTCGTGTCGGATTCCCACCACATCGGACTATAAGAGTGCACTTGTGTACTATACCTGCCAACGCGTAGTGGATCAGCGATGTGGGTCTTTGCTCTAATAACTCTCTCTCCTATGAGTGAGGAGGCCTGTGCCCAGCATTGGGGCGGTAATAGGCTGCTACTTACTTACTTTTTTATGTAATATCATAAATTTGCTTTGCCGGATATCGAACCCAGAACCTCTACAAACGAAGGGAATACTCGCTACATTATTCCATCGAAGTCCTCAGAAATAGACCACTAAACTCACTTACTTACTCATCACGAGATTTTCAAAACGATTCACGGCTAATTGAAACATAGCAAAGTGTCTGTGGTGGATATATAATGAGGTACGCTTTTCCTCATATTCTCTCGAAATCAGGAATAACGTAGGTGACATCGTTGTGTCTATTAATTTCCCGTGTGATATCAAACCAACAGACTCTTTAAGTAGAAGATAAAAGGAATTCTAACTAAGTAGGTTTTTGATTTTGCACTTTTTGTGATAGGATCCTACTTATGTACGTGTGTTCCGGTATGTAATATATTTTATAGCGTTTCATTTAAATCATGGGAAAATATTGTAATTATTGCACCTGCTTGTTTCCCCGGTTTTAACCTCGGAATCAATAATAGTGATAATTGTATCCACTTGGTAACTTCAAACGCTACAGTCCAACGCACGTGTTTAATAAGCATTAATGTAATTACGCGGTTTTATATTAAGTCAATTACAATAATCAAATGGGCGGTTGTGGTTCCGTGGTCCAATGCTTTTCATTAATTTGTGATGTCCTGTAAACTACCCTCACAGTGATATTTTTAGTATTTATTGACATATGGTAACATTTTGTTTCATATATAACGACAAAAATCAAGTAATAACTACAACAATCAACACATGAAACATGTTTTCGTGTTGCAAAAACAATTTTAAATTAATTACTAGGTATAGAAAATACTTTAGTGTTATAAATGTTTTAAGAAAAGCTAAATCGTAAACTTGTTGCAGACGACTATTTATATAAATTAGTAAAATTTAAGTGTCTATCTGTAACATAGCAGCTTTTGAATAACCTGACGAAACTGATGCCAATAAACACTTGCTTTTACCATAATACAGATTTTTAGTCGCTCAGTGACTAGCCAAAGTACAATTGTTTATTTATTTATAAAGAAAAATAGTTAGCAATAAAAAATATGCTATTTTCGTGTCGTGTTACATTATAGGCTAGAGGTAAAGTATAACATATCATAGTCTTATTTTCTATAACTTCCTTCGAACAAGAGTTTCTTCAAAGTTTTTATTAATTGCCACAAGATCTGAACTTAATTTCAAATCGACTTTCATAAATGTATATTTGTTTAAAATAAAGAAACTGGTTTCATTTGCCTTAAAATATTAAAACGCATTTATCTATGGTTGCCAAAAAATTAAAGACCAACATTTTTGTGCCTTATTAACTCTCTCTTTTGCATTCGCGGCAAAGATAAATCTTTATCCACTCTCGGCTCATTACTAGTTAATCTTATTTCAATTAAATAGCCATAATGTATAATAGCGAGCGTGTGTGTAACATCGAATTACACTCGTGTATACGCAACACTCGTTTATTCATTATTCTGGCAATTTATCAGCCACAGCGTCCTTTGCTCGATGCCGCGGATGAATTTAATTTTATTTTAACGGCGTCAGTATTCAAATTTATGTAATCAATCACTGGATTGTTATGAAAGTGTGCGATACACGACGATTTCTCGGCCAAATTTGCATCATCGCTGCAACGAGGTTAAGTGTTCATTGCGCCCACTTCTATGATTATGTGTTGCTCGCACAAATAGCCCAGGTGTCCGAGGTTACTCATATACCTGAGACTTCATATTCATGCAAGGTATTTCAAATACAAACAAAAGTTTCGCTTTTATTAAATTCTAGAATAGTTGACAATGCTTTATTTTTCCCAATATGTAAATCGATAGTGTTATATTTATCACGCTAAAATTTTCTTTTGATATTTATGGTGACAAAGAGAACTGAAATCTGAAACAATTACTGACCAATATACTGTTGAGAAATTCGTAATGAATAATATGAAAAAGAACTTTTTAATTTCGTTACATAGACATAAACCTTGAAACCTGTTAATTGAGCTTTCAATAGATGGCGTTGAAATTTCGCAAAATATCATTATTAGTACATTAAATTAAATTTATGAATTGATAGAACTCTATTACCAAGCGTCATTCATAACCAGTTCAAAAAAATGTATTTGAACATAAAGGCATGCTTAAAATGTTATTATATATGAATAGAAACTAACCTCAAAAACTCTAAACTAACTTCAAATATACAATACCACAATAAAATGGATAAAACCTGATTGAAAAATTGGAAGAAATTACTGATGATATGATACCTTCTTTTGTGAATCATTAAACTGTAAGAGCTATTGATTGGTTTGTTACGAGATGGGCTTACAGGCGTTCAACTTTACTTGATTTTGAAAAGTTATTTTAACGATGATACCGCTTGAGATCCTATTATATAGTAAGTGCAACATCAACATTCGCATTAAATTTAAATGATGGCAATTTATCATCGTTGGAATAGAATTTCCATTGGAGCTCTCATTCAAATGTCAAATCGAAGTTTATTAGAGTAATGACCTTATTACATTGATATAAACTTGTTTAATGACAATATTTCAACGTTTATCCTCGGAGATTACGAACTCAACTAGTTAAGTATGGTATAACATAAATAGAACTGTATGTTTGTTATGTCAAAATAACTATTTACTGTGCAATGTTTATTCAATACTAAAAAAATCAAAATTTTTGATATTTTGTAACGGTTGGACTGATTTTGGAGTGGCTTTCACTGGCACATAGTAAACATAATAGTACTTAAAATAGGCCTCTTTTAATACCGATTAAGTCATAATGACGTGTGGTTGGTTTTATCGAAGTCAAAGTAAATATCAATTTTATAGGTTAAACTTAAACCCATCTCAGAAATATGATCTTTTTTATTGCTGACAGGTAAATGAGGATACAGTCTATGAAAGATGAAAGCGCGCTTAATTGGTAAGAGGTTTCTTTTTTGTCGCTGGGTAATGTATTTACGTACGAACCCTGACTGATCAGGAGTCTGCAATTCGGTAATGGAAGAGACATCGGAATGCCCACTAAATCCCAGCGGAACGCTCTTCGTTTATAAGTGAGGCACCAGGTGTTCAACTCTCGCATCGGTCCCTGGTATCCAGGATGAGTCCGGCTGAGGATACACGAAACTGGTAAAAGGTACCTTTTATGGTTTTTACACGACATCGCATCGAAACGTAATTTTTGTTTGCTTGGAGGTACGTCTTTGCAAATTGGGTGGTAACTACCCACAACTGACACCTCCCACTTAGCCAGACTGCAACAAATTAGAAAATTTGATTTCCTACAATTCACACTCTCGGAAAACTAATCCAGGACGTCTGTTAGCGAAACGACCACATTTGCTATTGCGTTAGCAAGGCTGTCAAATAAAAGAAAGTCACGGGCACCAGATAGATGTTAAATAAAGTTATTTCACCGAATATTCGTTATTCGTAGATATAAATCTTACAAAGTGAAAGTGAGAGTAAAGATTACCACAAAATATTTAGTATATAGACGTAATGTATGTAATTTTATTACGTGTAATGCGGGAGTTATGTAAAAAATGTTAAGGAAAAATTTTACCGTTTGCTTCTCGTATTTGTTATGTACACAATACACACATGAACATGAATAATTATCACGCCCCGTATTGGTAAATATAATAGTATTTTATAGGTCCAACAAAAATTTATTCACTCAGGTAACGTTAGATTTTAAGTCGTTCTATCATACAATATCATTATCAGTTTTAGATTGGCAATAGCTGTATTTGACGATTCAAAGGTGCTGTAAAAGCAAAATTAAATAAAGAATTTTCGAATTGGAATGATTTAGACACAAAAATTTGCTTTTTCCAGCTGTGTCGCTCCCGAATTCCTTGTCCCGTAAAAATATGATTCTTTTTTAAAATATCTATAAAAATGTGGGATAGTATACTTTTATCTTTTATAGTTGACTCAGGATACTCTTTTTTATGGTTATTAAATTTGTTCTCCCTCATTAACGATCTTGCTCTCTTATGTAACGCAAAGGAAGTTATGCGGGTCAGCACGTATTAGTATATACATTATATTAACATTTTTTGAAGTGAAACTTCTTTAGGCGCTGAGGGTTAAATTTTTACGGATGAAACGCGCTTAACGTCACTAATTCGTTTGAAGGTTAGGTATTTTTAATATATACAAATAACATTTAACAAACTATTTTTCATAAAATATAAAATATTTCATAAATTCTCTTTTCTAAATTTAAAATTCTTTTAATAATTTCTAATATTAACAATTAAATTATTTCTATTAATTTTTGACACTTTTAATATTTTAAAAACAATTAAATTCATAACATATCTTCTTTTTTCTCTCCCTCTAAGTCTCGCAAAACTAAAGTATTACATTTGTATAAATATAAACAAGACTTAAAAAATTGTTTGATAAAGAAGTTTCACTTCTGATACTCGTATGTGTACTTTATACATAAGCACTTTTAATTTTTTTTATTACTATTACACAGTAGAGAGAAAGATAAATTTACGAAACATTAAATAATAGGAACATTTTGTGGTACATTTCTGAAGAGGATTCAACGATGTTGTTCTCCGAATAGGTAACTCAATGGACACTTATCTCAATAAATGAGCTATTATTCAGTTGGAGTAGTTTCACTTTGGGCGTTATCTATTACTACATTGTCCTATGCATCAGTCAACCACAATCTTATCTGAATATCGTGGGAGCCGATACTCGTGACGTGTATAGCCGTTTAAATCAATGCGTTGCGGTCACTTCAGTATAAGGCATTCTATATGAATTGGAGATTGGCAGACTAACATTAATAAAGTCAGATGAGTGGGATGACGCATGCTTAGATATCTTCCGGTTAGTTGCTAGTGAACGCGAATAGACTTATCTTAATCCGTGTCTAGGAGTCAATACTTATATAATATTGCTAAAGCTTTGAATTCGCATATATTTAAAATATCCAGTCTTGTTTAGCTGTTCTTTTCATACTCTGATGTTTTTCAATTCCTACTACTACTTCATACTCGTTCTTAATATTACTTGACAAAATTTTCAGCTGTTAAAAAAATAGTTATTTACTTTATTCTACACCTCTACTACAAATTAAGTAGAGTAAAACTTATATGAAGAAGCGGCTTGACAAAAGGTGGTTTTATCGCTTTATAGGGATCTCTTCTAGACAACTTCAAGAGCAAAGAAAGACAGTAAACTAAAAGGTAGGCGACGTACGTTTAAAGACATTTTATACTATCATATATTATGTATTTATAAGGATATATAAACTTCATATATCTATTATAAAAATATAAACTAATAAACATGTTGTTATATACTAATGAAGTGGTCTTTTTCATTTAGAGGACAGTGTAAGGTACTGTAAGTTTACTAGAACTAACGTCCTAGCGAGTCGAATTTGGAGAGGAAGATCTAGGAGCATCTAGGAGCTCTTAATAATCAATTACTGGTTGGGCGTTAGGGCATGTTGTGGCCATGATTTCAATCACGAGAACTGATGTAAATGAATTTTTCTTTTAAATATTTGGGAGAATTAAGTCACTCAAGTTCAAATATATTCCTAGCACTTGTAGTAGATAACACTTTATGATAGAACAGTTTCAAGAAGAAATTGTATTAAAATCTTTTTTACTTTAATTAAATACCTTATCCCAGTAAGCTTTATCAGTACTTACAGGCACTTTCACGACCACCTAGGACGATTTTTATGAAAAACTTATTTTTAAAGTTATGTAGGTTACGTTTGGCCTCGTGCTGAGCAGAACGGACAATAATCTCAGTCCGGATTCTTTTTTTCACCATCATTGCAATATGACATCAAAAAATTCTGTTAGATTTTCATTATTAAACGATTGTTTATTTTCATTTTCATAGCTTACAAAAATTTGCTTATGTAAAAATATTTTTCTTTCAAAAACGAAACTCTATGAAGAATTGCATATCTAAATTATTAAAAAACATTAAAAGTGCTTGAGTACAAAGTACACATGTCAGAAGTGAAACTTCTTTGGCAAACCAATTTTTAAGTCCTGTTTATATTTATACAAATCTTGAAACTTTACATTTCCAAGACTAAGAGGGAGGGAAAACGGAAGATATGTTAGGAATTTAATTGCCATTAAAATATTAAAAGTGTCGAAGTTTAATTCAAATTATTTATTAAAATCTCAATTGACGAATTTTTATAAACAATAAAAATGCCACGTGTTTTTGAATTAAAAATTTAGTAAAAGTAATTTATTAAATTTTTTCTTTTATATTTCCTGAAAAATGGTATATAAAATTTTGAAATAACGAGTGGCAAATTAAAATGACACATGTTATTTGTAAATACTAAAACTACCTAATCTTTCAACGAATTAGCATGAAAAACGCTGCACATCATCGTGTCACTAATCACGCGTTTCATCCGTAAAAGATTTACCATTAAAAGAAGTTTAACTTCAATAAATCATCAAATGAAATTATAAATATAAGTTTTGAAATAATACAATCTGTGGTTATTAAAGCAACGGTAGCTATGGCAACGCCCGCGTGAGAACCGAGCAATTTATCCGTATAATCTAATCTCTCGGAGCCTTCGATAGCTGTTGTTACTTACTCAGAATCTATAGAGATCAAACTGGGAGTGCCTGTAACTTAATAAAGCCCGGTATAAACTATTGTGCGCATAGAGTATTTACAACAAATATATTTATTGGCCAGAAAGGCGCGAAGATAAGAATGGCACTAGATAAATAGATAGTATACTTTATTGAACACCACAAGAGAGACAATAATAATACAATATCGCTATTCAGCGATCTCTTTCTTCATTCTCATGGTCCGACGTGACAGCAATCCGACAGGATCGGGGAGAGATCAGGACCGACGGCTAAACGTGCTGGACCGACGGCTAAACGTGCTCTCCGAGGCACGGGGGTGGATCATACCGCCAACTTCCCAACTTCGGGCAAATATTGAGAAAATCTTAATAGAAAACTCAACATCGATTTTTGAATTGGCCCGACCCGGGACTCGAACCCAGAGGACCTCATGTCTGTGGCGGAACATGCTAACCACTAGACCAATGAGGCAGTTAGTAAAATATACAAAAATACTTACTACATACGAATACATATATACATACGGTCAATATATGCATATAAACAATATATAACACAGTTTTATCCATGTCTAAATTAAACGATGTTAATATTATTCCGATAAAGGCAGATAATGCTCCACTACATGCTTCTTAAAAGTGGAAATACTCTGGCATTGTCGAATTTTGGCAGGAAGCGCGTTCCATAGGTTTAATGCACTAACTGTGAACTATTTATGGTAGAATATAGTTTTACAGTGCTGTGCCTTTGGCACCAATTCGTTAGCACGGCGCGCATTAAGAGTATCGGTCCGTCTAAGCTAAAAATTAAATCTTGATTTAATGTGGACTTTTTGGATTTAACAATACACTGTACAAAAGTGCAGAGATATGAAAGTTCTGGCGAAGTCTGATTGGAAGCCACTTGAGCTTTGACCGAAATTCTGACACATGGTCATATTTTCCCAAGCCAAATATGAACCGAATGGCGCTTTTTTGTGGAAAATAATATTATTACGCTTATATTATTCGGAGTACATTCAACAAATTAATATTCTTATAGATACAAACCGGTGTACCAGTGATCAATTCATGTACCAAGAGATTGTAAAAGAAATGATCCTTTTTACGAAAATGATAAGTTGGTGTTTATTGATTTTATTCATTTAATATCCCGGTTATACGTCAATGAGTCGATTAACAAGTTTGTAAATAGTATATATAATAATAAACAAGCCATAAACTATAAAATATCAAGAGATTGAAATTTAACGATGATAAATTTTAATTCATTAATAAACCATAAAACCATGGTAAATAATTTGTGATCTTATGAATATATCCAAGTTATAAAAGGGTATTTGAACTGACGTTGACGTCTTAGAACAAACAAATTTAAAAATCAAATTAGATTATGAAATATTTTTGAAGACACATTAATCTTATTTAAATTAAAATATGGTTAGAAATATCTTAATTTAATTTTTTACTCAAAGATTCATTGTAATGCGTGGGATACTAGTAAGTATATTTGATATCATTAGACGCATGAATGACTTCTATGATAACTGGCTTAGGATTAATCTCGTGATTGACTTGTAATGAATTGGAATTTTTAGGAATGTAACTTTGTGATCCTGTCCTTTGATATCACCAAAATAACGGTAGTATTGCTGCTTTTGCTAATAATTAAACGCAAATTTTTATATAGAAAATTTTGGTTACCTCTTATGTTTCGAAGGTAACATTAAAATATTTCTTTCACAATAATTTGATTTACATCTGTATTACCAAATATGTACCCAGGTTAAATTGACGAGACGCAATTGTACCGATGAATATGAACTGAATATTGTCAATGCGACATATATTCACTATAAAGGAAGAATATTTAATTTGTGCAATTAAAACAGGATAAAAATGTATCTAAAAATCATATCATTAATGGCTTTACTACAAGTGACTTTCCATATTAGTTTTTCCTATTATGATCACAATCAAAAATGCCATACCAGTGCCCAGATTCATAAATGATTTATATGCTCATTGGCATACAATATTAACTAATTTATATTAGCAAAAGGAATATTATGGAAATTAGATACATTTATTTACGAACTACGTTGCTTAATATGAGCCTATTCTTATGCAAAATAGTTTCGAGATCACTCTATCAAAATTGTAACATTTATTCTTGACATACATTCTTAAAAAATATTTTTGTGATGTTACTTTTACTTTGAATATCCATTTCAATATATTATGGTGTGCTTTAAAATGCAACCTTTGGAAATATTGACTCATTTTTCACAATAGAACAGAAGAATTTATATTATTATTTATTAAGTCAATATTTTAGAGATAATATTACAACATACCTCTACGTTGGCATCACTTTTAAGGCTACACACTCCCGAGACTTCTCCCAGGATATTCGTGATATTAATTTGCCAAAAATCACAATGTTAAATATGTAATGGTTTGAATAACCGATTGTAGGTTTCATGCGCCGCTATAAATTGTTCACATCAAAGACGCAAATTATAGGAGAATTTGTAAATTAAACAAGAAGAATGAAGATTGAAGATGATAGTTAAGATGACTTTTTGACAACACATAGTAAAAGGTGAAAGATTTATGAGTTTTGAAGGGAAATCAGAGAAACCAGACAATTATAGAGTATTGTGTTGATTATTGTTCTGCTAAGATTAGTGTCAAAAATCTTATACGTAACTCTAAAAAAATTGTGTCAAAAATTTTATAAAACACTTAAAATGCCGATTTTACACATATTCTTAATTTAAAAACTATTGCTATTATTCTCATTCTATAACTGAATAGTGAATAGTCTTATATTAATATTTTAATAATAATCTGCAGCATCATATTTTGTTAGGTTCTCATCAGCACGGATATAAACAAGGGTTTGATCACTTTCATAAACGTCTGCACGATATTTATGACTTAGCTTATTATTCAAGGATTACGTCTAGGGCTGCCATTTATTCTACATAAAGTATTATTTAATTCATGCATTAAAAAATGGCAGTTTTAAAAAATTGAGACTTACGAGAGAGCTGATAGTAAATTAAAGGAAATTTTTAAATCATTTAAAGGCACCATGCGATTTTTAGTACAACAGACGTTTTAATTGCCAATTTGAATAAGAGTTCATCTAAGGCAGTATTTTCCACCTTTTTAAGCACCTTTTTTAGGCCATGTCCCACCTTAACATTTCTAAACTTTTTATGCCCCCATACTTTATTTTTAACCTTTAAAAATAGATTTGTTCTTTCAAGAAATATAACTAATAAGTTTTAGTAAGAAATCATCATGAAATTGTTATCAAAACATATAATGAAAATCTGAAATCCAAATAGAAAATAATTTTTCTATATTAATTTAGTGTGATCCTTGCCTCCAATTTTGAATTGCCCCCCTTTAACTATCAAATTACCCCCATGTGCGCCAGGTGGGCGCCACATTGGGAAACACTAACCTACAGCTCACCATCTACGAAAAGTCGCAGGCTTGAAATACTTTTTGTTTCATTTCTGAAAATATGCACTATTATTTTTATCATTCATTATGCGACATTTTTACATTCCATTCTATACGAGCATAATCGTAAACTACAATGTCAAGCAACAGAATAGGACAACATATTCACCGACTTATACACGAATAAATCACAAAATATTGATAAACAAAAAATATCCTACATATAAAAAAATATATTTTCGTTCGTTGTCTTTACATAAGGTCATGTAATATTGATATTATTTTATAGCTGCCTTTTTTTACTAATTTGTGAAGTTGTAACCCTGATTAGGTTTCGTGACATATAAACGGGCTTAGGTTTTCTCACACTATTAGATAAATGCATCTAGATAAGTCTATCACCGATGACTAACTAATAATCTTTTACTTTCTAATAGTAATCTTAATAACATTAATTATCGTCCATTGCTATACATGTCATCAGAGTATTACTCGATAAACTCGACTAGTAATACCTACATAATATATATAAATAAATGAATAAAAAAGCTAAATCTTGAACTCGTTCGTGAACAAACATAAAACTAACATATTGTTAAAATATAAACATGTAATTCTTTGCATTTTCGTCCTATATCACCATTTTGATTGCTTATAACTTTGTTCAAAGTAAAGATAAGTAGGTTTGGTTTTAATAAAAAGGAGATTTGGTCTTTGAATTTTTTTATTACGTTATGATTGGGAAAAGATATCAGTTAAATGGTGACTGCGATTAAGTGTGCCACTTTCGGCTCTTTTTAAGACATTTTTCGTGACATCCTGCAATATATCAAGCTAAATTTCTTCAATTTCGTGACGAACAATGAAAACGAAAATCGTTCCAGCCGTTCGGAAGAAGTTCAGTGACATATACATATATAGAAGTTCCCAGTGGTGTCACCTGCGTAGTTCCTTTCCTGGGAGATATGGGCAAATTCGATATTTACCTAAACGAATTGTCAATCTAAACCAATGACGAATAAAAAAATTCTACAAAATCGGTCCAGCCGTTTCGGATGAGTTTAGCGACATACATATGCACATAAGAATTATATATATATAAACGTATTGCAATTTCTAGTCTGCCATACAAGATGTATATATTACTACACACTACCAAACCGTGCAAATTCATACACTTCAATATGTGATGGCGTTGTATATTTACTGTTTATTATTATAAGTTAAAAATTAATAAAAGTGCGTGCATACAAAGTACACATGTCAGCAGTGAAATATCTTTTGCAAACTAATATTTAACTCTTTTTTATATTTATACAAATCGAAAACTTTAGATTTCCGAGACTAAGAAGGAGGGAAAACTGAAGATATGTTAGGAATTCAATGAATTATCATTAAAATATTAACTGTCTAAAATCAATACAAACAATTTATTGAAATCTCAAATGACGCATTGTAAATAAAAATTGCACGCGTTTGTTGCCAATATAAGCAATTATTAATTAATTTGTGCCAAATTTAAATGTCACATGTTATTTGTAATAATTAAAACATTCAAATGAATTAGCATAAAAAACGCTGCACATCTTAGTGACGTGCACATCCGTAAAAAAATTACCCTCATGCGCCTAAATAAATTTCCCTTCAAAAAGGTGGGTTATTTTTTCTATATTGATTTAAAATGAAACCTATCCTACGTCCTTAGTTACAACTAATCCAGCATAATCGGTTGAGTAGTTTTGGAGTTCGTCGCGTTCAAGCACTGTAACTTGGTATTATTATATACATAGATTAGAATTGTAAATAATCGGAAGCGCTATCTCTACATTTACATTACTCTGTTTAACGTTTCGAAGAGCTACCATACGATGATTGTTAATTTATTCATTCGGAAATGCACAACCGCAAGTCTTTGTAAAAAGCATATCAACCGCACTCTGACCGAGCACTGACCTTGTTCCCTTAATGTACCCTAATTTCACCGCGTTTGCCTTAAACGCACGCTGCGGTTCGCACACTGGTGATTATGTCAGTGATATCTTATCTTAGAAAAAAAAATCGATATGAACTTTTTTCAAATGCTGACAGGCAAGCCGTTAAATATTTAAGGATTTACGTAAAAAATATTCCCATGAATTTGAACACATTGGGGCATATCAACATGTGTTATGCCTTATATCTTTATAAGCGGCATAATCAAAAATTAGGTTTATTTTTACAAATATACTCCTTTCCTCTATATAAACGCATGGTAAGACTGCCTCATAGATCTAGTGGTTAGCATGTACGGCCACAATCATGAGGGTTCGAGTTTCGGTTCGGGCGCATTCAAAAATCGATATTGAGATTTTCTCAATGTTTGCCCAAAGTTGGGAAGTTGGCAGTGTGCCTTGGAGAGTACGTTAAGCAGTCAGTCCTACGCCTGATCACTCTCCGGTCGTGTCCGATGTCCATCACATCAGACTATGAGAGTGCACATGTGACTTGCCAACCCACGGTGAAACAGCGTGGTGTGTTTATGCTCTAATAACCCTCTCTCCTATAGAAGTCAGGAAGAGTGTGCCCAGCAGTGGACATTAATGGATATATCTGGAACATTTGGCGACTGTTGTTCAAGTAATAAGAAGCGCAAATGGTCAATATTTTTTGCAGTTTGAATGTCCAACTGAAATCCCAAGAATAAATGCTAATACCGTAAAATATTATACCGTAACTAAGAATTGATGATAAAAGATAACGTAAGTAAGTAAGTAGCAGCCCATTAACGTTCCACTGCTGGGCACAGGCCTCCTCACCCCGAGGGTTTTTAGAGCATCGACCCACCACGCTACTCCAGTGCGGATTGGCAGGCAAAAAAAAAAGATAACGTAAATTATATGAATTATCAATATTACAATTGGATAATATTACACATATGTCATTTTTTATTGTAAAACAATGCGAAAAGTCGCAAGAAATTAACAATCAGGAAATTGCAATTTCCTGATTTGTCTTAGTCTGGATTTGCGGGAAGCATCCAGACATAGTTATTTACTATCTTGACAGTAATGACATGCCTTCAGAAAAATTTGGTACGATACCGTATCACGCTTCCATTTAAAATTTTATCATTACTTACCCTCAAGAGTGATCCTTTAATCTATAAAAAATATAGTATTTATGACTGATTGTCTTAAAATCAAGGCGTTTAACCCCAGTGGGTGTACTGGCGAAAAACCGGCTTGTCACTGTTTGCACGACTTGCCGATAAATTAATACTGTCCGAATGCTCCCGAGAGTGAGACACGCACGATTCAAGTCATCCCGCTGACGGCGTGACAACACACGAAGCACGTGAAGGCAATTTTTCATGTTCTTGCAACGTAAAACCGCTTTCATAAACGCGTAATCATTTCAATCAGCTTGGTACAATTTTATATTTAACAGCAATTCGCATTTTATATTTCTTAGTAAGAATAAATTTATTAAATGACGAATATTCTGTAATCGTAGTATATCAAAATGATTATGTAATTATTAACAATAAAATTATAATATATTGCATTTACTAAAAATATTTAATAAAGTAAGGTAAGAAGCAGTCTATTAACACTACAGCATGAGCTTATGAGAATTGCTGGGCACAGAACTATAATGAGAGGGTTCTTAGAGCATGGACCCACCACGCTGCTCCACTGCGATTTGGTACGTCACACATATTCCAGAATTGCACCATATAAACGTAGTTTTCTTCACACGTTTTTTTAAACATGAAAATGAGATCTATCTGTCCAGAATGCGAGCCCATGAGTTTTACCAAGAATCCCCAGAATTTGCCTGAAATTCTGCATTTTGGAAAAAAAACATTTCAATATTGTTCAGCCATTTAAATGTTATTTTCGATAAAGAAACATATATAAAACTTTTTGGCAGTCGTATAAAATAAAATAACATTTATATTGAATAATGTATGTTTTTCTTTAAAAGGTTTTTTTTAATTGACGGTTGACCTTACTAATCAATAAATTGATAACTTATGCACACATTACATCTATCGCTATCTTTAAATCTAAAACGAATATGATTATCACAGTATTTATATGAACTCTAAGTACTATCAAAAATTAACAAACATAGGTTCCGCATAGAATATTTTTATTATCAATAGAAATTTACCTTAAAATTTATATAAGCATAAAATAATGGGGAATTTAAATACTTTACGTAAAAGTGTTCTTTAATAAATTCACATTTTAATTTCTCAGGAAACTAAGATAACAGAGGCGTTAAATAAGCCGGCAAAATTGTAACAATAAAAACATCAAATTGTTACGAATTGACAAACTAAAGTTTGTAATAAAGTCCCGTTCAAAATGCACCTACAAAGAGATGGTCTATACAAACGGATTGAGCTGATTAGCAAAAGCGATTGAATCTTGGGCCGAAGGGCAGATAACTGATAAGCGGCGACGTCTGCGGCGCATGCGTAATTAGAGACAAACAGAAAATAATTGGCCGCAATCACGCGGTAAAACTGCTATAAGGAACGTGCTGAGGAGGCACCGGCTATGCGATTTACTAGCGCCTCGGCGGAAGCTCCCTAGGCATTTCAGCACGGGTGTTCGTTAGACAAGATACGCTATTCTGTGTTCAATAAATATAGTACCGTTATTTGTCGCCGTACAATGTCAGAGTTAATCTTATTTCAAACTTAAGTGGTAATTGATAAACTATCGATTTAAACTTGTAGTAAAAGTATGTTTATCATTACGTCACATAAACAATCCCTGTATAAATATCCTCCATATCTCCAGGTGGAGAATTGCTGGATCTTGTGGAAGTTGGACGAGGATGACAATCTTGATAGACTAATATGAACAAAATATGTTTACATTATGAAACATTTAACGGTAATAAATAGTTTTCGGTGGGGGAAAATCAATCTCATATTATATTAAGAGCGGATATGAGTCTTTCGATAATGCCACGTATAATATTAACAGATAATATAGTTTAATATGTACATGCTCACTACATATTAATTTGCGAACTAAAATACTGTACCTTGTCTATAAAATATAGGAATGGAGACAGAACTTAAAAATCAGATATTGAAAATGCTAAATAAACACACGTCTATCAGTTACTGTATAAGGGATATCGAGATGATATGGAATTTCATTAGTATTATATCGGAATCTCTCTTTGTATTAGAAAACGAATACACTACATTTGAATTAAAATTTACATAAAGTTTATCGGAGAGATAATCGATTGACAGTGGACTTGGACAAGGTATGTACCTATGACCTCCCTTTACTTTGATTTATAAGCAGAATCACTATAGAAATCAAATCTGACTAAATGTAATTTAATCACAGCCCATTACATGTTGGTAATATTTCTTATGAACTGAATTATCTTAAATAGATTAGTCAACAATTACCCACTTGTAAGGGCGTCTATACGGTGTTTGCTTAATGTTATAATTTTAGGTTAAGCAAAACGTTATTAATTTTCTATTCAAATTAACGGCATCGTAGTGAATGAGTAAGACACCACTTGAAGTAAGACAACTTAAATACAGTTGCTATATAGAAATGACGTAATATAGTAGTATAAAGAAAAAAAACATTGTTTCTTGGTATATAAACTTGTGTATTTAACGAAAAGTTATATGTGAGAAAAAATCATAAGTAGTAGAAATATAATTAAAATTTGAGAAAACACTTTGTAGGTTGTAGCCTAATTAAGAATCGCTTAGCAATCATTTCTGAACATTTTCTGTATATATTGTATTGTTTAATACTTGTAATCTATAAATACAAGAAATTGTAAAAATATAATTAACTATATTGATTTAGATGAAGTAATGTATGCATATTATTAATAATTTACGGTCCAAATTATAAAACATCACTTCAATAAAAATCGTAATATTTTAACTATTATTCGAATCCACTGAATGAATAAGATAATATTATAAGAAGGGGGGAAATAAACAAATAGTTATGCAATGTACTTTATCCAAAGCTTAACTGTATGAGTATATTTTTTGTTTAGGTTTAGGAAAAGATAAATTTGCGTCTGTTAGGATTATTGTACAGAAACTATTGAGAGTTAGTTTGTCTCTTAACAGGTTAACACATTTAAGACTGTATTACCACTAAGCATCAGATGCGAACACTGTTAAACGCTAACCTATATTCTTTATAGAATATAGGTTAGCGTTTAACTTATTTTCTAAGCCTCAATCATTCGCGAAAGTAATTTTTTTATAGTTCGCTGATGTAGACGAATAGTCACACAGCCCATCTTAAAAAAAATTAAGGATGCCGAAAAAAATCTAGAATAGTCTATATTTTTTTTGTGCTAAAATCTTATATTCAAACCACATGTCATTATGTCATTGCTAGATTTAAACAATTTGTGTAGTTTCAAAAATTTATAAGTATTTGCATTCTATGAAGGTCAGCATATATTGAAATTTTCAACAATAGTTAAGCCGATCTTAAAACAGCTCTCTTGAATATTAGCTTCGTTGAATTATGTCACTATTCTTCTAAAACATCGAGTTGTTGTTAGCAATTTCTCGATGTAGCATAAACATAAATTAAATGCTACGAGGCTCTTTCATATAATGAGGCATTATAAAGAATAACAAACTTTAACTATGGAATCAAATGACAAAGAATTTATAGTTTATATGTGTTATTTTTTATAGAAAAATATTATTTAATAATATAGCCTAGCAAACGAAATAAGTAATGATAAATGAGCAACAATCAATCAAAGATTCTTTGGGGCGTAGGTCAAACTAAACAAAGCTGACAACATAAGCATTGCGCAAACGTATTTTGCTTATCTATTTAAGAAATCTTACAGATCAGCTTAAAGTTTACATCCACGTTGTGGATAGCAGTACTGTAATCCATAATATAGTTTTATATGCTATATTTCAAAATAAACAAGAAACATAAAAACATATTCAAAATGCATTACTACGCGTACAATACAATAAAAATCTTAAATACAATAAAAAGAAACTCTTAAAGTTATAGGCACGCCATCAATAGATGGCGTTGTACAATTTCTTGCAAAAGGAATTTTTGAATAAATTCATATATAAATTACCTGTCGTGCGTATAAATAAAAACGAGTGATCGAATGATTTGAACAAGATTTTAGGAAGAGTTTGAACTAATATTAGCAATTGAATAAAAACGACGTAAGCTACACTTGCTATTAAGAATCTATTAGTCTACATATTTTTCTTCGTTTGATGTATAAGGTATTTAAGTTTTAAATGCATGTGAATTTTTGGATGTCATAATTTTTCATAATAATTAAATTCATTTTATACTGAAGCGATGATTATTAACTGGTTCGTAAATTTTATCCAGGTACCCCCACCGCTTCCGACACAGACCAATTTATCAAAATATTCTGGGGAAATACAACACCTATCCATTATTAAGTAGTACATGTGTAAATGTCGCGTAATCATGTTTTACATATAATTAATTAGGCGCTCTGATGGCGCGAATACTACATTACGTCCCTGGTTCGATCAGTGATTTGACAAATCAAAGACACACATACTTTGATTTGCCAAATCACAGATCGAATCGTGAATGGATTTGTATTTTTGACTGGCAGACTCCAGGCTCGGCAAGTGTGCTAGTACGATGTTAGAAACTGGCAAAGAGCAATAAAAATATATATTTTTTTAATGGCAATTGAATTTTAAAATATATTTGTGATGATATATCTGTGACTAAATTTAAAGAAAGCATTACGTAAGCTTTTTTGTCGAGCTGGCGTGCCCTGTGGACCAAAGTCCCAAAAATATTTAGATTAAAAGGAGGAGTATTATAATAACTGACACTACAAAAACTCAAATAAAGTATTATCTTCAAATATTTTTAATAAATAAATTTCGTCTACATTATCGTTTGTGACGCTAGTTATCGCACGCCCGTCTAAGTGGACGATTCCCTAAAATAGGCAATTCATTTATATAAAAAATATTTTATACTCCACAAAATATAATATATTCCATCTTATCACTGATGTAATGTATTATCACGACCTTGGGCTTAGTTTGAAAGCCACAATTAAAGATTAAGTCACACCACTCAGTAGCGTGGAAAGGCTCCGATTGAAACATAAATATGCAAATGAATTGACGCTTTAATAGCTGGAAATAATATTGAACACAAATTAGGTATTTGAGATTTATACTGTGAACATTTTGTAGAAATATATAAACCATACAACCGGCTCTATTTTATTTGTAAATTGTCATGTTAAATTGAATAATTGAAACATTAGCATTCTTAGTGACATTACTTTTATACTTTTTGTTTGTTCTATAGATAACTGAATACAAAGTAATAGATTGCCTTTTCTAATATGTTAAGAAACTAAGAAGGTATATTATTTGTATGTATGTTGCTTAAATTCAAAGTCCAGCTGCGCTATTAAGCACACTTAACCCGTGCTCTGTGGAATTTCTAAAATCGACATCAATATAGCGCTAGAAAATCACATACTAGCCTCAATAGATTTCGTATATCAGCATAAGCTGGCGAGAATGAATACATATGAAATTGCAACTAAAACAGGCTGTTTGTCGGCTAAGTGTATCATTATGTTTGTTATAAGTCGTTATCTCTATGATACGTGAGGTGAGTCGCAGCCCGCAGTGCTGGCTCTCACCTCTGAGACGGGGCGCCGGATTATTGACACGAAATCGATGTTTGTACACGTCCGACCTCTTCCAATAATAGGAGCTGATCAATCTGTGAGGTGGTAAATTGCTAGATATACTTGTAACAAAGAAGTTGTATATCTTTGGAACGTGTTTCTGTAAAGCAAATACTGTAATTGTCACTTTGAATGCACATAACATTTTGTACTTTTGCATCTGTAATTTACTGCCGCAATTTATGGTCGTATTACTATCAAATCGGTCTATAAATGATATTTAGGGAATTGATCTAAGCAATATATTCTGATTAAGATAAAGATCGAATTGTGCAAGCATTAAAGGAATCAGCAATTCGTCTTTCGCTTTCAAAAGCTAATGAATCAATCTAGAAGACGTAGGGTTTCCACAAACATGTCCAAGCACTCAATTCGCGGCCGGCGGCGGTGAGTGCCTTAATTGACATGTGTCAGAATGTATACGGCTGACCCACAGGTCACGTGAGAACAGAGTCTCTTGCATTCCTCCACTTTCGCCAATACACCTACAGGCCTCGGGCTAGTAGGCTATTGTAAATTAGAAACTATAACCATCAATCTACCCTAACAATAGTAAAGTGTAAGTAGGTCAGTTACCACAACCGTCAATTTCGAACAAATTAGCTAGATTTTTAACAGTTGTCTTTTGAGGTCAGATCTTTTTACTTATCTTTTATTCTAATAAATATTTCAGAATTTATATGCCAAAGGCTTGTCTATATTAATTTTATAAATATAAAATTTGTCTGTCTGTCATTCTATCCATTCCATCCATCAATCTATTTATCTAGCTATGTAATAGATGAAACATTGGAGACGGACATAAGCTACAACGGACATATGCTACTTGTCTATGTCGAATTGCCTTAAAGGAGGTGAAGTAGACGAAGCATTCTTGTATAATTTTGAATACATGCAATATTTCATATTTAAAGATTTAGAACTTTACTTTAAAAGTAAGTAGTTTTCAACTGTATTTGAAATAACCACATAAGTGACGAATTCTACCAAATTGGCAGATGTTATATTATCCTAATGGACAGTCTCCGGTTACGCTGTGAAAGCCAGTAAGACTAATAGCTTAATACGCTTCAAACAAAACAAAAATCCCAATGTAGAAGTGGCAAAATTTTATGCCAAAAATCCTATGAGCATAGGAGCTATTAAGCTCACATGAAGTCATATTGAGCTATAGCGAAGAGTGAACATCGAATGGTCGCTGTCAATTATAAGTTCTCATTGAATAGGGATATTAAGACTATGTTATGTATTACCGTGATAATTCCTCGTTTAACGAATGTGTGTAACGCTTCGATCAGAATTTAAATTTAAAGATTATATCACAGGCACTTTTAAATAGCAACTATATGAGATAAATTCATTTTCTTTGTATCAGGGAGAAGATGATTTTATTTTCGAAGCAAGCAAATCTCTTACTTTGAAAATTAATTTTTTTACTAATAAATGTTTTATTTGAAGTCATATTACACACAGTATATTTAAGGTATGGATAAGAACTACTAAGAAATTACACGTAATGGCGCCTACCTGAGATTAGAAGTTGCGACAGATTACCTACAGACGTCAGTATTACAATCATTACTCGTGTCCGTAAACATATCGAGTTTTTGCCTAAAAGTCTAATTTACACGTGGTCGTTAACCTAAAACAATAATTTTATATTTTAGGTAAAACACTATATATTTAACCGGGCTTTATATCGACACCCAGCATGTTTCCCCTGCGGCTGCAAGCGGCATTCTTGCAAATTCCTGAACGATGCTGAACTTTGATCTTATTGTCAATGCGAGCCCATTTGTGCGTCTCTCCTAACATTGTAACGATCAGAAGGGACCTGTAGCGATAACTACATAGTTAGGTTTGGATCTAAACATAGGTATATTTGTTACATATACACATATTTATTTCAATGCGGCATTTAAGTTGGCAACCGCCACATTATTTCAGACCTTGATTGAATTATTGCAATTTAATTTTCCCATTAACTGTTACTTTTATTCATGCAACAAAATTTTGTTGTTGTAAAGAAATCTTTTAGAGATTAGAAATATTTAAAATTGAAAAGGGTTTTCAAATAAAAAGACTGCAATATTTACATACATTTTGGCGATTTTCATTTTTTTTTTATAGCCTTGGCAGGCAAACGAGCTAGCGGGTCACCTGATGTTAAGTGATTACCGCTGCCCATGGACACCTGCAGCACCAAAGGAACCACCGATGCGTTGCCGACCTAAAAATTTTTCATAAATTTCGAAAAAATATTTTGCGCATATAATATTTTTATTGGCTGACTTATTCTACTCGTGTAACACACTCTACTTATCCCCATGGGTACTGAAAAGTGTTTAAAAAGTTGGGACAAATGGGTTTTCGCAAACATGTTCTCTTGTTTTATTTCGATGTATACAAGGTGTTAGAAGACCGCTCCCGAAAACGAAGACAGACAATAGCACCAATGACAACTTTGATGATGAGACGGAAAAAAAATCGATACTGGTTAAAAAAATTATATTTTTAAAACGTGTTATTAGCATTATTTACTCTCCATCATATTAGTACTGCTAAATTAAACGAGTTTCATAAAAATACACTAAATGCACTAAAAATACCAACGAAACAAAAATAGCTGACGCTCGGGTCAACGTACGCACGGGCGTGGTCATCTGTCTTTGTTTTCGGAAGCGGTCTCCTAATACCTTTTATATACTTAATGTAAACCATGATATATGAATAAAGATCTTTTTATTATTAATACAATTTAAAGATTTTAAAAATAAAAAATATTTTATCGATTTACATAATATCCATTCTTAAAATATACTGTTTTGTCAAAACTCTAGTAGGAGTTCCTCAAACCAGGAAACTGGTAGAAACATTATAAAATTGCTGACTAAATACAGTCAAGTTTCTCTATCACTGTCTTATAATGTTTATACATTATAAAATTAGTGTAATGCAAATATACAGAAATAGTGTAATGCAAAATAACTAATAGGGATTGTCGGGAAAAAAACGAATTTCCCATCAATAGAGAAACATTAAATAGTTCAACTTTTTCACAGAGCTCGAATTTGAGAAATTAAGAATTTGAAAAATATTCCTTCGTCTTCGATTACTTGTCGAAGAAACGGTAAGCTAAGCTTTAACAGTTAAACTTCAAGCAATAACAATTGATAGATAATTACGACACTAAAAGCATTGTCTGAGAAGTCCGTTAAAGTGAAATAGTCTCCAATAAATACTTTTAAGGTAGTCATTTTCTCTTAACGGTCTAAGGAAACAATGAAGAGAAAAATAAACAGTACACTACTGAAGTTAACATTATTCGTATATAAGATATATTGCATATTTTTACTTTGACAGTTTTTAAACTGTCACATTATTATACTGTAAATAGTGATTATAGTTAAAAGTATTTTCTCAAGACAATAGGTATATTACATCAAATGAACAATTTTAAAATATTAGACAATTATTTATTACACTTTAAATTAAAGTTATATATACTCAAGTCGTATCTGTAGTACTGTGTATATATTATTTTTTGTAATCTTAATTTATTTTCTCTTAATACAGTAATCTTTATTTTAACATATTTTTTAATAAGTTATTCTGGCTTTAGGAATTCTCCTCTTTAATATTTTTCTAGATATATATTCTTTAGCAGCATATTTTACTTTTAGGAACTTCATATATAATTCAACTGTTTATTAATAAAGTACTTTAAGATTTTACTATTTCTATGCATTAAATTAAAAAAAAATCATACCCATGCTATGCTAATTTCGATGATATATTAAGTAAGCTATGTTCGATTACAGACATGAAGTCGTGCCAATTCAAAAATCAATATTGAGGTTTCTATTCAAATTCTATTATTCGCAATATATACCCGAAGTTGGGAAATTGGTGGTGTGCACCACCCCCGTGCCTCGGAGAGCACGTGAAGCCATCGGTCCTGCTCCTGATCTCTCTCCGGTCGTGTCGGATTTCCGGCACTATGAAGGAACAGAAAGTGCAGTTGTATACTATGTCTCCTAATCGGCAGTGGAGCAATGTGGGTCTAAAAACCGCCTATCATATGAGAGAGGATGCCTGTGCCCGGCAGTGGGACGTAAATGGGCTGCTACTTACCTTTTTATGCTATGCTAAAATGATTAGACATATAGATTTTACAGCCCCTCTTGGACAGGCAAGTTATAATAGCTTATATATTTAACTGTGATTATCATATGTTACTGTAATTTTCGAAGTAGGAAAATATCGTGAAGCAACCGTCATATTACTAATATTTTAAGCAATTTCGGGTATGTGTAACCTGCCAGCCCACAATTTAGAGGAGTTGTAGGTATGATCTTTGCTGTATAATAATAGGCCGTTACTTATAGTCTTCGTAACATTGAAGCAGCTACTTCACCTGCATCGAAGTTAAAGATAAGCGCAGTAATGTAAAATAATAAATAAAATAAATTAGTCACGCAATCACTGTAACAATAGTAAGATACAAATTCAATTCATTGTAGCTCGAGGCAGACGATACGTTGACGCAACACAAAACAATGGAGTTTCGGTTCACCGACCTTTCGGGATCTGTGACAACGCCGCGAAAATATGGGCACAGCATAGCTTAGATAGGACCTTGTGTGCTTAGGCTGACTCTACACTATATTTTATTCTATACCAGTAAATAGGTCACAGTTAAGCGACAAGCATTTTTAAAGGTGAAGAATTCCAACGATGAACATCGAAAACTGCCTGACTGCGGTGCCTCGTTAAGGCGTACCATACTGTGGCAAAATGCTCGGCGTGGGTATCACAGCAGCATCTGGTGACGTCGAATGGCGGAGACCTCCAACTGCACGTGCAATGGTCGCCAGCGACGCAGGATGGAGGTCCATAGCCTCCTTTTGCGAGAACGGTTGTTCCTGATAACCCTGCTATCCGTCGCCGAAGGTTCGGCGGCATAAGGTGCGGATTTGCGCGCCTCGTCCCACAGTTTTAAATCTTGATACAGCTTCATCCGGGACACCATATTAGATTACGCAAGCGCGCTTTAGGATGACGTGAGACCGCTGGGTTTTAGTGGGTATTCTGTTTTTTCAGTGCATCTCACACTCCCGACTCTTTGGCGGGGGTCTTTTAAAGTATATCCCGTCTAA
This sequence comes from Elymnias hypermnestra, assembly GCA_015832385.1. Lineage (NCBI taxonomy): Eukaryota > Metazoa > Arthropoda > Insecta > Lepidoptera > Nymphalidae > Elymnias > Elymnias hypermnestra. The sequence goes on from JACTOM010000070.1 coordinate 2,150,950, forward strand.
ACAAAATAGTCTCATGAATAAAGACTTCTACATTGCCTGTCCTTGCCTCGAGTTCTTGGAAAGATACCCTGTCCTTGATTCCCTCTTGGCTAAGAGGCCAGGTTAAGTGGAATTATAATCATTTAAACCCTTTTTATGGTCCGCTTCTACTATCTCCGTGGGAATTCTTCCCGAGTGCCGTCCTTGTGCGGTGTTATTACCTCTTATGGTTTGTACACAGAATTGTACTCTCTTTAGTAGTAGTAGTCTAAACTCAGACATATCAAATTTCCAAGATTCGCCTTATCGCAGATTGAAACCGGAGCCGCTGTTAATAAAGCAATTATTTGCACCACAGCGTTCTCGGGTTAATCTCAACTAGAATTGAGGATTATGAACCTCGGGACATTTGCTCACCCACGTCGGATAATAATGACAGTAAAAGTTCACGAGGCAAGGAACGCTCATTGTTTGCCACTCTAAGCCAACCACTATGGCTGGCAATGTTAGGGCGCCTCTGGTACCCTGAGCAGAAGGTGTACCAGGCAAGCTCTCATTCTATCTGTGATTAGAATGGGGCTCTAAGCGGCTGCTCGTTCATAGGAGAGGGTTTTAAAACAAAGATCGACCGCACTTATACAAAGCTTGTTAGCTGCATCGAAATATTCTAGACAATTAGGTTCATATATTACGGAAAATTAAATGGGGCCTTATTTAAAGTTAAATAAGTTATTTTAGTTACAAAATATTATGTTAGAAGTTCAACAATACATGATGACGAGATGAATATTGCTCCGCTCGTGGTATGATACGCCCCATTCAATTAGGCATTGTGTTGAATTTGAAATTAGATTCTAAGTATAGGACAGTTATTGCCTGTTGAGTAATTGAAATGACGTTCTTTATGAGTCACAGATTATAACGTTTGAAACGTAAGGAGAAACGTCATTGGCGACTAACTCCTTTTGCATAATGCCGTACAAATCATGGTATATACCCATGGTATTTCTCCTTGGCGATCAATTCGTCTTTATATCTTTTTTATTTTCATTTAACGTTATATATTAGTTACCAAAAAAAATCCTTTTTTCGTACTACAAAATGCAATCATTTATATGCTTGTATAATTTTTATACCAATTACATTGAAAGTTACAAATTAGGCTAGAATACAACTACTTTTGACGTAAAATATCGCTGAAATATTTTACGCTTTTTAAGCTTATAGATATATTGCAAAATTTTGAAAATATAAATTAGCTCTTGTATTATTTCACGTATACAAGTGTTATTTTTTTATAAAAGTTGTTCGCAATCAGGTTTTATTACTAGCATTATATTTTATTTTTACTAGATATGACTTTATGTTTATACTGTAGATAGAAATTGTTAAAACGATTTCACAAAATGTTGTTACGGCTTTGGCGCGAGACTGCCTTCGGCGAGAGGATAATGCCAGCCCTCTAACTTATACCAAAGTAAAGTGGCCCTACTTAATATTAAATTTAGATCGAATGAAGTCTTATTCAAAAACAAATTATCTAAATCGACATATTATACATAAAACTCACGCCCTGCTGTCAGGTAATATTCCGATATCTCACATGAAAGCATTAAAAGATAAAAAAAAGTAAGTTGCAGCCTATTAACGTCTGGGCCTCTTCACTTATAGTTGAGATAGTTTTGAATCGTAGACCCACCACGCAGCTACACTGCGGGTTAGCAGGCTACACATACCCCCCTCAGCGTCATCTCCTGGTGGCGTTGATCGGCGGCGACCTCTCGGTCGGGAGCATTGTAGGCGCGATGCTCTCCAGTGAGAGATGGTGGTGATGGTGGGCGGAAGTGGCCTTCTTTTTTTGTTCTTCTTTCTCTTTTTTTTTTTGGCCGAGACGGTAGTCTCGCTGAAGGAAGCCCACGAGAGAGAGAGAGAGCAGTGGATAATCCCCCTCATCGCCGAAGGTGGCGGAATATAAGGCAGCGCCTCCTCCCGTCTCCGTGAATCCTTCGTCGGACTCATCCGGGCCACCGGGGCAGAATGCGAAAGCTGAACACCTGATGCCTCACTAATGGATGAAGAGTCATCGGTCAGGGTTAGTGCGTAAATAGCATTTCCCAGCGACAAAAAAAGAAGGCTACACATACCCTAGAAGTACTTTCGGAATAAAAGTCACATGGTTCTTTCGGCGCATGAGGATATAATTTTTACGGATGAAACACGTGATTGGCGTCACGAAGATGTGCAGCGTTTTTATGCTAACTCGGTTGAAGGTCAGGTAGTTTTTATATTTACAAATAACATGTGGCATTATAATTTGCCACTCGTCATTTAATAATTTAACATACTATTTTTCATAAAATAAAAATATTTCATAAATTCTAAACTTTAATAAATTTTAAATTCAAAATCAAATTTCATTTACAATTTTTAATATTGGCAAAAACCATGAGGTATTTTTATTTACAATTCGTTATTTGAGATTTCGATAAATTATTTTGCATTGCAGATCGCAATGAGAAAAATTGTAGTGCGAGAGTCGGAAAAACTTTAATGTAAATATCTTTAAAATAGTTTAAAAATGAAATTTATAATTTGTATCAATTTTCGATATTTTTAATATTTTAATGACAATTTAACTCATTAAATTCCTAACATATCTTCCTTTTTTCCTCCTTTTAAGTCTCGAAAATCTAAAGTTTTAGATTTGTATACATATAAAGAAAACTTAAACATTACTTTGCCAAAGAAGTTTCACTTCTGACATGTATACTTTGCACGCACGCACTGTTAGTTTTTCTTGACGGAAAATTACAATGAGGGATTGCAAAGAAAAATCAAGCACGCATGTTTTTTTTTCATATATAGAGGATCAACATTACGTTAATATAAAAACTTAATTGAGAATATGACTGTCGGTAAGCTGCTTGAAGTTGTCTGTTGACTTAATTTGGTATATAGGCCGACACTATGTTTTATGATGCGAGGCCACCATATTCTATGTCACATTCTTAACCAAATCGCCAGTCTATCGGTTCTTCAAAGCTTTCTTTCTTTCTTTTCTTCAAACTTTCTTTCATTCATTGCCACTTGAGCTTCACAATTCCTTGAATAATGTTGATGTTACCTTGGTCCTCCTATGGAACTCCCGTAGGGGTAATTCGTAAATTGCATAATATTTCTCGAAGATATAAACTTTATAATAAACTTTTATAGGACGTTAAGTTTTTATAAATAATAAAGGTTTGTAAAATAAGAAGTAATTAAATTTTGGCTTACAAAGTATTACGTAACAATGACTTTTATCCCCCTTTTATTCAAGAAAAGGGCATGTAGAAACCCATACGTAATTAATGAATGGCTCCATACCTGATTTGATCACGTTCGGACAAACATCGAGCATAGCCTTAGTACTCGTGACTCCGAGCTTTCTTATGAAGCTCATACTTACAGCTACATTTTGGAAACACGGATTGTCACACACACTGTTCGAAGACTTCTGTTTTTAGTTACTGAGTTTCTAAACATATTAGTTTATTGCATTAGTCGAAAGATTTACTGTCGATGTGTTATTTAAATTTTTATTTTTATTTTGGGACGGATTCTACAAATATACATGTTGTTGTACATGGTATAATTTCAGAGTAGCTGGAAAAGGTTGATAGTACGTAAAACGGCGATTCTGATTTAGCCACACTACCAAATAAACTTTACCATGACCGAAGGTCCGGCCGGCCGTTTCAAAGAAATAAAGAGGCAGGTACATTTGTTAACTACCTGATTTGATATTGGTAAAGTGCAAATAATCACTTGGGCTTAAGAATGTATGGCACTATTTTGTATAAATAATTACAAAAAGAAAACACAACTGCAGTAGAATATTGTAAATTAGAGAAATACTCCTGATAATATGCTTTTGAAAGCTGCAAGGCTGGATTCTAATGGACTGCCTAAAAATAAAATCACTGACGAGACTGTGATATGCTAAATACAATTAGAATATGATGCTAATGATCAAATCGCAGAGAGAAACCTCTTATGTTATATAAATATAATAGTATTCTAATTAACATAATGTGTGATGGTAAATTGTTTTAGTTTTATATATTGAACATAAAAATAAATGTTTGTGTCAACGATGCTTTATACGCAAATCATACTGTTAGAGTCTCGGACGGCACGAGATGCCTTCTGGCGAAAGGATAATACCAGCCCACCCTCAATAAAAGTCATACGACCTCTTTGTTGTACTACGAGACGACGTCTTATTTAGAAGTCTTAGTTAGATTGCTGTCTTTTATATTCTTTTAATATATCCACAATTGTAACAAATAAAACCGATTACTAACACAAAATATGTTAAAAAATGAAGTATCTAAACTTATAATGCATAGGAAATAAGACATATTGCGATTTTCGAACCGTTAATAATATGAGAATATACCACTGTAGTCGAAGTCAATTAAGTACACATTATTATAGATAATTCAAGAACTGTCGGTCAGATCTTAATCCAATTTAAATGGGACTACATGAGAGACACCACATATGCTACCAAATAAAATAGAATCCTCAAAATCGGCTTATCCAGAGAAAAATATAAGGATAAACACATAAAAAGTACAGGCAAATTGAGCATATTTCTATACATAATGTCGTGTTCATTTCCGTTTTCAGATGATTGATTTTTGTTTCCTGTCGTTTAATATTTTTTAAGTGATTTTCGTTGCCAATAACCATTTGCTAATCTAGTGAAACTACCAATACGTTGCCGGAGCTTTCAGTTCACTTGTTAAACATTGATATTCTGTAAGTATGTGATACTTTTCCGTACAAGACTGTCCAATTATGAGTAATGACTAACTATGGGTCGGCCAATGCAAATAGCTATAGGTAAATGTATCAGTAGAACTCCTAAGCCATCACCTCTCTAAGCAGCCTAAGATTTAAAAATCATGCTATATCTATCAAATTTTAATGAGTAATCACACAATTATAATATATTTTTCATAAGGAGATCAAGGCCCATAGACAAGATAACTTTCGAAGATTACTTACGCTTAAAAATGTATGGGAATGACATTTTTAGATATGTTTCGATATGAAACATCATTCCCATACAATTTTTAAGCGTTAGCAATCATCGAAAGTGACGTTGTCTAAGGTCCCAATGTACAAAATAGTCGATATGTTTTAAAACTTTTATTCAAATCGGAAAAAATTACACTGACACTGGGATAACATACATATTCGTTGTTTTAAACACTTTTTTTAAATTGTCAAACGCTTATATTATTAAATTAGCAATTTTAAATTGTGCCACTATTCTTTGAAAACAGGGAAATGTTACAGATATCACAGGTCATACTCATTTAAAAAAAAATATTATATTATTACCATTCCCTGTTGGTGTAAATTGTTTTACAATCGAAAAATAGATTGGACTTATTTCTAAGAAATCATAAGCTAAATATCATATTTCGAAACATCCATCAAAACACTGTAATAGAAAGAAGGTTGGTATCCATTTAATCATTTTCAATTTAAGCTACAATTACCTTAGATGTATATAGAACGTAAATCTAATCTATTTGTTTCACAAGACCATTGTTCGAGGATGTTGGCATACAATAGAACACCAAGAGCGAACCTGTCAATGGAAGTAGGACGCACGAGGAGCGTCGCGAGGCTACGGTGGTGAAATGTGGTGGGCGGTACTGCGCACGCCGCCCCGCCCAGCCCTTTCACCGCCCCGCCCCCTCCCTCCACCCTTAGCAACCTTCCAACACGGCAAACCTTGCGTAACCCTCTATATATTCCCCAGAATAGATACGCGCCCGAGGCCCCATTCAAGCAATCTCTTACAAAATATTCAAGCGCACAACTACGTAGCCATACTTAGCACACTAGGTGTTTCCAGCCCCGGTTGTTCTATTGCAATCGTGGATTAGCAAACGAACGATTAAAACTTCACGATTACTGTATAAATTATTTCTACAACTTTGAACTTAGCAAGAGAGCTCTTTTAATTACGTTTCGATAGCAAAGTCGTGATATTCCTGCTCATAATAAGTAAACTTTTATTAAGTGTGCCGTAATGAATTAGTATTACTTAGAAATGTTCTTTATTTAACGATCCGTTACACCGTGTTTACAACAAAGGTTTAGGTGCCATAATGAATACAAAATTACGCAATAGTAGTTTTAAACAGCATAATTTGAGATTATAATTTAGCAAACTGCAATATTGTAACTTAAAACCATTTTTCATAACTGAAATGTAAACATCATAATTCATGCGAACATACAGTAAATTAGTTATAAACGCACACCTTACTATAAATCAGTATTAAGTCAAACGTTAGTCAAACCGGCTTACCATAATTACGGAGGTAGTAGAGTGGTTGTAATTAGACGCGATCAGCACAATAACTATCGGTTTTATGTTTATTGTTTAATGCTCCAAACTCAGCAACAGATGAAAGGTTAAAAAGCTCAAATAAGCGTGCATTAGGAAAGAGGTGGCCTGGGGTCGCGGCTAGAATGCAAACTGCCGCCCATACATTAAATCTGCTGCATTGGAATTGCAAAGTCGTGATTTGTCAAAGCATAATCTAAAGAACCGCAATATTCGCACATCGTAATTATTATCACGTAAAATGGCACCAAAATCTTCAATAAAATCTCACGGCTTAGGTATACTCGTATATGCTAATAGACTTCCATTACCAATATAATACCATACGTCAAAGAGCTTCCTGTCATTTTAAAATGTAAAGACACTGAAGGCACAATCGTGAATGTAGAATTTCATATTGTAGGGAACTACAACCTACGAATACGTTTCATAAATTTGCCGTTTTCTGTTTATTTCACTGGTGTCTTAAATGGAACCATTCCTTTTATTGATTTATTTCTTTTTAGCAGTACAATGAAATGATAAAAATTTTAGTACGTAATTATTTTCACATTATCACTTATTCCTTTCCACCAACCCGTTTCTATTTTCTCAGGTTATTTATTTTTTAGAAATTGTACGTATTTTAGAATATGTCTAAATAATAAAGCTTACTAAGTAAATTGGGACATTTATACACTTTTCATTCATTTCGAATAACGTAAATTCCACTTCATTCCAATAAAGTAATTAGCGTACATGATATTGTAATTTTAATGAATAATACATAAAAGGTGCTTTCAATATATAAGAATTACTATGTTGTCGTGCCTGGATAACATATATAGATGTTAAAGATAAAATAGGCATGTCTAAAGAAATTTTAACAAATCTAATATTCAAATTCAAAAATTATTTATTAAGTAGGCTTTTACAGGACTTTTGAATCGCCAAATATATCTTTTTCTATATATTATTTCAAACTACGCCTGATGATGATAATAAAGAACTACTTAGAATTTAATGCTACGATAATCGAAATAAGTTATAGCACAAGAATGGAAATTTCGTGGTCGCTGTATAATGTTGTTGTTTCTAATCAGTGAACTCGGACCCATTTTTCTCATATGGAAAATAAAGGTAGAATAGTATAAAATATTGATCCATTTTTATATCTCTGCTTTAGATGAATAATTGCACAATCCAAAACTTTCTTAATATTAATTAAGGATACAGCTGCATCCAGAGTAATTTTCTTTCATTAAAAACTCATCGTTAAATCGTCGGCTACTACCCAACGTCGGCGGACCAGTATCGCCCTGCAGAAGACTATGTGCTCGAATAAATCGCCAGCATGGCGCTGTATGGTGCACCCGTATGGATTCATTCTCTAAGCGCTCAGAATAAAACAGAGAGTAATAGCGATTAGAGCAATACGGGGGTACCGTACAGTATCGTGGACGGCAGCAAATCTGAATTGAAGGCGAAAGTTCTCGCAGCTTCTTACCAGTGCAAAGTAGCTGCAAGGGCGAGAAGCAAAACATCTAAGGCCGACAAGGTTAGGAGGGTCAAGGTTATTGCTGACAGAGCCTTGATCCAAGTATGGAAAGAGGTCCTCAAGTCCGCAGCAGCCGGTGGGGCCATAATAGCGGCACTCCGCCCTCACTTGGAGCAATGGCTGGGTAGTAGACAAGGAATACTTTCCTACCGTTTGGTGCAGGTGCTAACTGGTCAAGAATACATTGAAAAATACCTGCACCAAATCGTTGGCTGTGAGCCGTCGGCCACTTACCACGAGTGTGGTGCTTTTGTGGGCACAGCGCACGACACGGTGGCTGAATGTCCTGCTTGGGAACCTCAGCCTCATCTTCTAACATCACAGATTGGTGCAGACCTCTTGCTGGCAAGTATTATAGGTGCAATGCTTGTCAACGAGCGAAACTATCATGTCGCTAAAGGAGCAACTATCATGTCGCGTACAGCAAAGAGAGAGGGCGAATGCAGCTGAAGCACATTACCCCGGACGGAGGGGAATAGGAAACAGGAGACAGAGGTCTATCCAACTCCTCCCTCTGTAGCCCACTTTTGAGCCGGCTTCATTCGGAGGGGCCAGAGTGGAATGCCACAACGAACTTCTGGTCCTTCCATTCCCAAATGACGAGGTCTACGCTGGATTTCAGAGGGTATTCTGCTACCACCGGCGATTCCCACACTCCCGTCAGTCTCACAGGCGGGGTGTGTAAATGCATTGCCCAGCGACAAAGAAAAACGTCAAATCGTAAAAATGGAGCTTTGGCTCTCTAAAATCTCAGTATTTCATTGTTAGAAAACCTTTTGTTGAATTTTCAAACGGCTCGCCTGTAAAATTAGCTTTTTTTAAAATGTGACCATCGGATATGCTAAATTTGTAAACTACAGTTAGTTGGTTACGAAAAACTTCTAGTCACGTCAGTTCTTCCTTGTGTACAAATTATTGGTGGAATACCAATCATGATTTCTTAAGAAAATTGAAAATTGTACGGCCGTGTTATTACCTATAACGTTAAGCATTAATGACAGTGCAACGGCTACAAGCCAAGTAATAAGTATGGCAAAATTATTATGAAATATATAACAAGTTAACTTTATCTCTTTAGACCTATGCTTATTTCGTTGAATATGTATACAGCTAAAAAACAGTATACTATTATTCTGTATATATGATTTTGATTGAAGTTTTATTATTGTATTGTCAAAATTATAAAAACTATAGTAGAATTTGGCAGTGTGTATGGCACGTTTCCTCCAGCTTTGAGTGTATTTTTATGTTATTGTTGTTGGGTGAATGTAAAATTCAATCAACGATTATAATTTATACAATAATGATGAATAAATTTTTAACGTTATGATTAAACGAATATATCCTTCATGTTTTAATTCTGATTTTCTTTGTCTCCTAGATTACTACTACTATTTAGATATGTAAGTGAACAACGATCTCTCAGTCACTCATCACGAGATTTCTAAAATATTGGCTCGATTGGTAGATTTTCTGTCGCCGAAAATACAGATTTCACCTTGTGTATGGACAGATATTTTTCAAAATATTTAGCTTTAATAATACTGTTTTCTGTTAATTGTTTCAATCTGTATCTATAATTTTTTGTATGAAATAAATGTTATTTATATTATTATTATTTGAATTTCAACAAACATATTCCTTTCGCAACGTAAACGGTTACTAAGAGTGGATTTTCCAAACATTTTGATGGAATCCATAATTACGCGGGTGAAACCATAGGAAGAAATACATAATGTATATGTATATACAATACCAGCTGAACTCGCGACTTCGTCTGCGTGGAGTGGTTTTAGGTAGAATTTTCATTAATTTATCCGTTCTTAGCTGACCTCTACTCGGCAAAAGGAATATTCCTACCAAATTTCGAGTCTCTAAGCCTGATGGTTCTAGAGATATCGTGATGCGTCAATAGATACCAGGATATCTCTTATATATATATAGATAAGCGAAAAACGACATCACATTTACTCATGACGAGACCTCCAAACGTCCCATATTCCCACGAAATCGGGAACCACCAGAATGACAACACGAAGAACAGTTTGTTATATATATTAACAACATTTCAGCCTCAGGACCTATTGAGCATTGGCGCTTGGCACGTGTCAAATATCAACGCTTTGTTTATCTATAATGAAGTAATTTTCCACCCTAATCAATGGCTACTCTATATTTAAACTCATATTTAATGGCTGTGCGTTAAACTACGTTAGGTATCTGTATTAATCAATCTCTTAATTACATGTATAATTTATGTGTGGGTGAGTTTAATGCGAACGGGACCGCGTAATGCATATCTAATAAATTAATTTGACGTATGCTCTTGGTTTATCTTGATCAGATACTCAATTAAGATACATCATTTCGCTGTTCAGTGTTCACTTAAAGTCGTTTCGTGAGCTTTACACCAATATTTCTTACAGCCTGGCCGAAGAACGGTAAAATATTGTGTTATTTTTGGCTACAGATTTTTTGCGGCAAGTACCTTTACTTACCGTCTTACTAAATTTAAGCTCAATTAAAAATATGTTTATGTATATGTTAGCTGACTCGTACAAGTTAGATGTGGGTTTTGAAACATACTTGACAATAGGACACACACTTAACTATCTCTTTGTTTAAATAAAATGCTTTATAAATTAAAATGAAAACTATCCTTGATAAATGTCCTACGTCTGAATTTATCAAGCAAAATTTTAAAAAATATCAAATCGGTTGACTATTTATTACAATCAGCACAAAAAATTCGTAATTATTTGCACTCGTTAATATATGTTTGTTGATAATAATGTGTAACGTACCTTAATTATTTATAAAATAAGAAAGAAATTATGTTTTCTCAGCTTCCTTAACTAATCGAAATTATTGCAAAATATAACCAGAATGAATTTTAATGGTTTGAGATTTTAGCCTCTATGACTCCAATCTCTGTACATCTCGTTCGGTAAATTTGAGTTTTAAGAATTTTTCCAATACCGAGGAGAAAATACTTTATAATTTTCTTAAAAAAAATTAAACACAAAATCTATATTTGAAAAAAAAAACATAAAAATGTTTATTTTAATCTGAATAACAAATTAAAAACAATAATATCATGGTGTAACAAAATGTTATGGCTAAAACAACAAAGCTAGGCACGCCATAATAATGTAAATTAATTCGTGCCAAAGTCCTCCGGCGACAGCTGCTCTCCTTTAGATACAGATACAATTTAAAACCATTTATAGCTTTCCTATGGGAAGATAAATATTTCTTAGGCGAAGATGTCGTTTCTGTTTTGTCGCTGTTCGTAATCCAGACTATCGATATCTCTAAATTATTTCCCTAAGCCTTCGCGATGTAACACTACGAAGACTTCTGATAACACTTTGATTTATTCTATGGAATATTTAATGACACTAGACAATTGCAAAATTTATAAGGCACACCATTTCGCACAATACATTACAAATAAATTTACAGTTAGGATCATGTTTTCCATATTCCCAACGACTTACAATGAGGACTGGCGTTGTCGAGCACTTGTGTATTCCACGTGGGGAATATTATTGAAGTGCTTTGAGATTGGTCTGAAATAGCATAATTGTGTGCTATTACGGCTCCTTAAAGGGTTGCTCTCGAATTATTCAATTTTATGCCGCTGTATAAACTTTCCCAGACTACTATCGCTTGATATCTTAATACCAAATATCTGTGCCTTAAATTATACAAAATTATTTATGAGACTATGATTTTCATTTATTTCAATACAAAGGCAACAAACTAGTTTCGTTAAATATGGATTTTGCAGCGTCATTATAACCGTGTTTTTATTTGGTTTTAAATAAAATAAGGAAAGGTTAAAAAAAAAGTATACACTACACTAGTTTTTTTTTTTTCAAGTTTCAGTAAGTCAGCGAGCGATGGATATTAAAAATTGTTTTTCGGTCTTTAAATATAAATAAAGAGGCGCTTTGCTATATAAAAATGGATTCAAACATTTCGTACGTCCGAAGTTAGCACAAAATAATATTTCTTTATTATAAACACGAGGTGCATTTTATCGGACGGCGTGTTTTATTTATAAATAATAATAATAATTTTTATTTCAGGCCCTCAATGTGCCCATACAGTTTTACAATAGTATAAATATAAAAATACACAAATACGAAGCTACAAAGAATACGAAAGATATTGTTTTTAATACAACCTTAATCTATGTTAGTATGTCTTATGTACTAGAACTTACACTACAAGCCCGGTATGTATACCGTTCCTGTGTCTCCAGAGAGGGCTATTCCACTTATTGGCCCTCGTGCCGAGGAGGATGTTGGTGCTATCACCATACTCATATCTCCATACTCATCATCCACGCAGCATGTTTGCGGATGATAGCATAGAAATCATCCACCCGCGCAACCGCAAACATTGCTGACTCACAACAGTTCCTCGGCATCCCCAACACCGCCCTCAGCACGTTGTTGTACTGAAATCTCAAGGCCCCATAGGTCCCCTGCGTATAACTGGCCCAAAGACTGCACGTGTAAAAAGACTGGCAATAGGCTCGTTGTAACGCGAGCTTTACTTGCTTCGTACAACACTCAAACCTATGCGTCTTTATTGCCTCGAACCGATAATGCCCTTTTTTTATCGCAGGGAAATGCACACCCCGGAAGAATAAGAATTCTTCCAACCGGGAGTGTGGGACTCGCTGAAACCAGAATACCCACTAAAACCCAGCGCATCCCTCGTCATTCTTGGATAAACCGAACGATAATGCCCTGCGCTCACGTTCCAAGTCACTGTCATCACCCAGACGTTCCGTTACAAAATGCCCGAGATACCTGAACTCAACCACCCTCTTCAGGAGCTTTCCACCAAGTTGAATTTGTGGATCAAACTTAAACGGTTTGTTCTTACCCCTGAAGATAAGATATTCACTATTTCTGGGGTTGTAGCTGAGTTCATTCACCTGTGCATACTCTTCACAGATTTTAATCAACCTCCTAATACCACCGATCGAGGGACTCAACAAAACCATATCATCCACATAACTGATATTATTCATAGCGATTCCATCTACTGAACATCCGACCCCAGCCTTGCTGAGCCTCCCGATCAGCTCGTCTATGTAAAGGTTCATAAGCCCGGGTGACATCAGCCCGCCTTGTCTGACTTCACACTCCAATCTATACGATTTGCTTAGTGAGTTACCCCACCTCACCACGTTTGATTGCTGACCATACCAGTATTCAACAAAGGAAATCAGTTCCGATCTTATACTGAATTCTCTCCTTAGCTTTTGCCCCAAGATTTTATAAGATACTGAGTCAAAAGTCTTGGACAGGTCCAGAAAGCATGCGTATAACGTCTGCGTATGCGTCTTTCTGTCTAAATAATACCGCACGGTTTCTTTGAGGCACAATATTGCACTTTCTGTGGACAGTTCCTACTCAAACCCGAATTGAGTATCCTATAATTGCACTGTCCCATTCAGGTAGGTATTAATCTGACCGTCCAGCATCTTGGCTAATGATATTGGCCTATAATTGGTTTTATCCGCTGCATCCCCTGTCCGATTTTTGAGGATTGGTACTACCACTGTCTTCATCACTGAGTCTGGTAGGCAATTATGAGCAATGCAGGAATTATAGAGTAATTAGGGCACTCAGGAAAGGTGCGCAACACCGTACCGCAGATGCTCGACACTAAGGCCGTCATGACCCGGCGATTTCCCACGCTTCATATATTTTATCGCTGATTCGATTGCCTTTAGGAAAAACCCATGGGACCCTCGCCCGTGTTCATACATTCCCAAGACCTTCATCACCTGTCGCACATTTAATTTTAAGTGGGTGAGCCTGAAACTGTATCTTAAACATATTTGATATGTTATACGAACCCCTGATCCCTCCGACTTCGGCTGTATACGTGTATATGTAAAAATATGTATATAAAGTATGCAAAACTTCTAATACACATTTGTAAATTACCTATTGTCTTACTACGAATACATACAGTTCAAATGAAATCAATCACTACAACGAAATAACGATTATTTAGTTCATTGGAAGCGTGAGAGCAAACTACCTCGGACCCTTTGTATCGAAATTACAACAAGCTCAAAGCACGACGCGACGCCGCAATATCGCACCGCAGGACGAAGGGTGATGCTAACAATTTATTGCATAAGGTCTACAACTGCTGAGACACGCGGCCGATGGGTCGCTTAAGGTTCGTTTTCATACACTGCCTCTATCCACCATCACTAAAAATAAAACCTTAGTAATTAGGTTTTACAGTTCGTAAGAAACATGACCTAAAACTTACAAACTGGTAAGGTAAATTATTAGATCAAGAGTTATTTTTGGCAAATCTTTTCTAATCTTCATAGTATACATATTATAGTAACAGTATATGGGCCACCTTTGTCTAACTTCGAAAAATTTGAAAAATTATGTTTACAATATCAAACACAAATCAAAATCTAGATAGATCGATAGAATACTCTTTATTGTACACCACAAACATGAAACAAGTAACAAAGAAACGAAACTAAGACAATAGTACAATCAGGCGACCTTATCGCTTATTAGCGATTTCTACCAGGCAACCTTAGGGTTAAAGAGATAATGTGAGGTAAATAGGGTAGGTGGTGTCCCTTACTATATAAATACATACATACAAATATTCCTACATACTAATATATACACTTTAACTTACTTACAAATACTTAACTAAATATAATAAATAGACACATAATAAACATAATAATATACTTATATGTAATATATACGTGATACATAATAACTTAGAACAAATAGATCAAAAAAATCTAGAAGACTGTTGCGACTTTAATATCAAATCGAGTTTTTAAATCTATTCGAAACATATAATTTAACAAATATGTTTAAAGAGCCTACAAGAATTACTTCAACTAGAGCCGCTTGCATAGACAATATATTTACAAATTTAAATCCAACTCTCAAAAATTTCGATTCTGATCAGTACGGTCAACTTATTCGCTTTCCAATTTTACATAAAATAGTGAAGTAGCATAAATAAAAAAAGAGCGAAGAAAGAAACATAACATAACTTGTAGATGTAATTGTGTTCCCAATTATAATTTTGTATCTTGGGTGCTTTTGTATCCATCTAATCTTATAAGTCAAAAATTATGTTCTTTTTATAATAGAGAAACATTTGGTTTTTAACGTTTTATAATCCCTCATATATTTGATGACATATTTATGTAATTTTTAAATGCATCAGTTTTCCGTCTAAAAGTTTTTTTTTGTAGTATTTTATTATAGCGAAATCCATGGTTGTAATAGACAATGCTTTCAAGTTGTGAAGATTAACCCATATTAAAAGATTGATATCATGCGTCATCCTAAAGACTGTTCGCTGTTCTTCTGGTTTTGTTATTCAACACGATCTTATTTTGTAGATATTATGAGAAGCAATATAAATTACAGTCGAGTTTTGACTGTAAGGCGACTTATAGGCGATATCTAGTTCTAATAGTCCAATTTTCTTTATCTTTTCAACATAAATCATCAAAGGTTGCCTCAGTTTACATTAATGTATCATTAGATTCACCGGTGTCTATCTATTAATCTAACGGCGTCTTTTAATACAATTTTTTAGATACTTGTCAAAGACCTATGACAATACCATAATTTAACAATAATATTGTCTCATCGGACGGTACATATGCTTTTCTTTATATATATAATTTATATATTTTCAACAGTTTATTATGTAAACATAGTAAATAGCATCCTTTTAGTTTCACATCTACGCCGTAATAACGTACCTTTAGGTAACAAATAGGTTCTTCTTCAATTACTAAGCGTTTAATTATAATCAAGAGGATAGATAAATTGCAAACAATTATTCCTTACTCGTTAGAACGCAACGTTGCCTCATCACCTATGTATTTTCTATTTCTATTTTCGCGCGGCTTCTCTGAGCTAATAATTGAATTTCCAGAGAACAATTGCTTCGATTACAGCGCCGCTCGACACGGATCGACGCCTAATGAATCTTCCCCTGTCTAGTTATTTACCAAGATAAACTCTGTATTTACTGGGTACATGCGCATGATTGCACGAGCTCCCAATAAATTAGATTTATCGGGAATGAAGGTAACTGTACACATATGATGCGAGTGTGTCATAAAATATACAAAGCCTATAAGTACATACTGTAGTAGTATGCTCTTACATACCATATGTTTTAACGGACTCGCTCGCGTAATAATAAGATTATTAGCTACGCTAGTAGAGGTCCTGGGTTCGACAGGCCATTAAGGCTCTGACAGTCATAAATACTGCCTCATTGGACTTGAGGTCCTAGGTTCCAGTCACGGGTTGGGCCAATTCAAAAATAAGATTTTCTGTATATTTGCCAGAAGTTGGGAAGTTGGCGGTGTGCTCCACCCCTGTGCCTTGGAGACTACGTTAAATTATCGGTCCTGCGCCTGATATCTCTCCGGTCGTGTCACTATGAGAGTGAAGGAATAGAGAGTACCACTTGTGTAGTGGAGCAGCGTGGTGGGTACATGTTCTAAAAACTCTAAACAGAGATCCTGTGAATGAGGAGGCCTAAGCCCGCCAGTGAGACATTAAGTCACATTAAGTCTGCTGGTTACATTAAGTCAAGTAATTAAAATAGTTATTATTGTAATTGCCTTTGAATCAATAGGACCTATTAATTATCTTTCGTAGATTCTCATTATAATTAAATTTCGTATGATTTGCATTAATGGCTTACGTTATCCTAATATATCATGTGGTCACACCTTTAAAATCAATAATGATATAAAGTTTCGCAACAATCGATACCGGACAGGCAGCGTCCGCAGTCCGCACGCGCAGCCGATCACCGACGGCTTCAATCAATCGGATGCGGCCCATTTCACGATTCCAATATCAGTCTAATGAAATGTCAGCACTTAGTGAAATTTGAGTTGTGCAATGCGAATGCAGCTATTATTTCTTAAGATGCAATTTATTCAATTCCTACTATTAAGTCACACTCTCCCTTTATATTAATATAAAAGCTAAGGTAAGTAACAGCCTATTGACGTCCCATTGCTCTGTAAACACGCCTCACTCACAGGATGTATAGAGTAAGAGTACAATATGTAAACGGTTAGATACGGTAGTAGATTTGTTAACAAAAGTAAGACTAATGACGATTGAGCCAATTTGATTCTGAGTTTTATTCTTAGATCCTCCCTCCTTATGGCTACTACAAAAGTGTTGTACTCTTAGCCCAAGTCTATGTTTTTGGATTCCTACAATCGACAAACCTTCAAAACAAAGATGAATAGAAACCTTCTAGACAAGCGAGTTCCAGGTTAGATCTAGTCTCAGATTTACATCAGGAGTGATTGTCTGTTGAAAAAGCTTATCTTATTACTTATGATATCACCTATCACTCAGTAAGAGTCTCACGATAACCGGTACATGCACTGCGAGAGACGTCGTTCAATTTACTTATTATTTTTTAATTCCCATGTTTTTTCTCTTTCATTTCATTCCCATGTTTATCATCAGGTCAGGGTACCATCTTCATTGAGTATAAACCTATTAACAATTAAAAATCATCATCGTTACAATACATTAGCAGACAACAAATCATTTTTTAATTCATAGCAATTACAAAGTATGTCAAAATTATCTCTACATTGCCAATAGCATATTTACAAATACATACATCTTTAACGACTACTTAATTTGCCATTGAAGGTTAAAGTACATTCCATCAGATAATATAAACTTTATAATGTTATGGCGTTACACGAATGAGATGATACGTGCCACATTTAAAATAAGTCTTTTATCTAGATAAATAAATAAAAATGAAATGTTGTGTATAATATCGATGTGGGCTCAAGGTTTAACATGGGAATATTTACACGATAAGTATACAGAGAAACAAATTAATAAAAAAAATGTTTTGACCATATGCCAACTCGTTGAAGTTTGATAAGACTTCCACTAGAAGATAGCTGATGTATCAGATATAATGTATATATCAAGAACGCGAAAATCCAAGCATAGAAGCTATATCATATTAAACCGCAAGCGCTTGGCTGTAATTGTAAAGTGTGATTATAACTTATGAAATTTAAATTTATAGTTCATTATATCATATTTATCTATTTCTATTTACGCACCCATAAATATGTAGATCCTTTGTCATAGTGACGTTGTTTTGCATTTATAAATTCTAAATATGCGATATACTCGTATGTATGTATAATCCAAATATTGTGTGTTTATGTTGTTAATTCGAAATACTACATCTATTAAGTTTCAGGGGACCCAGTATTGTCGTACCGGCGGAAATGAAAACAAGTTTTTATAATTATAATAATATTCCTTTAACAAAACATTATTTTTTTGTCGTCCAATAATTTGTTAACAAATTTTACTTTAAAACTATGTTAGTAATGAAATTTAAAACAGTATATAAAAACAATTTAACAAAACAACAAAGATTTATGTACTGTTCGAATCAAATTATTGTTTATACTATTTTTTAAGCAGTTTTTTCATGTTTTCTTACCTTTTCAAATTTCCTTCGACTTTCCCAAATGTTTCATAAACGAAATTAGTTAAAGTTATCCTGCACTTATCGAGTTGGAGACCAACGAAAAGCAAATTAATTTTATATTTATTCTGACATTTAAACGTGAGATTTAATTTGATTTCTCGGCTTCAAAAAACATTTTTTTAATTTGATTATAACTTGAAATATAAGCTATCCTATGTCCTAAGTCGGAAGAAATACGCTTAGTAGTTTTGGGAGTTCAGCGCAATCAAATACTAAGGACAAGCATAAACTGTACAAGATTTTGAAGATGATAATTCCATGCTTGTTACTTAACTTGGTTCTTACATAAAGTACCTCTTGAGTGTTTTAAACCAATCGTACATTTTATTACATTCTTATCAACCGTAAAGTAGTATGGAAATCGAAGGGGTCGAATATGAGCTGAGTGTTAATACACCAAGCGGTTGGGTGCTCAATATCTATTAGCGGTAATATCTTAGTGGAGAGATGGCTCTGGCCCAGATCTGGGACCGGTTGAACCAGTTCTCCGGGCATCCTTGCGTAACACCCGCGCGGCCGCTTCTCTGGCAAAAATGCAATATTAAGCTTCCAAATAATACACATGGGCTTGCGTTTTGAAACAATTCCGAGAGGAACACGCAACATATGACTGGTATATACACATGAAAATTCTTGCATCTTTTCGATAATTACTCTAGTCTTATTATAAAATAACGAGTACATACTTAAACGTTTAAATTTTCACAGACAAGTCTTCTATTATTTCGTAGATTACACACTAGACAGATAGTACGGAGTGTATTTGCGTCTTAGTTAATACTTTAATATCTTATTGTCATTTCGATCATTACTTCAGTATTATTGAAATAACATGTAGTTCAGCGTTTTATTTTGAATAGACGCGTTATTCATTCCATAGAATATTTCCTTGATTTTAGATTGTAAGCATTACAAAGTAGATAGTTTAATTTAATTCGTTACTGTCCATCTGTGATGTCTCAAGATGGTAAGTGACGATGCAGCCTAAGATGATAACGCGCAAAAAGAGGTAAGTAAGTAAAAATAAAGTAAGTAGCAGCCCATTTACGTTCTACTGCTGGGCACAGGCCTCCTAACTCATACGAGAAAGGGTTGTTAGAGCATAGACCCACTACGCTGTTCCATTGCGAGTTGGCAGCAATAGTACACAAGTGTTCTCTCTATTCCATTACTCTCATAGTCCGATGTGACGGTAATCCAACACGGCCGGAGAGAGATCAGGCGCAGGACCGCCGGCTTAACGTACTCTAATTAATTAACGTACTTACGGGGGTGGATCACACCGCCAACTTCCCAACTTCGGACAAATATTGAAAAAAATTTAATAGAAAACTCAATATCCATTTTTGAATTTGACCGACCCGGGACTCGTACCCAGGACTTCATGTCTATGGCCGAACATGCTTATCACTAGACCAATGATGCAGTTACGATAAGAGGTGCTACTTCTTAATTGTTTCTACACAGCATGGTAACGAAAGACAATGATTCCCACCACTCCAAATTGAAATCGATTAATCCAATTTACTGAAATGCCCTGCCAGTAATCGAATCCGAGACTGCTGCCAGGGAAGCGAGTACTTGCATCATTAAGCCAACGAAGCGTCAAAACCCATTATTGATAAAGTCTATATGTTACTTTTTATAAATCGTCTGTCGTTTTATTTAACGGGTATTCGTTAATTGTGTCATTGCGATTGCCATAGAATAAGTAACCGCAAAATTCTGATTAAATTCACGGCCATTGCTCAACTTGCACCGCTTTTCGACAGGAAAAACGCAAAAAGTAAGGTTTATTATACTGCAATATAAATACATGAAATTATAATTCCAACTCGACCACGCCCTCGAATGACATGCAATTTTATTTTGGAAATTATACGGCGTTATCATATTTATAGCGTTTCTTGCGCTTATAAAATATTTACCTACGAATACTTTAGAGGTGGATGATGTCATGTAAAATTGGAAATTACAGTCAAGGTTTGCGCAAAGATTATTAAGAAATAGAAATATGAAGAAAAAAATATAAAATTATTTAAAAATCATCTATAATTTAAAGGATTACTTAGACGATAAAAGATTTGGAGCGCATGACTTACTCCAGCTTTTCTAAAATATATTTAAATTACAATCATGATAAGGAATACCCAAATGTGTTTTTGTGTTTTCTTCTTAAAATAGGGCGTGAAAGAACTCTTCTCAAATAAAATATTGAAGTCCTTCTTTAATGTCAAGAATCAAGGCTTTTAAAGCACTTTTTAATTTAGTCAAGATTAGAAGCTCTAAAATTGATGTAACAACCTTCTAAAATAAAGAATTTTTAACTTTAATCATGTCAATCACTTACCTATTTATCTAGTTTGAATACAATTATGCAATAAGCTGTACACAAAAGACTTAATAATATTGTATAATAGAAAGGGTAAAGCGAATGTTTCTTCAAAATCTGATCGACCATCGGCAATTAAAATAGAAGCCTCGACAACATTGTTTATTGTTAAGTTCCCATGCCCCCGAGATATAGGCAGAAAACTGCAACACTAGAACAGGATCTGAGTGATAATTTATTGATAAAATCATAGAATAAACCGTAGGCGGCGTGCGCTCAACCGGTCCGCGTAAAATAGCGCTCCGTAGTCCACTACAATATCATGCCCATCTGCTTTCCTTTAACGGTAATACACATAGATTTATATTTCTATGGTAATAAACATGAACATCAGATTAACATTTCAAACTAAATATTTTTTATTACACACACACATACGTTATTATAATATAGACTCTTTTGTTTAAAACGTGTTAAGTAATTGTTAAATAAACTCGTAAATCTAGATCCTTTTTTTTGGTAACTTAAAAAAAAATTATCGAAACGATTGATTTTTTAAATATTTAATGTTTTTAGTCAATAAATTCGCATAGGGCGGTTTTATGTCTAATTTAAAATATATGATTTTTCTAAGTAATCACGTTATTGTAATAAGGCGGAGGATGGACACATACATTAATAGAGAAAGAGAGAGCGAGATATTTTATGTATTGTCATAAATGTACCACTTATATGTTTTATTTTATAATTATTTATGTAAAACAAATATGAAAATATGTCAAAAGTACTTATTTTGCACCTCCCGTTCTTGTCTACTTCTCTTATCAAAGGTTGTCTGTGAGAGATCGCTGTAGTGATAAGACCACCTATTCTTTCTATATTTTTAGTGCATAAAGACAGTGTGCTGTAAAAAAGAAATAAATAAAGTTTGCTTTGATTTATCAACCGTTTTTGATATTTACCGGCTATGCATAAAATTTACCTATACTGTTATTTAAAAATAGTAGTTGATGGAGTATTATTTTAAGATGCATTCAAAATGTTCGGCCACAATTATGAGGTCCTGGGGTCGAGTGGTGGGTCGGGTGAATTCAAAAGTCGATATTAAGTTTTCTATTAAGATTTTCTCAATATTTGCTCGAAGTTGGGAAGTTGGCGGTGTGCATCACCCCCGTTCTTCGGAGAGCACGTTAAGGCGTCGGTCCTGCGCCTGATCTCTCTCCGTTCGTGTCGGATTCCCGTCACATCGGCTTATAAGAGTGAAGGAATAGAGAGTGCACTTGTGTACTATGCCTGCCAACCCTCAACGGAACAGCGTAGTGGGTCTATGCTCTAAAAGCCCTCTCTCTTATAAGTGACGAGCCCTGTGCCCAGTAGTGAGCCGTTAAAGATCTGCTACGTATTTCACATTCACAATTTAATATTATATAAATTAATCAAATCTATTATCACCGTGTATGACATCCATTTTTATCATAAAATCCACAATAAAACGTGTAACGAAAAGACTTGTTTCAATAGGTAGATTTATATTTTAAGAACCAAAAGTTAAAGCACTGTCAATACTCCGAGATATTAAATGTAGTATTTGTTAGTATGGAAGTTAAACTAAATGTATGCGAAACATGGCGGCCAGGGCGCAGCACGGCAATATTCTCTCACGGTTATTTTATTAGTGTACAACGTACTGAATTAACTCGCTTACTACTAGACATAAACATAATGGTTACTTGTTTTGTGATAAACGCCTATTAAGATAACATATGTATGTGACAACAAATTTAAATGCAAGCTTGTTAGGCTACAGATCGTGAGATCATGGGTTCGAGTCGGGCTGATTGAAAAAGATGTTCTGGAACTGTCGTTAAGATTTTCTCAGCATTTTGTGTATTGGAAAATTGGAGGTTATACTTTCGCATCTTGGTGAGTATGTTGAACCATCTTATTTAGGATTTATGAGACGAGCTTTAAGAGTGACGAAAAAGAGAATACACATGAATTTGCGCGTACACTACATTATCTCCTGTTACCTCATCTCTACTTGAGATTGAGAGTCATTAAAGAAATTCTGTTATCAGGATTATTTATTACATAAATAGCTTATAAGTAGTTAGCCGTAATGGGTGAGCGATAATTTAGATCTTTTTTATTAGTGATAAAATTGACTGTGACCTCTCACCTGATGGTAAATGGTTAACTTAGTAAGAGTTAATTTACCTCTTATGGTTTCTAAACAGTATCATACCGTAACGTAAAATTTTGCCTGGCAGCACGTTTTTGTTGGTAAGTAAGTAGCAGCCCATTATTGTCCCACTGCTCGGAACAGGCCTCCACCACGCTGCTCTACTGCGTATTGGCAGGTATAGTAAACAAGTGCACTCTCTATTCCTTAACTCTCATAGTCCAATGTGACGGGAATCCGACACTCGCAGAGAGAAATCAGGCGCATGACCGACAGGTTAACGTGCTCTCCGAGGCACAGGGATGGAGCACACTGTCAATTTGACAACTTCGGGCAGTTGTTGTTAAAATCTTAAAAAAAACCTCAATATCGATATTTGAATTGGCCTTCGAACCCACGACCTCATGTCTGTAGTCGAATATACTAACAACTAGACCAATGAGGCAGTTTTGTTGGTAGAGAGATAATTAACCACGGCCGAAGCCTTCCAATAGTCTGGATTCAGATGAATAACAAATTGCAATTTCCCGTCCAGTCCCGTTATCGTGCTCCATTCAGTATTTCAGGTACTCATAGTATGGTTGTTTTTTTATCAAATTTGCTGTATTTAGTATTTAAATCCTACTTTATCTGCTTTAACACCCATACAGGTTTTGCCAAATTTAATGTCCTCTCCGATAATATCTTATGATTATTTGAAGATATAGTTTAAGAAGAAATGAAAAATACTTCCATTTCAGAAATCACAGAAACACTTTTCAATTTACATTATATTTAAAAAAAAGTTAATGAACTGTATTAAATGTTTATGTCGATATTAAAAATGACATTTATATTTACTTCTTACCTGCTAATACTTATTTTTAAAAATCACTTAGCTCTAGTCCTTAATAAACTGGTGTTAGTTAAATTACTTCCAGTATTTGAATGCTTCGAAGTTAATGCAGTAATTCAAATGAAAATTTCTACTTAGTTTTGTTCTTAATTAGCACAACATTCCTGTACCATGTTTAAATTAGCTACCAGAAGTAATTACCAATAGCCCACGACTCCTTCATGAAATGTCAATGAGCAACTAGATTTAAAGTAAATAGATAATTTTCAAATGAATTTGTAAAATTATTTTAGATAACTTTCGATCTTTACCTACAAAAATTATATTTCTTTTTTATTCATTGGCTGACCAAGTGAAATTGTATATTGTACGTTTGTTATAAGAGTATGTTATTTAATAAATATCTACATCCGGATTTCATAGTCATTAAGCTTTTTCCTTTCCCCGTTTAAAAATGTGTTTAATTTTTCATTAATCGATTTTAATTTTTAAAATATTAATTTAAAGTAATCAGTTAGACAATTTATTTTTATTTACTATATATTTTTATTAAAGTCACTCTTGTAATGGAAAACGCGGAGAAAACCTGTTCAATGGCAACCCTAGATTAATATAATTCTTTAGGCTTGCCAAGATAGGGTTTCGTCTATTACTTTAGCATATCATTTACTTAATCGCACATTAATGTTAGATATTAAGACATCGAAATATACATGATCATTTTAAGCACATGTTTGTAACGCCATCACTGTACAAGGTAACCAAGTTTATGAAATTTTGCCAGCTCACCAAGCATGCGTAATGATGCGAATATTTGCTAAGCTAGTATTACTCCCGGGCTTCATTACAGACAGGGATAACTTAAGAAAGTGTATTTCTTCATTTGTCTATGTCAACATTGTAGTATAAAAAGAGGTCTAATTACTAAAATTGAGAAAGGTATGCTTAGATGGTTTGGGCACGTAGAGATAATGAATGAAAGGAGACTAACAAAAAGGATTTATGAGTCAAGAGCGACTGGGAAGTTGGAAGGGGAAGACCAAGACGAACGTTCTTGGACCGAATCCAGGACATTTTAAATAAGGGCTAGGTCAAGGGTATTCTAAACCGACGCACTTGTATGAAAGGTTTATTGACAATGATAGAAGCGAAGGAGATATGCAAGAATCGTGTCAAGTGGAAGGACGTAGTCTCTGCCTAACCCCTTGGAAATGAGACGCGATGCTATGTATTAGCTGAAGGCTTTGGCTATAGTTAGTCACAACCCTACTGTTACCGAGCAAAAGTAGATTCAGATAGGATTTTACGTAGAAGTTACTAAGAGTTAATACATTATTTACTGCTTACAGAACCCCATGTCGTCGATTGTGCTTTAGACGAATAATCTAAAATTGCAGTTCAGAATGATCGCCAGAATTCAGAATATATATAGTATTTAGAATTTTTAGAAACTTACAATTCTACCAAAGGCACGTTATGATCACTTATCAACGGATGAATTCATTAAGGACTTGCCTATTTGCATACTCATTACAAGATTTACTATAATAAATTTATAAATTCAGGTATATTCCCTCGAGATGGATAAAATATAGGCGTTTTAAAACAAGATTTTCTTGTCGGCTATGGATTGGCAAATGTTATTGCGTTGTTCATATTGATAAACGTCCAGAGTATGCACTGTATAAGAAATATTACAGTAAAGTATCCAGTTAACTTAAAATGAGAAGTATCATGTTGTCGTAATGTCGTAGAATGTTTGTCATAAATAAGAATTTATTGTAAGATGTGAAGGAAAGGCAGAGTTGGTAGGGTCAGCAGAGCGACTCGTGACCGAGCGCGGGTCCCGGCTTCGCAGTATCACGACCGCCTGCGCCCTCGTCGCCTCAAAATAACATGATATTACTCACTAACTGGCCATTTCACGCCACGTTTGGATCTCGCAACAGTTTTAGTTCAGTAACAAAATATTGTTTGTGTCAGATTAATCGCCATTATGACTCTGTACACGATTCACTACTAGCATAAATAAACGGCACTATCGCGATTGTTTTATCTGTGAATGTATTGCTTCGAATCATTCATTTTGACTGCAATTGTTGCGAATTAGTGCGTAACATATTTTTACAGTGAAACTAAGGTGATGTTTAAAATATTAACTTTCTACACACGTATATACTACTGGTCTTTGCATATATATGCGTCAAACATATACACAGTATTCGAGTGTAAGATATGTATACACTTCAACGATATAAATTAACAGATTATATTTGAGTATTGTATGACATTTAAAATTACAAACATAGCTTTTTAAATGAAATCTGATTTCACAAATGTGATAAATCTAAAGATATTGCTCAAGTTGAATGTCAACCCGCAATTAATTTCGCAGCAATTCATTTAAGATAAATCTGTCTATCCCTTTTCTGTTTTATTTCTAATAAAATTTATTCACATATAAAATAATGGTTTTTTGATTTATATATCTCGTCTGTTTGAAATGCTACCGTTAATGTCAGCTGCATTTCCGTACCGCAACACTTTAGTGGTACGTAATAGAAAAAATGAATCAGTAGTCTTATCTTCTGGCAAGGCAATTAAGCGTAGTTTTTATAAGAAAATAATCTTTATTTTTTTTAATATAATATAATTAAGTTTGAAAAACAGGTTACAATAATAATGTCTCTTAGATTATTAATGCACTATTTAAATTAGTAAATTCTTGTGGTATCGATTATGTTTATTGTGAAATATCTCATGTAGATTTAAATTTGACCAAAAAACCGAAGACTTTGTTTTTTATTATAAATACAACTAAACTTTAAAAAAAATCAATAATATAATTTCGTTATCAGTCATACGAATATATATAATACATACACATAATCGTGAAATATATCAAAAATATCATATGTTAATTATGTATTTTAACATTGAAATTATTAAGAATCAAGTATTTATCTTAGACGATGACACTAAAGGGAAGTCATAAAGCAACCGGTTAATTTCAGTACATCGAAAAATAGGTAGTTTGTAACACATTAACAAAACATAATTTGTTGTGGATTCAAATTGATGTATTGAACCTAATTAGCATAATATGCAAGCGGTTAATGTTATTAATGTTTAGGTATAATCTTGTTAATCTTTGCTTTAGGCAACTCACATGCAATGCAATCATTATTTATTGCTTACAAATAGATAACACATGCAATGACATTTCTCTACAATTCACCTGGTAAAAGGATTTCGATTTTAATATCAAGCTGGCATATGTAAGTTTGACTAACGACCTATTCTTGTTTCACAGTTAATACGTGAAATATGTTCAATATATATAAAATGTTTCTACCTAAAGGACATATCCTTTATAGGCTTAGAAACCATCAAACCGATTGCATAGGAATGACAATAATGTGAAATGATTTAAAGTCAGGATAATAATAGAGTGACAATTAATCGTCACAAGATCTTTAAAATAATTTGGACTGGGACTCGGATGCCCTTATAAATATAGCTTTCCCTTATTTCCACGGCATTGTGAACAGCAATAGCCTGAAAACCCTCGCTCCTCGGAGTGAGGAGGCCTGTGCCCAGCAGTGGGGCGTTAATGGGCTGCTACTTACTTACTTACTACTTACTTTAAATGCATGCTGTTACTAAAAGTCTTGTTGTAAATGAGATACTGACAAATATTTGTTTATAATTATCCTGTAAACTTCGATATGCCATTCGTAAAAAGGTGTTATTTTGATTTAAAAAATACAAATAGTTTTTTTACTGTACCTGAAAATATTAAACTTTAATTCATGAACAATAAATTTCTCAAGACAAAATAATATTAATTTTTCAATGATTTTGTGGTTTACTTTGAAATTATGAATAAATTTTTTACACCATAAATAGAACAGAAGTAATAAATGATGTCATATGTTTCCAATGAAATTAACCGTATTTTTAAATATTCTGCAGTTTTTTACTTAATTCCCGTTGATCTGGAGAATTTGTGGTCAAATTCAATTATTTTTGATGGAATACGCAGTTAATAAAATACGTAGTACGTGATCGAAAAAATATGCATAGCAATTAAAACTTTCTCAATCCCACTTATCTCAGCCTTGGATTGAATGATTACTTTATCTTGTAGCCGACGAACCACTTAAAAATGCTTACAATGTTTTGCGGTTCCAATTAGACTCCATTTTGTACCGATTAAAGATAGTCAGGGTGGCCATTGTTTAGTTGTGACGATCATGTAGGAAGCAGTCGACGCCCAAGCGATCACTCACTAACTGTCAAGTAGTAATGGATGATTCTTAAGTATTGCGCGCGCAACGTTCCTCTTTCTGAATGTGAAACATTAGTACTTAATTATTTTATTTGAATATTTAAAATGATTTTTGAATTTATAGCCATGTCAGGTTACAGAAAGAATTATGCCAAAAATGTGTAAATTATAGTACTGTTTAATATTTTAAAATCGTTCATTTCAACATAAGATGTACGTAAGATAAGAAAGATATTAAATAAAACAAGCAATATGAAATTAATTTCAGAAAATCAAGTCGTATGCCATTTAGCACAAACTTCTTAGTTATATTATGTGAAAAAAAGGTAAGTGGCAGCCCATTAACATCCCACAGCTGGGCACAGACCCCCTCACGGTTATTAAAGCATAGACCCATCGCGACTCCACTGCGGGTTGGCAGGTGTATTACACAAGTGCACTCTCTATTCCTTCACTCTCATAGTCTGATGTGACGGGAAACCGACACGACCGGAGAGAGATCAGGCGTAGAACCCACATGCATGGTAGTGGAGCACACCGTCAACTTCTAAACTTCAGGTAAATATTGAGAAAATGTTAATAGAAAACTCAATATCCATTTTTGAATTATCCCGACCCAGGACCTCATGTCTGTGGCCGAACATGCTATCCACTAGACCAATGAGGCAGTCGAATTACGTGGAAAGAAAACCTTTTAGCAAGTTTTCGGCGCTGTACAATTTTACGCAATCTCTCTCCGGTCGTCTCGGATTGCCGTTACGTCGGACTATGAGAGTGAATGAATAGAGAGTACACTTGTGTACTATGCCTGCCAATGTGAAGTGGAGCAGCGTGGTGGTCTATGCTCTAAAACCCTCTCTCATATGAGTGAAGAGGCCTGTGCCCAGCAGTGGAACGTTAATGGGCTACTACTTACTTACTACGTATAAAATTTGCGCTCTAGTACGATGCTGTGTAGAAGATATTGTATTAAAAGCGTGAATTCAGGGTCAAATACTAGTCAAGTAATAATAAAAAATATGCGCTCTGATTTAATCGGCGGGTCCAGTATGGTCAGTGTAATTATGCTAGGGACATTAAAAGGTAAGTAGTAGTACCTACATACCTATGTAGCAAAATAACTCTTAAAACCATCATATTTTAAGTACTTTGACACTAACCATAATTTAAAAAAATATTGTTTTCGGTTACCTACCACGATCAATATGTGTTACATTATGTTTATATTAACCAAATGGCATTTATACAATTCCGAAATCTCTAAGACTGGTTCAGAAGATGTAATTTGCTCATAAAATAATAAACATTTTAATAAATGCAGTTTTCAAATTATATCGCTAGTCACTTTTATGATTCATTTATATCAGAATAAGTTATCTAATATCAGTATGAGCCAACTATTTTTAAAACTAATAATGTGTTGCAATGATTTTTAATGCAAATCGTTCAATTTGATTTGTTATCAACATGATATATCATGCGCAGAACATTTTACTAAATCTCCACATTTATCTATATAATGACGACACAAGATAGGTATTTAAAAACAAGTTGTATTGAAAAGGGTTTTTTTTAAGTCAATGCCTGTCCCATCTAGCAAAAACTTCTTAGACTCATGCTTTTTACATCGGTGAGAGGTCACGATCATCTCACTTGATGGTAAGTCTAAGATGGAAACGCGTTAATCTGATAATCCGTAAATTTCGTCGTATAGTTTCTAAACAATATCGTACTGGAACCCTTTTATTACTCTAACTAAGACTAAGACCACACCTACATTTATCTCGTCGGGAATAGCACCTTGGACCTCTGCTAGCGAAGCGAATACTCATATCATTGCGCCAGAGAAGTAATGCGACCCTGAAAAATATATGACACCTACAGAGCCGTTAAAGTATATGATATTTCCAAATTTATTATCAAACAGTATAAAATAACAAATATCACGAGTCATAATGATATCACGAACAATATAAACGACAAAATTTTATTTATAGATGAGCTGAGATTTAAATATCCCTGCAACAAAGTTTAATTCAGATATAAGTAATTATATTTGCATTCGTTACAAAATCTTAATATCCAAACGGGTATTTTACTATGTAAGCTTCTACTTTCGGTACAAATGAGATGTTGCAGGCCTTGAAAAACGAGCTTTTGCAAAACAGACATTATCACCGACGTCCTCTGCCCGTAGATGCACACATTTGAATTGTATATTACTATCCCAAATATGAAAAAAATAACATGTTATTATAAAACTTTGAAGGCTTATTAATTGCATTATTTTAATTCGAATCCATTCTAACTTGAATGCCGCCATCTTTGGAATAGGATGTAGATAAATTAGTATGAATTAACTAGTTTTTTTTTGATTGCTTCATTGGTCTAGTAGCCTACTAGACTGACATGCTGCATGGGCTACAGTCATGAGGCCCTAGGTTCGAGTCCCTGGTCGAGCCAATTCATTAATCGATATTGAGTTTTCTATTACTATTTTTTCAATATTTTTTAGATAGTTGGAGATGTGCTCCACCCCCGTGCCTTGGAGAGCACGTTAAGCCGTTGGTCCTGCGCCTGATCACTCTCCGGGCATATCAGATTCGTGTCGGACTGTGAGAGTGAAGGAATAGAGAGTGCACTCATGTACTATACCTGCCAAGTGGTGTAGGAGCATCCCCTAAAAACATTCTCTCCTATGAATGAGGAGGCCTGTGCCCAGAAGTGGGACGTTAATGGCCTGCTACTTAACTAGTTTTAGTGCTGGTAGACACATTATACAAAATTATTTCTATCAAGGTTAACTTTTAGAACTGATTATGCTTACTATAGTTTAATACATATGTATTATTAGGTTTATAGGAAAACGCGGATATATTAACTCAGCATTGATGGACGATCTGTCGTTAACTCAGTCGACACTGCTTAAAATTCAAAGGTTAACATTCTTAATTCCTTTTATTATTTAACACTACTATATATAACTGGTTCAGTCGTGTTCATATAGATATTTTTGAACTTTTACTAAATAACATTTGATGTTTAAAAAAGGCAAGAATGGAATACAAAAGGGTGAAAGTAATCGTGAAAGAAGCTGTAAGAAAGAAAAAAGAAGAATACAGTGATATGTATGATAGGAGACTTTCTGATGATTTTCAGTCAAACAAAAAGTTTTTCTGGAAATCAATACAATTTGCCCGAGGGAGATCTACTTCCTCGGAGCTTTGTAAAATCAGAAGTTTAGATGGAAGTTTAATAAAAGGAGAAGAATGGATATTGAAGAGATGGAAGGATCATTTTGAAAGTTTGTTTGAAAGAAATGAAGCAGAGGTAAATATGGCCTCTGCGGATAGCAATGAATGTAAGACAAGTGATAGCGAGATTAGTATGGATGACATCATGAAAGCGATAAAAGGTATGAAATCAGGTAAGGCTGCTGGGTATGACAGAGTGTCAGTCGAGATGCTGAAGGCTGGCCGCGGGATTGTGGTAGCTCAGCTGTACTGCCTTTTCAATATATGCTGGGAGAAAGGTCAAGTCCCAAGAGATTGGAGCAAGGCCGTAATTGTCCCTCTATATAAAGGAAAAGGGTCACAGCAGGAGTGCAAAAATTACCGCGGTATCAGCCTTCTTAGTGTCGTCGGCAAATTGTATGCAAAGATATTAATTGAAAGGGTGATTAATGAAACTGATGGGAAAATATGGGACGTGCAAGCGGGATTTAGAAGAGGAATGGGATGTACGGATCAGGTCTTTTCTTTACGGTGCATAACTGAAAAATGTTTGGCTAAACACCAAAAAGTTTATTGCGCGTTCGTAGATTTAGAAAAGGCCTATGATCGAGTGGTGAGGAATGAGCTGTGGTCAACGTTATCTACGTATGGGGTGAGCGGTTGTCTGATCCAAGCATTGAAGTCTCTCTATGAGGGTTCTAGTGCCTGTGTCAGAATAAACGGAGCGTACACGGAGTGGTTTCCTGTCGAAAGAGGTGTTCGACAGGGATGTGTTGCGTCACCATGGCTGTTCAACCTTTTCATGGATAAA